>JAZBHA010000026.1:9769-204195 GCA_037464855.1 Iselma pallidipennis
AGTTTATAAAGGAATATCGCAATCAATACGACAAAAAATTGTTGAAAAATTAAGGAGATAACCAATGTAAATTTTCTTTCTAAAATTATTGGCTGTTTCGAACATTTTCGGCATGAACTGTTTATTTTAATTCAGAAAAACAAGATTGTATGTGCTTTGAACTTTGCTGTACACTATACACTGTACACATCGAATTTGGTTCACCTGTACATGGAAAAAATATTCACTCCTTCAGTGTTTAAGATAAATACTTGAAAATTTTGATTTAAAATGTAAACATCGAGAATTAATTGCTGATGGGTTTGTGAAAAATTTCATATTTGTATATTGAATACGCTTCAATAAACTTAACAATAAATTTAACAATCTAAAAACACACATTTGACCTTATCCAACATGCCTCAAACAGAAACAATACGTTCCATCAAATGTAATTATCATTCTGGAAGTTTATGTGAAGTGTATATTGTCTACCAATTAAATAGAACAGAGAAGAACTATCCTATAAAACACAATTCCGCAATTTGTTCAAAAGAAAACTTTAAATTGCTAGTGAAAAATAAATGAAAAAGTACATTGACTTCGTGCAATACACGAGTAGATATTTGAAATGGATGAGACTTTTATTGGCACACTGTAGTTATTATTTTGTGTGTGCGCTTTATTTTCCAATTATCCTGGAAATTAGTGTTGTAGTGTTGCCATAACTATATGTCAATCCATTTCAAATATATGTAAAATAGTTTCAATGTATGCTAAATAATATATACATATGTAGGAGTGATAATCTTTTAAAAACTCTTAAAATCTCTTTAAAAAATTGAGAGAAAAGGACCATAATTTTGAGACGTAGCAATAAATAAAGAAAACCCCTTGATCTTCATTTTTATTATTCAATTGCTCACACAATTTGTAACATCCCTCAAATTGTTAGTGGGATGTTACAAATTTTACATGTGAATATTAAAATTCGTTATGGTAGGACTAGCGATCCTCGTTAGCTGCTAGGTATGAAAATTGCGTGTTAAACAAACCAACAACTTTACAATAAACTTGCAGCAACAGCTTAAAATTTTCTGAATAAGTTAGAGTAACTTTACTTTTAAACTTAGTCCTCGATTTGTTTGTTTATGTAAGTGGGTACTAATTTAGAGACTATTTTTCTGTTTTATAGTCCAATTCAACATAATTCTTATTGATTTTACAATATTGTCGTTAACACAGTTAATTATTGATCTTTTGTTTATATACATACTATATGTATGTATATAATACATTATAGTTGAATTTTGGTAAATCCTATTGTGTCTATGTATATCTTCCCTTCACTTTATCCTTGTAATCGTATACAATCCCGTTGTAATTCGTTTGAGAGGTAAAATCACGTGCATCTCGCCTATCCTTCTGGGCAATTCATTCACTCTATTGTGGTAATGGAAGGGGTTTTGATGGAAACCATATCAATTTTTTCCTTCCTGTAGATATATTTTTTTTCAGTGGAATACAGGATAGTCAAAATACAGCTCTTTACAGTTGGTGTACATATACTATGCACTACTCAGGATGTAGGTCGAAACGGTATTTGTTGTTATCTCAAAACGATGCATTGCATATGAAATACATTCCAACCTCCTATTGTTTCATGCTTCTCACATTTAATCCATTCTGTTTTGTTTTCCTTTCCAACTTTCAACATTCGCGACGCATTCAAATTGATATAATATAACATACATACATATACATCACTTAAGGAAAAGTATCGACTCGAAAATTTGTGACAATTTCCTATTTTCATCGCAACATAATCGTACCTTTTAAGTGTAGCAGCGATTGACAATTGTCAATTTCCTGTGTCATGCCTATGTTTCCAGGTAAGATCAAAACAAACTAGGCAGAAAACCATCTTGTAGAAGGTCCCTAGGGATGCGTTAAGCCCGACTACCAGCAATTAGTGATGGTTCGTTTAACATTCTTTGGCTGCGTGATTTGTTAACGTTTCGAATCTTGAATATAGCAACCATTAAAGTATGTATAAAATGAAGGAAACGAGAGAAGGAAGTTTATTTGACTTTTTTTCTCTCATAACTATTGTCTTTCTCATTAAACTAAAGCAGCAACAGATTGCTGTTTAATTCGGATAAAAAACTTTTAAAATAAGAAATTAAAAAAGGCAGATACTTATTTGAAACGAAAATGGCTAACAATATCTTAATTGTGTTTGTCCTTCGCGATTCGTTGAAATAATAAAAACAATTAGCTTGTTAATATTAATCGAATTATCCACAAACTTTCAATTTATTGTCTTTAATTTGGTTAATTTGGACGTATAACGTGATAATTTGATCAACAATCGATCACAATATATTTTCCTTTTTTCCTTTCGGCTAGAATCGGTATGGAGTTTTTACTCGCATAACTTTCACGTAATATTTGACTATTAATTTGCGATATTTTTCAGAGATACAGCCTCATTTTCATTTAGCTCAAAGGCATTATTATGTAAAAGCGAATTACTGAGTTTACTTCAGACAAATTTTTCAGTCCGGAATCTCCTCTTTATTTCACAATTTTACTACCTTCGACTCCCTTGAAATTCACACCGTGAGGGTGATATTTCCTTTTTTGGAATAAAATTCTACACAACACTTTTTAAAAGGCAAAGGATCAAACTTATAGATTTTTCAGTTTCTTCAATGTTTGAGCTTAAACTATAGTATAATATGTATAGCCGAATTAAATTGAATTTTTTCTCCTGAAAAAATAGCTTTGGTTCTTCATACACAAGTTCTTCACATACCTGCAATCCTACATTACCTATAAAATTATATTCAAGATGAGTTGTTTTTTTGGGGCTTTTTCAACATGGCAGGAACGCTGGATTCGCTGTAATAATGTAGAAGAGGACTATTTTGAAGGTGATACGACTCAAAATGTAATTAGTTAATAATAAATATGTTTTTGAAGCCAGTCTTGTTGTTTATTTATCACACCTCGTATGTTTAGTAGAAAACAAGAGATCATCATAATAAAAGTCACCCTTTTAAGAACGTTTACCACCTCCTGTGAACTATTTATTTACGTTGTTGTCAATAACTTATTTTCTGTAATTTTTCAAGTAACAAGATAATCATTTAGCTTGGTTTGGATACTTTAACATCTGCTTCCTACTGTTATAGTCATTTATCTCTTCGTATTTTCTTTGCAACAAATTAACCCACATAACGTCTAAAAACTCTAGAACATTGCAACAAATACGTCCTTATCAAGTGATATGTCGTAACGAGTCCTTATTAGCGTCTTTGGAAATGAGTAGTGAAGTCAAAACAATAAGAGTAAATGAAAATTTCAATAAAAACAATATACCTACCTCATAAATTCGTACTTTAGTGATAGGAGTTGTTCAAACAAATGTTTTATTTCTGATATTTTATCGTTTTCATTATTTTGCAAATAGATATTCACGGTGAATTCTATTCAGAAGATCAAACACTTATTTTTGGAGGGATGAAAACGAAAGATGTAATAACAGAAACCAATTTTCAAAACAATAATTACATCTGACAACAAGTAAAACAAATAAACAGACAGAATTAAAGCCAATAATCGATATGCAAAACAATATATGTACGATAGAAGACTGACCGAAATTTTTCGCAATGGAAAAATATATATCAAAAAATCTTTTGTGGTAAGTAAAAATTATTAAATTGTATTCTCCGCCCAAACATACATACAATAAGTCGCTTTCTGTTCAATTTCTTTCATATGAAGCCTGACACCCAGTATACAATTTTCCTATGATTTGTCTGCACTGTTTTATCAGAATCAGTCAGAATTCGAACTTGAATCTTCCAATTTCTGGTCGGATATATTAACAAATTATATTTCTTTTTTTTTGTTTTAATTCAAAAAAGTTTTCACGGTTTGCTTTATAACTTGATCACGTTTGCCAATTTCACCGATACATTGTGTTATTTTGACTGCTATAGTTCTTTGTAAAACGACGGATTTTTATGATCCTACAAATAAGATTTACTTTGTAAAAGTAAGACTTTTATGTTTACTTCACTATACCTATAACGTGTATTAGAAGACTGAAAACTTCATATAGGTATAGCTACTTGTATGAACCTATTTACTAATTTCGAATGTACACAGGAAAGAATCATAGCCAGTTACCACATTTTCCTATTTATATTTACTTTTATTATATATTTGCACACAAATGAAGCGCAAAAATTGATCTATAAACTGTACACACACACACGCATCTTTTAATTTAAATATAGCTCCTGCTTTGGGCAGTCATTTTAATGAGGCCGCAATGTATTTAGGGCTGGAAACTATTTATCAAGAAAAGCCTTACTAATTTAACGTAAAATCTCAAAAAAAAGCAAATCAAAGTTGGAAAGCATCAAAAAAATGTTTATTTTGTTTTTGGCGTTTTAATTGAATTTTACACTAAAACAATTTACTTGTATTTAATTAGTTAAAGAAGGGTACCAGTTCTAATAAAGAAAAAGTAGATACCTACGTATGTGTATACTTAACCATGTTTCAAAACCAAGAGGCATTTCTGTTACAAAAACCTGAAATTCTAAATAGAATTTTCAACTTATTCAATAAAGGATTTTTACAAACTTCTTTGCTTTACCGAATTGATAGGGGGCTTCCTTATTCGTATAGGTACTGATACAAACGAGATGTAGGTATTATAAATTTTATATATGCGCCGAACACATAAGACACTGTTGACTAGCTATTACATATTATATATAGGTACATACGTAAAAACTTTTCAAAAACTTTGAAAGAAAACAATACTGAATCAGTTTGATCTACGGAATAGTCGTAATAACATTCCATAGCAGCAGAGTTAAACTATTTGAAAAGATACAAAAAAAAACTATCATGAAAGGACGAAGGCAAAATATTTTCTATTTGCAAAGCTTATCAGAAAACTAGGTCACCGAAAAGATGAAAAAGAAATTGGTTCTCCATCGTTAGCAAAATCAAAACAAATCACTTATAAACGATGAAATGTTATTAATTTATTAACATATTTTTCTTCGATTTATTAACAAATTGCTCAACTTATAGAGGAAAGAAAAAGCTAGAAATCAAGTTTCAGCACCACTTTCCATATATGTAGGTAGATACAAATACAGTAGAAAGTGTGGTCTTGAGGAGAACGAGAGCAAAAGAAATATTAACATCCAAGTGAGATGACAGTACCACCATCATACACAACACTTACAATTAAAGGAGAGGGACTCCTTGTGCTTTTATCTCGCTTCGATTCACATATGACAGATTTGCTAATATCTGTCAATTCCTTTGCTCTCGTGCTCTTCAAGACCACACTTTTATCCGGACCCACCTGTATGTATGATGTTGTAATATAAGCCAAACTTTCCGGAAAAGTTTGCTCGCATATTATTCGGGTGATAGTGATGCCGACCAACAGTGACGACGGAGACGACGATGACGAAAACAAACCAGTTAGAAGTAAAAGTTTTAAATGGAAATATGTTCAAGGGATGACTTATTAATCCAACACGATAGAGTAATTAGTGATAACTCGCGTTTAACTGGGTTGCCAAGCAACGGAAGGTTTCCCCGAAACATCCGTACCGGATGTCATCTCGACATGAAACTATCAGAGAGACGTAAATGTGTTTTTCCCAGGGACAGACAATATTATAGTTGAAAACTTTACATAAATCATCTATTGCACGTGCTAGTGTTTTAATTATTAGGAACTAAGAGAATGTTGGTGCAGAAATTATCATTGCTGGCAATCTATCCACCTGGCGATTTCCACTTGAAATAATTACTTGTCCTTTTTGTTCAGTAAAGTGAATCGAACAACAGGGGTTGTGGAAATTTTCTGAGCATATACGCCCACATTTATAGTCCCTTTGAGACAGTCACTGTGTTTATAGAACGTCGCACCGACAAATATACCGACTTTCTTCTTAATAGATTGTCGAAAGAATCCGAAAGAAACAACACATACCTATACATACATATATCTGTTTGGGTTAGGTAAAAGAATAAGAAAAAGATTGAAACGTGGACAGAAAGCATTTTTCCAATGAACAAATACAGCCAGAAGAAAAGGCAAAACGAGAAAAAAAAAGGAGAAAGAAGGGAATAAAAATGCTGGCGGAAAACAAACATCTCATTAGTTTAGTTAAGCTACAAATTCAATTAATTGGAAACATCAAACAACCAAACACAATATACCTACACAAATGTAAATTAATTTTGTTTAAATTTGTACCATTTGTTTATTTGATATCTAATAGAAATAAATAAATATAGAATAAGTAAAATACACCAAATTTTGAATTATCTCGACAATAATCATCAACACTATCGAGATTCTAAATAGATACCAACTCAAAAATGTATTTAGCGTATGTCACTATTATTGTGGAACCGTAAACTCTTCGGGAACACATGGGGTTTGCAATCAAAAACAACCTACGGCTGTATCTTACAGCCCTAAGACCCATCATCATTGGTATGGTGAACGCAAACGGTATGGTGAATGGAAATAACAACGCAAAATAAGTTGCAGAAATTGCAGCGATTAGCGTGTCTGGATGCTGTGGGGAACCACCCCTACAGCAGCTAAGAGGGGAGTTCTCGACTTACTGCCGCTTCAACTACAGGTACCTTAAGCCTGCTCCAGACTAAGAACTCCAAACCAGGAGACTGGCAAGGACATCTCGAAATTCTGAAGCAAATGCAAACAGAATTTCTAGTCATACCGCGGAGATTTGACTTCGAAATTCCCTTAAACGTGGCCAAAGAAGACCACCGAAAGGTGGTTCGGTCGGTTAGACCACGAATCTTCTATCTGGTACACAGATGGATCTAAAACGGACAATGGGACTGGTATGGGAATTTACGGACCCAATTAAATGGCATCTTTAGCCAGTGCCGGACTGGACAGCGGGATATGGGGAGATTTCCTCCCAGGCCAATGAGTTTTTGCGCCCGAAGGTGTTTACGAAAGAACCTTAAGCGTGCACAGATCTGTATCTTAACAGACAGCCAGACGGTGTTGAAAGCTCTAAAGGCCTGTAGTTAGACTGACCAAAAGCCACAGAAAGATGGACAAGAGGCATCAAAATACTCCACTGGAGCCAACATCCAGGTATGCGACAGGCTAGAAAGTATATTGACCGCCCACCTAAGAAGACCAAGAAGTTTTTTGACTTAACTAGAAATGAGCTAAGACTCATTACGGGACTTCTAACTCGACAATGCCCAGTTGGATACCATCTAAAAAACCTGGGCAAATCTGACAGAGAGAGGTGCAGATTATGTGGATTGGAGGATGAAATCTCCGAACACGTGGTGTGTAAATATGATGCCTTGGCTCGCACAAGACTTACCCACTTGGGCGATATGACCTGTCGCCTGCCGAAGTGAGAAAGAAATCCCCCAGAGAAATAATCAACTTCACAAAGAAGATATCGTTCCTGGGATACTCCTAGATAGAAGGGTACGAACGATAGTTTACAGTTTAGAAAGGTTGAAAGAAAGTATTCAAACGACCCTAGTCATCTAATCTAATCTAAATAAATAATGCAAATAATAATGATAAAACACAATGTAATTATTATTAATTCATCTATTTGTCTTTCTTTAAATAACAATCAAGAATCCTGGATATAATCAAAGAACAATCTAGGAATGGTTTATAATTGACATTGTTGATTTTACTAAAAAAATTAAGTACATACCTTCAATAACGATAATAGTTTGTGAAGCTATTAATCACCGAAATGATATTATTTATCAAGATATATAAAAGAAAATCAAATAACACTAAATTACAATCTACGAGTAATTGCACCGTCTCCTCTAATCATCTACCATACTAAAATTACAAGACTTTTATCACATTGATACCTATAATAAATACTTTAAAAGCTTGTACTTATACTTCTAAAAGATTAAAGCTTTCTAATTTTATATTCTATGAAAATAAAAAAAAAAACGGTCATTGCTTTGTATTTTTATAAGGTAATACTGTAAATTTGGTAACTATTCAAATCAAAAATGAAAGTAGTAAGTATTCAGTTTTGTTAATTGATATTTTCAAATAAAACCATTTAAAAATCAAAATATCACAATAAACTGGTCTAACATAATTTAATAAACAATAAATTAAAGGAAACAATAATTAATTAATCAAATAATGTCGTCGTTTAGTTTTGGATTCAAAAATGTAGAAAACAACTCATATATCTATCTATTTATAGTTAATAATATGTAACTATCAATCACTAACTAGTCTGGGCTAGGATAATACGACGCTTTACTGCAAAAACAAAGCATAATATAATGTCCCAGGTAGTTTTGTTTTGTATTCAATAAGTTATCGTTCTTTCTTGGTATTATATTTTCTTTTGTCTTCTTATAGGAAAATATCACAATTTACCGCTAGGACATTAAATTGTAGAAAAATTTACAATGCAATTAATCGTGTTTTACTATTTTGCCATTTCTCTTGTAATTTTCTATGTTCTTCAATATCTTTCTCGCTAATATGTCGTACTTGTCCACTCAATTTTCTTGGATCTAAATTTGCACCTAAATTTTGCATACCTTTAGCTAATTTACTAAACGGTGATAATACTAAATCTTTTGTTACATTAGCAACAGGACTAGTTATATTGGTAAGACGATTTTTTAATGCTGATTCACTTTGACTTTGTGTTATATTTAATTGTACATCATAATCAGATGTTGAACGTTTATCTAATAATTTTGGATCATTTATATTATTTGTATTATCAATTTTTGTATCATCCACTTCGCCAGATGAATGACTTAATTTTTTATCTAATTTTAATGTATTTGGTGGTTGTTGTTTTTTTGGTGTATTATCACAACAACAATTTTCTGAATTTATTTGTATTTCAGGTGTTGGATTTTGTAATGAGACATTCTCCATTATACTAGATAATTGTACATTATCAACATGTGATGAATCTTCACGTTTTAATAAATTCTGTTTTTGTTCTAATGTACCTTCAATATTATTATCATTTTTATTACCCATAACAATACCGACACTTGGTAGAAATGTATCCGATATATTTGTTGTACTATCTGATAATTTTTTATCAGTTAAAATTGTATCTTCCGTTAATTCTAAACCTTGTTCAATTGATACATTACTAGTCGAACTAGAATCGGTTGCATATTGTAATGATGTACCACTTTCAATATTCGGTTGAAATATTGAATTCTCATAATCATCATCTGAATCACTGGATGTATCATTTTTATTACTTTTTGTACCACTAATTGAAAAGTTTGTACGTTGTTGTTTCGGTTTGTTTTTCTTAAACGTATTACCGATCTTATTTAATTTAGAGATTTGTTGAGTCATATTTGTAATAGCTTTTGTACCTATATTATTATTATTATTATAATTAATACACCACACAAAAATCATGAAGAATCAAATACTTACCAACATTTTTAATTGCTAATAATTGAGTTTCAGAAACATTTCTTGTCATCTGTGGCAATCCAACAATATCAAGATAAATACTAGAATTGTGACTAGTACCATCGACCAGTTTTGACTTTCTACGATCCAACGATTTACTCATACTACAAGGTATTGGAGGTAAACCACAAATATCTAGAGCAACAACAAAGGCTTCACAAATTGCTTTGAGAGATTCTACAAAATTTCATCAAATCAAAAAAAAATTTCTCGTTAATTTTAAACCAATTTACCAATCTCTTCTTCTTCACTTTTAATTTGCACAGCCATATTATTAAAAAATCGTAAATTTGTCGAACGAAACATATGATAATAACCACTAATATTATCAACTTTATAATTGATACGAATACTAAATCGACTTTTAGTTAAACGAAATAATGTATTGCCGGTTTCTGGCATACCACATTCTAATAATGTTATATCGGTTAGAGATACTCGTTGGTATTTTGTTATTTTATCGACTTGATCATCATAATCGGCCACAAAATATGAATCTTTTGTTAAAATTAATATTGTATCCATTTCAGTTTCATTCGGATCACCAATAATTGGATCAGCATTTATTACACCCCATGAACCTAATACCAATTCGGGTTGATTAATTAACATTTTCTTACAATCTTCAATTAATAATTTAACATGTTCAGCTGTTGCTATACTATCTTCTTCAAATTGTTGGGCTTTTGTTTCATTAAAAATATCCTCAGATATATAATTACCTGAATTATTTTATATCAATGGAAAACTATAGAATTTTATACAAATAAAAGCAAACTTACCCAACATCAAATCGATTGTACCTTGTCTTGTTGAATCTTTAAAACGGCTTAAATAATATCTACAAAACATATAACAAAATCTGTGATAAACGCTCTAATTATAAAAATCATAAATGAGTCGTATAGAAGCAAAAGCGGCTTTTCATTATTGTACACGTGCATATAAAAAAAACGCTTTTTTAGGCCTGTATGAATCGGGCTGCTGATGGTGGTCTCCACAAGACAACTTAAGCAATCCCCACACCAATGCGATTTTCCGTTGTCGCAGCTTCAACGGAAAATCGCACTGGTGTGAGGATTGCTTGAAGCTTCACGACCCAGAATCTGGCAAATCTGGTAGAAAAGATGGAAAAAGTCTGACTTACACAAACTAAAATACTAGTAATTCTTACCCAAGAGTCGTTCTCTTTTATATGCACGTAAGTGTACCTTGGCACATGGCCGTACTTGAAAACCAACGGCCATGTGCCTTTGAGTTGTTGGATACACAGAAGTTTGGAAAATTAGCTTATTTTATAATTAGCAGTGTTGCTACGCTCGTATCTAATTTTGACAAAAAAGTTGTCGCATTTGATTTTATACGGCTCAAATTCAGTGGCGCGACCAGAAATATTTGTTAGGGGGGAGACTGATCACCAACGATACGTATCTACAGCCCAAATTTTGTAAGAAAAACCTTTAGGGTGGATGCACAGTAGTAGGTCTTCAATAGGAGGAACACACCGCGTAGTATAAAAGTCTGTTCAAAAATCTGACCGAGAAGGTTTTTCTTACAAAATTTGCACTATATATACTTATATGTACAGTGTAAGTCTCATATAATATATAACGAACATAGAAACCAGAAATATATCAAATATTGCAATGATCTTGGGGGGATACAGCCCCACAGCCCTCCCCCCTGGTTGCGCCACTGCTCAAATTTAATTGCCAATTCCAATAATAAGAGTTAATTGTGTTATTATTAGATAAGAGAGGGTTGCATTTCAATTATAAATAAAAAGCCATCAAATAAAATGTATGTATAAACTGACCTAGACAAATGATAGATCACATTAGCTAATTCAAATTCTTGTGGTAATGCTAAAGAAGGTATAATAGAGGATGTAGGTTCTTTAGGTAAATTTTCACTTGCAATACAACCTAATTTATATAAATCAGACCAAAAATCTTGTATCTCAATGTCTGTCAATTCATCACCGTGCATTAAATTTAAACAGCACTGTCGCACTGAATCGTTAAAATGATTTTTAAAATATCTAGAATTAATGATTGCCAGTATTGGTATACGTGATCTCATCTAACTGTTTATTATTGTAATATGTACAGTCAACCTCCGATTCGGCGCCAACATTTGTCTCGAAGGCGAAGGTGGCGGTGAATTGAACATATGCACTATTTGCTTTAAGTTGAAAGTTCAAGTTGTAACTACTGATGTGAGTCTCTTGACAATGCAAAAATTGTGCAGATATCAAGTTACCGACTTTTCCATGGCGCCATATCAGAACTGCATGTAAATGCTAAAAGGCACATTTGTACTCTTTTATCCGTTGGCGGTGGGAGGCTGACGGCATTGTTTCGAAAGATTTCTATACTCCTCATATGGGGCACTTTTGTTCTTACAGTTTTATAGGCGTTAGGCAAACCTGGCGCCAAACCGGAGGTTGACTGTACTTGACTGTATAAAAATTAAAAATTATTTACCTATTAGCTGAATTCATGCCATCTTTCATAATTCCAGTAAATTTTCGTTCACCAGTTCTTGTATAATCACCCTAAAACAATTCAAATAAATACATCAATAATTTTAAAGCAGAAACTTTTTCTTAATACATTCGAAGAGTATCCGAATAACTTATACTATCTATATTGCCCTTAAAGTTATTCGAGAAACTTTAAATTGTTTATGAAACAGTTTGATGTGGGTTACCCTAACGATCAGTGTCAATTTCAAATGATCGTCCCTAAGGTATTGGAGAAGACTTGAATTTTCCCCATCGTGAAATTTTTGCATCAACAACATTTAAGTGAACTTTTATCATCAATAAACTTTCGAATTGTTTTATATTCTATTTTTTACGGGATTGTAGTACAGTCGACCCCCGATTCGTCGCTGCCACTTCTGTTGACTACTAATTATTTGTTTCATTCTCCGATTTTTCCATGGCGTCATATCGATACTGCATGTAATGCTAAAAGGCACGTTTGTACTCTTTTACCGGTTGGCGGTAAGTGGCTACCGGGGGTTGACTGTACTTATTAAAAGAATTATAGATTATTATTAGGTCTGTTCCAACTAGAATCCAAAACTATCAGAAAAGTCCGAAATAGTCAGACGCATGCGCAGATGAGTTTAAAACGCTCAAACGAGACTATCTGCACATGCCTCGCACTATTTCGGACTTTTCTGATAGTTTTGGATTCTAGTTGGAACAGACCTATTATTAAAAAAAATCGATGATCGATTTTAAAACTTGTCTATAGATAATGATAATTACCTTCAAAGCATTAGTCCCAGCATACTGTTTACTAATAATATCACCATTATTAGCCCAAAGCAATTGAAATGTATTTTTAATATTACTAGGCATTGAACCTTCTGGTGTTATTAATCCTAATTTACAGAACTGTATTTCCATGACAGCTTTTCCGATAGCCGTCTAAAAATAAAATTTATCAAGAAGTTATCAAAAATAATAAAATAATAATAATAATAATAAATAATATTAGAACCTGCACGACATTTGTTCGATCTAAACAATCAATACAATTAACACGAAAAACACCATTCTGAGAACAAATATGACCTTGTTTATCTCGCCAACAATAATTCATATCTTTGATTACATCTGCTAAGGCATTTATTAGAATTGACACATTTTCAAAATGCATTCCTCTACTGCAATTCAACAAATCTTGATCAAATTATATTTCCTAACATTAATATAAAAACAATAAATATTTACCAATATTCATGAAAATCGAATGTAACATATGTAATAAATGGACTATTATATTGTAAAATATAATTCGAATAAGCATCAAAGATAACTTTCTCTTTGCCAGTTTGATCGATTAAATTGATCGCACAAATCGGTCCATACTGTTTGATTTCATTATCGAAATGTTTCTCAAATGCTACCATTGTTTCAGTTTCATCTAAATTAATTCAATCAATATTAGAAAATATAAGAAATAGGTAAAGAAAAAGAGAAATTCTTGATAATTCTACCTCGATCAATTCGCGGTGGTGGTCGATATTTATAACCTGGCTGTGACCAATAGACTGGAACCGATCCACGTACTTGAACAAATGATACTTCATGCGATTTATATCCAACTAATTGCTCAGTTTCAACATAATTTGCACATTCACCATTCTCATCAACACCTCTTCGTTTATATCTAATAAAAATGAAATCAATAGCAAGTAAATGTGAAAGTTTACTAGAAATTACCTGGTGCCAGCACGAAAACGACTTCGTCTTGATAAAATACAAAGTGTAAAAACTTCAATAATATCACTTTCTTGTAATTGAACACTACAGTTTTCGATTTGCATATAGCCCTGGACAATTGGTAGAATCCATGGATCACATAAAGGATTCTATAAAATTCAATTTAATTAAAAAATTATGAATTATAAACAAAAAAATAGGAATAAAATTTACATCAAGTTCAATTAATTCTTTCAACATGTGTTTATTCCAAAAGAAACGATCATCAACACTTCTCCATAATGCTTTAGTATCAATGGAATTTTGTTTTTCTAAATTACACAGTCTTTGTAATGAATTTGTTAAATCTGTTGTATGTGAATAATAAAATGAATTTGTATCGGTGAAGATTTTATAGAATTCATCAATAATTTGTCGTTCAAAACGATCTTTTTCTTTAAAATCACGCTTCTTCGGTGTACCAGTTGCAATAGCTGCCGCCTGTTGTGTTGTATTCTTTATTGTATTACCAGCACTTTTTATTGTACCCCATGTTTTTGTTAATGCTGTATTTTTTTGTATATCAAATAATGAATTGATATTTGTATTTCGTCGAAGTGTTGATGATGGTGATGATGATGATGATGATGATGTTGATGTTATTATTGATGATATTGTTTTGTGCTTTGGACATGATTGTAAATTTAATTCAACATTATCTGGACCTAATGGTAGAAAAACCACTGATTTTATTTTATATACATCGTTGTCACCATGTAATTTGCCAATGGGAAGACTCTCTTTGATAAGTAAAATGCGTGGTCCAAAAACAGAGGGATGTTCAATTTTACCAATAATACCATCAAATAGACCTAAACAGATTGGATCATCTGCATCGGCCAAATCCCATCCTATAAAAAAAAAAAAAAAACAAGAAAAAACAATTAATCAACAATAAAAATATAAGTTAGAGATAAATTATGTTAATGTAATTCTATATGTTATTGAATGGGAAATTTAGAACGCAAATCGCCAGTTCTCATATTACAAATTACACAAATTAATCCATCAGATAAAATGTATACCAGTCTTAGAAATTTTGTGAATATTGACTTCTACAGTCAAATCACTTTGCGATAGGACCTAACAAAAGAGTTTGTTTACCACATCAGTAACAACAGACAATTTTAATTTACAATCGTAAACAGATGGACACAAAAAGAGCGATTCGTTTCCTTTAGAAAAGAGGGACGACGGTAAGATTGTAAATTAAAATTGTCTATTGTTGCAAACTCTTTGATTGAGTCCCACCATAAAGTAATTCGACTTAATAAGCTAATATTCACAAAATTTCTACAGGCACTATACATGGGTCATTGTTGATTGATATGCGAGCGAACAAATAATAATTGCCTACCTGTTTTTGGTATAAAAGCACCAGTTGAACGATCCCACCATAATGAATATTCACCATTTATGAAAATATAAAAATCATTTGTACGAAATAATTCCAACATTTTTTTTTTTTTTTTAACTTGCGTTATTGCACCATCAAACTATACAAAAATTATTTATAAAATACATGACGAACTTGTTGTTGTCATTGCGCCGTTGTTCTGTAAATTGAATTGTGTGTTGCTGGAAAGTTGCTGGTAGTGTTGCTGCTGATCGTTGTAAACAAAGTGAAAAGATTTTATATCGTATATATCTGTCTTATTCTAATGTGGTAATCAATGGTCGAGCACATGCGTACTATCAATTTGTGTTACACACAATTTCATTCATTCGTTTCAAAAGTTCCTTGGTTTAAAACAGTAGCCGTCAAAATGTATACTTTTGTTGGCATAGTTATTAATTTTTAACATATCTTCTATTTTTATTCTTTATTAAAATATTAGATCGTGTTTTGTGTACAAAACCATGAACTTTCGATCCTTTTTCTAGGTTTCTCTTGACATTTCCCGTTTCAAATATTCATACATTTTATATTTTGATTCTTTTTTTAAATTCCCCTCTTACAGTTAATTTTTCATTTCATAGGATTAAGGGTTTTCTTTGTAAATTGAGCAACGAAAAATTCAATTTTACTTAATGTCTTAGATTAGACTACTGGGGTCGTTTGGTTGTTCACCCTTTCTAAATTGCGACCATTATTGATCTATTGTTCGTACTTTTCTATCTATTGGTATCCCAAAAATGATATCGCCTTTGCCAAGTTGATTACATTTCTGGGAGACTTCTTGCTCACTTCGGCAAGCGACATGGTCACATCGCCCAAGTGGGTGAGTCTTGTGCGAACCAAGACATCACATTTACACAGCACGTGTTCGGAGGTTTCATCTTCTAATCCACATAATCTGCACTTCTCATTGTCCGATTTGCGCAGTTTTTGAGATGGTATCTAAAAGTATCGTAGTAAGTCTTAGCCCATTCCTATTAGATTAGATTACTGGGGTGATTTAGCTACTTTCTTTTAGCCTTTCTAAACTGTAAACTATTGTTCGTACCCTTCTATCTATTAGTATCCCAGGAACGATATTTTCTTTGTGAAGTTGATTATTTCTCTGGGGGATTTCTTTCTCACAGGCGACAGGTTACATCGCCTATGTGGGTAAGTCTTGTGCGAGCCGAGGCATCACATTTACACAGCACATGTTCGAAGATTTCTTCCTTCAATCCACATGATCTGCACCTCTCTGTCAGATTTGCCCAAGTTTTCTAGACGGTATCCAACTAGGCATTGCCCAGTTAGAAGTCCCGTAATGAATCTTAGCTCATTCCTAGTTAAGTCAAGAAGCTTCCAAGACTTCTTAGGCGAGTAGTCAATAAACTTTCAAGCCTGTCGCATACCTGGATATTACCTCCAGTGGAGCATTTTAATGCCCGTTTCCCATCTGTCGATCTCCCCCTTTCTGTAGTTTTGATGCCTTATTTAGGAAACTTGGAGATTTGTAAAAGACTGGATTGAAGGATATGATTTCAAGTCGGTGAATTAATAAATCTCAATATTTCAAAAGACATGATAAATTTTTATTTCTGCAGAAATGCTTAAATATTTATTTTATTGTCTTTGATTTTGTCGTCGTTTCGGTTTATATTTCTCCCAATGTCGATGATTAATTGATGAAAAATCATTACAACTTTCAGCTAAATCCTTTAAATATTTCGCAAGTTTCAATAATTCATTATCATTATCTCGATTTAAGTGTGCTTGTCGAAACGGTCGTATACGTAGACCATTTTTTGGATTCATAATGAAATTTCTACGTATATCGTCGAACATTATTGTATTTTTCGGTGAGAACTGTTCAAATTTACCCCATATAACACCTAAAGGTTTTACCTAAAAAACAATCAAATAAATTAAAATTTTGAGGCAATTATTATTTTTTTTTTGATAATTTTACATCCATAACTCCATGTTTCGGTGTATGTACTGAGATCATAGCAGATGAATCTAAATAGAAGGCAATTTTATAATTTGGATTTGTTGTGACACCTAATAATTTCATTTTCTCTTCAATCCATTTCATACTCGTAGCTGACCATATAACAATATCATAATCTTCATATGCTGATGTTAAAAATTCATGTAAATATGGACGCATTAATTCGGCACCAGTTTCAGCAGTCGATCGATGATCAAACAATGTATAATCAATATCTAATACCAATAAATGTTTATTTGTTCTTAAATTATTTAATATTTTAATTTCGTAACTGTCGATACGTTTTTGTATTTTTGCTAAATAGATTTCTTGGTTTTCAATTGCTATTTCTTCATCTTCTATATCTAAATCATTAACTACTTCTGGTAGATCAGTTGGTGCTGTATTTGCTTCTATTATATCTTCTTCTAATGAACCCATCATCATTAATTTAAAACCGGGCTTTAGTTTTAATTGACATAATCGACAATCATCATCTGGTGTTTTACCTAAAATTAAATAAAACTATATGTTATTTCTTTTTACTCATCTGTGTACAACAAAAAGGACCTTTTAATTTTAAATTTAATAATTTTTGTCGTTCAGGACGTACTCCAGTTGATTTATGTATTGCTGATTTTAAATCACCAACTGTATCATCATCTGTTAATTCAATTTCATATTCTTTACCACTCCATTTTACAAATATTTTCAAATTATTTTCCATTTCGTTCTTTTTAATTAATTAATTTTCTAATTAATTAATAAAAACAAACAGATTTATTAAAATTAAACTTGCTAACCGCTAAACGTCAAATTTGACAAGACAAATATTTATTCATGTGACCAGTAGAGGGCACCAAATTGTGACGTCACATAAAAGTAACAAGCAGAGAGAATAGATAAACGAGACGGAACACTCAATGCAATAAAAAAATACTGATTTTAGTGCCTCTATGAACTAGTTATCATAACTATCAGAAAACGCGGGAAATTTAAAACACTCCCTCACAGTTTCCAACATAGTACGTGGGATTGGGGCATAGTGATCAACTGAAAATTGTATAATGTGTGTGGGGTGTCGCTACCGTCGCCCGTCTCCAAAGAGTTTTCATTCTCTTATGTCACCTCTCTAGTTACTTCTCTCTCTGACAATGAGTGCTGCCAACCTCACAGAAAAAAATACTCAAAAGATTTGACATGTGACATGTGTTATAGTTTGAGGTTAGATTTTTAAAAAGTTTTTCGGGGAAATGTTGCATGAAAATTGTTACACATCAGCCAATTGTAATCATACACCTACAGCCGTTGATTGGGGCCGAAATAATCTTATCTGTTATGCATCATGTAATTCTATATTAATTTATGATCCAAATGTAAGAAACAAAACAATATTCCTAACCTCATTGTTTTCCTAATCTATTTATTTATTGCCAAAATAGCATGGATCAGGGGGTAAAATAATTTCATCTTTGGTTTATCATAAAAAACGAATAAATTCTGTACGATGGTTACGTGGAATTGATTATGAAACCGAAATAGTGGCTGGTTCTGCTGATGGTGAAGCAACGGTTTGGTCATTACAGAATAATAATTATGTTCGTACTGTATTACAAGGGCATGAAGGCAATGTAAATTTAGTTGATGGTTTATATAAAGGCCCACAAAGTGATAATGCAATCGTTGTTACCATATCTATGGATTGTACAGCAACTATTTGGTACAGAAGTATACCTACCGGTATTTTTTATGTCATAGATTAAAATGAAATTTATCAACAACTATATTAATATTTTAGATGATTTCCAACAATCTCAGAAGATTAATTTTGGTTATTATATTTGTGTTGGTGCACGTCTATCATCTCTACCAGACGGAACAACAATCTTAGCTTGTGCTTTGGATAATTCAAATATTTCCCTTTACATTGACAGCGATTCAAATTTAATTCTATCGAATAACTTAAAAGGTCATGAAGATTGGGTTCGTGGTCTAGACTTTACAAAAACTGACGATACCCTAATTCTTGCATCATCATCTCAAGATTTATATATACGTTTATGGAGATTTTTGAAAATCGATCCGAATTCTAATGTAGATGGTGACTTTATTGTAACGAAATTATCCAAATATAAAATCGAATTAGATTCAATTCTAACGGGTCATGAAGGTTGGATTTATTCAGTTAATTGGAATTTAAAAAATCTCCAGTTATTATCAGCATCACTTGATAAATCAATGGTAATTTGGGAATTAGATAAAAACAGTAATTTATGGTTGGAAAAGATACGTGTTGGTGAAGTGGGCGGTAATACATTAGGATTTTATGGTGGTATTTTTAGTCCGGATGGTAATTATATTTTAGCTCATAGTTATCATGGAGCTTTTCATATTTGGAAGAATACAATAGCACAAGGCTGGCAACCATGTGTTACTGTTGGTGGTCATTTTGGTGAAGTGACTGATCTAGCATGGGAACCATATGGGCAATTTCTAGTCAGTGTATCAACAGATCAAACGGCAAGAATCCATGCACCTTGGTCTAGAGATAGTGAAGTGGTAGGTTAAAAACTTTTATAAAAAAATAGTTATGACCTTATTACATTTCTTTTCGTGGTTTTTAAGTGTACATGGCATGAAATCGCTCGACCACAAATTCACGGTTACGATATGAGTGCTTTAGCAATATTGTCACGGTATAAATTTGCATCAGCAGCTGAAGAAAAAGTGATTAGAACGTTTCAAGCACCAACGAATTTTATTGCAAATTTTCGCAGAATCTGTCGCATTATTGATGATCAGGAAGGTGATTTGAATTGTGGACCAAAAGGTGCTTCTGTTCCATCACTAGGATTATCAAATAAAGCCGTTTTTCAGAATGATGATAACATTAATGATATACGAAATGATTCAGAGGATTTTGCTTTTAGTGAAGTTACGTTAACAGGTATTTTGAGTGAATTTTTGGGAAATATTTCGATTTTACAATAGAATTCTCCTAGAGCCTCCAACTGAAGAGACATTATTACAGAATACGTTATGGCCAGAAACACAAAAACTATATGGTCATGGTTATGAGGTTTATTCTTTAGCATCATCACCTGACGGTAAATTCTTAGCATCTGCTTGTAAAGCTACAACACAAGAACATGCTGCTATTTTAATATGGTATTATTATTATAAATATTATTTAATATCAATGATTTTCATTAATTTGAATTTTAGGGATATATCAACATGGAAACAATGTCAAAAACTAATTTCTCACACATTAACTGTTGTCCAAATAGCTTTCTCACCCGATTCCCAACATCTACTTACAGTTTCACGTGATCGTAGATGGTCACTTTTTTCAAAAAATTCTCATAATGAATTCGAATTAGTTGCAACAACTGATAAGAAAACATCAATCCATACACGAATAATTTGGTGTTGTAGTTGGTCACATGATTCTAAATATTTTTGTACAGGATCTAGAGATGGAAAAATTGTTGTATGGACAAAAATTGATAAAAATCCAATAAAAACTTGTTTGGGTGATTATGGACCAGCTTCTAATCATTTAGAATTAAAAAATGAATCAATCACTGCTGTAGCATTTGCACCACAAAGTGTTTTACAAAATTATCTGATAGCTATTGGATTTGAATCGGGAATTATTCAATTATATAATTGGAATTTAAATGGATGGAATAAAATTTTCCATTTAGAACAAAAGTATATTGTTTAAAATTACATATTTTCAAAAATTCTGTTTTATTATATTATCTATTTAATTTTAGTTTGGCCCATCATTTAACCGTTAGAAGATTGATGTTTCGACCAGTATCAGGTGAGGCAGGTGTGGAAAATTCCAATAAGAATATTTTACAATTGGCCAGTTGTAGTGATGACTGGTCTGTCAAAATCCATAATTTTCTAATTAATTAACTATTTATTTTTATGTAAATTTTATAAAATGCAAAAACTAACCGGAGATATTATTTTATTATAATTCAGTTGTCAAGTTGAAAAAGTGTTTCAATCCTCTTTTTATTTACAGTAGAATCTCGAAACCGTGAACAAAAAAAAACGGAGGCTTTTCACAGTATCGAATTTGTTCACGTTAGCGAGTGAATAAAAAAAAATTAAATATGTGTTTACATCCTTCATTAAACAACGATTTCACAAAGGGTTACTAGAAAAAAAGTCACTAAGAATTGCAGGTTAGCGATAAAATTCAGGTAAACCCATAGAATTGAAGAGTAGTTGGCTATAAAGAATTGTTCACATTATCGAATTATGCGCTGTTCACATTATCGAATTAAAATTGAGATATTTAACGTTCACACTAACGAGATGTTCACAGTAGCGCATATTCACGTTAGCGAGATTCTACTGTATTTATTTTTATTGTGGTGTTGCTATTGGGTTTCGATTTCCTGGATGAGAATTGTATTATTTACCAGCAACCGTTGAAAACCGATATTGTAATTCTTACTTGAGAAAACTGTCTGTATGGATGATAGAGAACTATTCCTTTATCCCTAGTTGTAGGGTAGAATAAATCCACTACAAATCTCCAAGTTGAAGGTATTGGTGGCGGCTTATGCTGATTCTTTCAATCTTCACTGTGGACTGGTTCCCTTGACAACAGACCCTCGCCCATACACCTGTTTCATTGTTAAGATAATACACATTTATCATTTCATTTGTAGTTTATTCAGTTTTTTTTCCTTAAAGTTAAATATGAATTTTGTGCTTTTTTAAAATGTTGCACAATCTATTCGGTAGAGAGTATTTAATGTTGTGCCAGTCAAGCATAAGACTTACTTTGAATCCATTCAAAGGGTGTTTTAATCCAGATTACGACACTGAATGAGTTTGACAGGGGATTTTATACATTGCTCCTTACAGTGATTGTAATTTTCGGATAATGAAGTTCAAGTATAGATGTGTTTAATTTGGAATTTACATCACATTAATCTGACATTTTATGTGTATTATGTGTGAATGTTTCAATGTAAATTGTTTCAATTTTCTCTGATCTATCTATAACTACTGATCAATGGGTTCGTCTCCGTATAGTCTATACGAATACTAAAATCAATTGGGTATTAGTATCTGTCGTTTGAGGATTCCCGGTATAGACATTTTGCATTATCAATATGTATATGTTCGTGTGTCTGTATATTATGTGTATGTAACTATGTGTGGATGTAGTCAGGTGCAACATCTGCGTTAAGTTGGCGGCGCGTCGGCAGCTGTATTTTGCTTTGGTGCGAGCCTGGTGCTAGGCTAAAGCTCAGCAGCAGCAGCAGCCGGGTGTGTGTGTGTGTGTGTGTGTTGTGTTGGTGGAAGCTGGAAGCTGAGAGGGTGTGAGCGCCGGGTAGGGTAGGGCCGCGGCAGGGTGACAGAATACGCCGCCGCGAAGCTCTCGGGGCCGGGGCCCGCGCACGCACTTCGCCATGGAGCTTGCAGTGGTACACATCAGGCAGGGTGCGCGTCGTGCCTAATGCAGTGTCCGATCGCTCGCCTCTAGAACTATCCGACTATGGCTGTGAATCATGCGTTTTATACGTAAAACATGTTGTGGATATATTGTGGACTGGTCTTTTTGGGTTCAGCCCTGTTCAATGCTGCGCTGGCCTCCCCAGTTGCATCCAAACGAGGTGAGTTTCATGCTATTCTGCCGACGGATCTGTACTAAATTTCTCTATAACAACATTTTAATGTTAATGTTAAATAATTTCATTAATGCCGCAATAAAATTGACATAATTGATGAGTTATCAGCATTATATCAAGAAATATTTCAAACTAGATGACGGTTCAGAGAGGAACTCGTGTTTAAAACAGACATACGGTTGACAGGCAAGTCATTTGACGTGATAAATGGTGGATGCGCCGGGATGCAACTGCTACAGTACGGATTTTTATCAGGACGCGCTTCACTAGTTGTAAAGTGTTTTAACTACTCTACTTGTAAAAACTACATATACCTACATATATCACGGTAGTTTTACAATGTTGTAAAAGACTTTCGGCCTTTATCTTTCTACACGGTTAGATATTGACTAAAATACGATGATCATCTCTTAAAGTATCCTTGTCAATTCTTACTCTAACGTTTCACATTTTCATCTATAATCCACAAAGTAGATTATCATCATAACTAATAGCTTTTATATAAATTGTGTTTTGAGACGCTTCGTAGACAAGAAGCTTTAACTTATGACAACTTTATTTGAAACCCGATTTTGAAGGAAATTGAGCATAAAATCTCACTTTTTATCAACACGACAACATTTTTCATTGAAAACTGGAGCTTAGCA
This sequence comes from Iselma pallidipennis, assembly GCA_037464855.1. Classification (NCBI taxonomy): domain Eukaryota; kingdom Metazoa; phylum Arthropoda; class Insecta; order Coleoptera; family Meloidae; genus Iselma; species Iselma pallidipennis. The sequence goes on from JAZBHA010000026.1 coordinate 33,271, forward strand.
TTAATTTTTTTTCAACACAGTCTTTAGAAAAACATATCATAAAGATAATTCTTTATCCTGCAAACATTTTTTCCTCTCAAACAGTAGTCTTAAATGATTTAGCTGTTCTATTATAACCCCGAACATATTGTTACAATTTTCAATTGTATCTCTTGTTGACACACTATATAAAAATTACGTATCAACCACCGCAGTGTTGTAAACAATAATATCTAGTGTAATAAATTTCAAACTCAACACATCGTACAACTACAAGCATAAAATTTGTTGCACTATTCGGGATAGTTGATGTTTTTGGTCAAGTGATTATAAAATTTAGTAGTAGTAGTAGATATACTTACCTATAAATGGACAATTTACGATAAAAGTAAGCTTGGAAATTGTTTTATAATTTATCGTTAGTTATACATATATAATATATCTATGATGTGTGATAGATTTGAGTTTGTGGAGATAAACGTAAATTGGAAGGGATTTTGTACGGTCATGCATCAAAACTCGCTGATGATAGTCCGTTTCTGGACCTATAGGTACTGATGATAGTAGAGAGTGGTGTCGGTCGGATAGAATTTACGATTAGGGTTAACGGAGATTGCTTTATTGAGTCATATACAATTCATTTCATTCTAGTAGGTACATAGCCCCAGAAATGAGTGAGGACATCTTTGTGGATTCTGTATAAGTGGGTGTTTGGGCGCTTTTCTTAAAATAAGTTGGCCCACTATGGAAAGTTTTCATTGTGGTCATTATGGTGGCCACTCTTATAGGGTATCTTTGTCTGTACGTACCGGTTTTGGCAAAAATCAACTAGAAATATAGGAATTTTAACAAAGCTAGACAAGACAGGGACTATCCTCAATAGAACAGACAAGGCGACAAGACTTTCGCTCTTTAATATCTGTTACCTTGCATGCTTTGTGTTGTATTGTAGAACTGCAACACATCCAACACATTCAAGAATGGGTTTTCCTAAATTAGTGAAGTGAAAAAAATTCTACGGATCAAAAACCAGAATACACAGAGCAAACAAGACTAAAAGACTTGTTGCTCTATCGATTCTATTGAGGATAGTGCCTATCTTGTTTAACTTAGGAAAAATTCCTATGTTACTAGTTGATTTTTGCCAAAAATTTTTATTCACTTTCGGTATCGGGCAGAATTATTTTAAGAAGAATACTCAAGGATACTATGTGGAGAAGGGGGCTGGCTCACACTCATATTTCATGTTTCTGTTGAACTTACAGAAAATCCATATAAGTTGTTCTTCCTCTCACGTGTTCCTAGACCAGTAGAATAGTTACTTGAATCGAATATGTTTGGGAAGAAATTTGTACACAAAAAAGGGAGGAAAAGAATTGAATGAATCGTAATGGTAAAATTATTATCGATTGAGTTTGCTTACATATCCAGATTTTAATGGTCTATTTCCAATAGATGTATAGATATAATAATATTTTTTATTATAATCGGTAAGTGAAAGTGATTTGGTACATTTTACGTTTATGTGTCTATAAAAAAAAGCTGGAAAAATTTTCATGATGGGATATAAACTTTGTGTGCATGATATATTTCGGTAAAACTATCGCTGCTCTTCCATGAACTTGGATGATTATTAAATGTTGAGATTTAGTCCTGTCTACTTATAGCCATAAATAGCGATAACGTAACACAACTGTACATCTATGAAATTTATGAAAAGCAATGAATTTTTCTTATACATTTTATAGTGAACGATTCATTTTATTTTGCTAAAACAAATGTTGTAACGGTCACGTTTTATATGTTAAATTAAATTTTGATAGAAGTGTAAAGATAGTAACTTGTCAGGTAGCGCGTTCCTTTTATCGTTCTAGATATAAAAATGCCATTCATGTGCATCGTATTGCACCAACTATAGAACGTTTTTACATCGCGATCACGTCTATAAAGACTGAAAATCGATACAATAAGTTTAAATTGAAAAGCCATTTTAGTCCAGGAGCTGGACACAAATTTCATGATTGTGTTTACATAGGAGACCGCCAAATATCTCAAAACTATATTCATTGTTGACTTTACAGAATCCCAAAAATTGTGCTTCATTCTATTCGGGTGATATCTGACTAGAAGAAACCGCAACAATATTTACTTGTGATGCCAAAGAATGAACGAACTGTCTGTCATACAATTTTCTAGCAAATCCGATTACAAGAAAATATTAGTGTCACTTGTAATATTAATTCTATTTTGTCGTCATTGTGTTGTCAAATGTTGAAGGTCTTGTCGTCAATTTTCTAATAAAACTAATTTTAAACAATGTCTCTCACTCTCTCTCTCTCTCTATCTCTCTTTCGTTATCTATTTATTAGATTCCTCGCTGATAACGACATTTAAGTTTGGAGATCATCATCAAATCTCTCTCTCTCCCTCTCTCTCTTTGGTGATAATGAGGAAGCGCTCATTCGAGAAATTCAAACCAATACAATGCCTGATGATGCTATCAAACCGATTTATATCACAAACCGACAATATTGCTCTAGATTCGTATTTGCCATTAACATACGAACTACGTTCTAATAATGCAACGTTCAGTCGGATCACACCTTTAAAACATTTTAATTGAAAAGTCCATCAACTCGATAAAGAACGATCAATCACAAAATCGAAAATTTCCACACACACACACACACACACTGCTGTCTAATTTTCAACATACACCATTGATAATATTTTGATGGAACGCTTTTCAAGATGTTGCATTGTATACCTGTATAGGTATGTAAATATTATGTATCTATATGTACGTGTATGTGTCTGTGTTAGTAGATAACTTGTCAACATTTGCTCATTTCCATTTTCCATAGGACTCGTTATAGATTACCAGCAATTCGCTAATTTTGTAATCAACCCAATCATTCAATTGAACCACGTCACAGTCAAACAATAAACTGTAATCAACAAACAGCCAGTTGTTGAATAAAAATGTCTTCTATACTTATTCGTAAATTTTGTTTTGTGATATCAGATAATAGGTTTCGTTAAATTGTCCAACAGTCATAAACTTAATACATGCCAAATATACCTACATGTCTCACTATCAGGGGCGGATCTATATTGAAGCTTTAGAAGCTTAAGTTTCAGGGGCTCCCGCGCCTAGTTATAATAAAGTAGAATTTAGAAATAATAAGCAATAGCAATGGGAACAACATTCAGGACCCCCTGAAGCTTGAGCTTGGTAATACAATCTGTCTTTCGTTTGGTGTACGTCATTGAAGCGCCCAAATGCCTAGATCCGCCACTGCTCACTATAAATGATTATACCCCGACTAATGATAGTGTTCCATAATTATTTCCTGTTTTATTCAAATTACTCTGTAAATATGAACGTTTTCAAATCTTGAACTGATTGTGAATCAAGCAAATACAATCAAAAATTAAGATCAACCCTATTACCTAGTGTTTCCAAAATTAATCCCACTTTATTACAATTGTTTAAAATTTAATTATTTATGTAGATGTTTGTTTGTTTTGGTTGTTTGGGATATGTATGTATGTGTATCCTAAATTACATAGTCAAACATCCATTCCCTTCTACATTTTCTAAGGTAATTTAAAATTGGCCAACTGGAAGTATCAAAATAAAGAAAATGTTTCCGGGCAAATCTTCCGGGATCATCTTGTGTGTGTGTGTGTGTGTGTGTGCCTGTATGTATGCGTGTATATATATACATATTATATTATTCGAAATTTTCATTTATATAATGGATGTTTATAAAATTAGGGAACTGGAAAGGAAACGATGATGAATTCAACCTATTCAATATACAAAATTTCCAATATGAACCGGAATTCAAAATTGTTCAAATCTAAATTAAATCTTCTCAATTAATTTGAAAAACGTATACTGAATATTGGATGGAAGTTGTTTATTTCGTGCTGATTTACAGAGTATATAGAAATAGTAGCAGACGCAGAAGAAGAAGAAGTAGAAGAAGAAGAAAATGAAGCATTTTGCTTCGGATTAAAATTTGTTCGTACTAGTAAGTTAGCGAGAAAGCATTAATTATTTACACAGTTAAAGATAACAACGGGTTAATTCAATTCTGTAACGGAGTATAAACAAGACTTGAAGCGTATCACCCTTGAAAAAGCTATTGATTGAAAAATGATCTTTAAAATAAGGCTTAATCCCATTTTATTTAGAACGAAATTTATTTTTAAAAAAATTAATTAAAATTGAAATTTTTATCATAATTAAAAAAAAATGTTCCCTTTTATTAACAACAGTGATATGGATGTTAGTTGTTAGATGAATAATCAATCTGCAAGTGTGACATTTTGTATGCCACATGTTCAGCACAACTTCAGCGGCAAGCACGCACCAGGTTCATTCTTATAACTTCATTTTTTAGCACACAAACTACCCATTTATCTACTTCAAAATACACTCATCTAGAACTTTCGCTTTGAGGAAACATTACAGCTTTTATCATTTCCGGTCACGTATTAATCTGTTCCGCTTTTAATTTGATCGAAATCATAAAGAAGATACGATCAAATCAGCAATCTCATAAATAACAAGGGTAGATATAAATTTTTATACTAAACACACATTTGTCCATAAAATTTTCTGTTATTACTATTGTTGTTGTTGTTGTTGTTGGTGTTCGTGGCGGTGATAGTTGTTGTAAAAGACAAGAGCGGTTAAACTTCCGGTGATGGAGGGGAATGTATAAATTACCTGAGCTAAAATTGCCGGAGACTCCTTCTCCTAATATCTCCACTAACAAAGTAAACGCTGTTTGTTAGGTCTTAGGCAAATGAAGACAAATGAGAGACATTATTACCTTAGTTTGGCGAGGGCATCTGTCAGTTCAACGCTGACGTCGACTCCAAAGCACTGAAATGACTGCTTCATTCTCGCTTATTGGTGATATCTTTTGCTGATTCTCGAAATTGTCAAATTCATAACCACCAACATACGGATCTATGTCAATTTACTTTATGCTCTTTCAATTTTTGCATCATTTCAATTTTGTCATCATTATCATGTCAACAGAGCAGATATTAAATAAACGTTGTATCGTAATATCTATAGAGTCTGTGCAATTTTTTGTGTTTCAATAGCAGGTCTTCATACATGCAGGTACACATATGTATTCGTATATACATATACTATGTATACATGTATTTTTTATCGATACAATAAATTCAAAGCTGCTATTTCTGGTTTACGTGTTCCAAACGTTTGAATTTTCTCTTTGATTTGTTGTAGAAAGTTTTTTTTTCTTTATCGTTATTGAACAAAGTCCCTTATGGGAAAAGTTACACTGTCTCTCTCTCTATCTCTCTCTAAAACAGGAGGAAAAATGCGTCACAGTTTCACACAGACTTGTCCATTCTACTTCATTTTTTATTAATATTGCGATTAGCTTTATTTTTCCATCTTTTATTTTACCAAAACTGGTATAGGTACTGATTGTGAATAGTTACTTTGAATATTTTTCACATAAGTATCTTCCAACTTTTACTCAACAAATACATATTTCTGTAAAGTCCTATATAATATTCAAAAGCAAATTTTAAATAGTAACTTAATAGCAGTTCCAGCTATTATAAATGTTGATTGAAAGTTTGATATTTGAAGTTAGTTGAAAACGTGAACTCAATTTAAACCTCTGATTGAAATATCGTTCCTACATGTGGTGAATTTGATTGAAATCAGTTGGTGCTTAAAGAGACAAAATTTGCCAGCTACCCCTGTAATTTCGAATAATTTCAAACTGGTAGATATATAATTTTGCAATATTAGACGACTATATCTATAGATTTGAATTTAAATTTCTATGTATTCTTTTGTGTCCAACTAAAGTTGTGTTATGTATTGATCCTACTGTGATTTTGGCAGTCGACAGTCGATCGCAATTACTGAGATACAACGTATTGCAGTTTGAAAATTCTGCTGAAAATAACGTTACGTGAAATAGGTTCCCTGTTGATTGTCAGTTGTATTTTCTTTCTGTCTGGTTCTCTTGTCAGTTCAAGTAATAAGACACCTGAGCAAACGAAGCAAAAAAAAATGGAAAGGATTTTGCCATAAACAACACAGCAATAATAACAATAACAACAAGAATGACACCGAAATTAATTAAGCCGTAAATCAATCTGTTGGAAAAATATTTAGATTTAGATTTCTGTGCTTATTTTGGCAAAAGAATCGTAATGATTGAAATCAGATTGAAAGCTTTTTTTTTTGTGAAATTTGCTATAAATATGTTACGAAGCGACGTTGCGTGTGCTTGAATACACATACCTATCTACTTTCAGACAGAAGGTGAGCTTTACTAGCAAAGGGAATACAGTAACACTCGTCGTTGTCGTCATCAACGTTGTCGTCGGTTGACTTTCTGCATGTATTTGCTTCGTTGCGTTTCTCTACTTTGTAAACATTTACAGAGCATTTCGTAAAGTTTGAACCGGAATTAAGTTCACAAGGCAACCAACTGTGCTTTCTGAGATTCGATGAAGATTTAGGCTACAACCCCAAGTCCGATTCGATAACCTGGAAAACTCGCCAACATACCGTCATCAACAATTTACACAAATCATAAAATAAGCAATCGTAATATTTTTTTCCTATTTTTTTGTTTGACTGAATTCGCCAGAAGAATGAACAAAAATATAGCCATGTAGTCGCTAGAGAGTACTAGTCTTTTTCAATTGTAGACAGATATTTTTCCACAAAATAGAGCCATTTCTTTAGATAGATTTGTGGATTTTATCCGATTTTGATAGAGAGACGAGCTGGAAAGAGTTCAATTGAAAACTGTCGGATCTAGTTGATATAAACATGTTTACATAAAAAACAAATTAAATTTTCTAATTTAATTACATCGCACCACTACCAGTTATATCAATGCAGCACCCACTATAATAATGGAAGGAGTGTCTTGTCTTTCTTATTAAATTTCCTTTCAGGTTGATTGACAGACTATATCTGTATAAGAAAGGAAAACCGTCATACTTTTTCCGAATACAGCCATCTATTCGCCATTATCGATGTTATTAATCGATAAAGCTTGGGCGTAGCCAGGGAATGTTAACAGTATCTATTTGCATTCTGAAGTACATGGCACGTCGAAACGCCCCGTGTTTGCTGTTGACAAAGTGTCAACTCTGCAACACCCGTCCACCGTTCAGATTTAGAAGATAAACACCACATTGCCAGCCCCCTCTTACAATTTAAACCATTACCAACATCTACAGTGAAATGCATCCAATAATGGCAGAGAAAGTTCCTGCCATAATCCACGTATCAAAACTAACGCTTTCTCTCATTCTTACTCAAATGGCAATTAATCTTCGCTGACTGGAAAGGGTCGATTGTTGGATACTTACCACGTCACCTGTCTCAAAGCACGACAAGCCACAAAGGGTCCATCTACCAATAACTTAACCGACAACCACTAATCCAAGTAAGAACAGGACCAAGTTACCCCGAAAAAGGAAAAGCGATAAAATGAAAGGAACTGTCAAAAGGACTATCAACGCGACTGGAATTACAGATTTCTACAAGAAAATTTACGCTGTAAAATTCTCCGTTTCACTCTCACTAGCCCATACTGAACAATCCAACCATTCTTGCCTCGACTCTAACCCTAACCAAATAATGAATTTAAATCATTGGGGAAAACGGGAGGGCCAATTTGAAGCCAGTCAACGGCGAACCGCAAACTTACGTCACGCATTTCATTCGGAAGCGAACCTGAAAACTAGAATTTAATCGAAAATTTCGCATTTAATCCTGGCGCGTATTCGAATTTAATTTTCTCAAACACAAAGATTCTCTGATTACAGGTAATACCGAAACTTATATAAGTTGATTTCGTTTTTCTCTTTTCTTCTCAATTCAACTTGAAAATGTTTGTGTTCAATACAAAACTATTATATTGGGGCATTCGACAAGAAACTTGAAATGATGGGAAAAAGAAAAAAGTTGATGCTGGTTTATATCTGGCAACGACAGCGAAATAAATTATTACCAAGCTATAGAAATAACGTTGGCTAAGATTCTCTTTATAAAAGCTTCTAAAATACTGTGAGAAACTCGGTTAATTTTAAAATGTAATAAAAAAAAGGACTCAACTTTTAAATTAACTTCACTTGAAAGTTATGAACATTTTTCGACATAGTTATTACAAAAACCCCATTTAATACGATGCATCGTTAAAAAAATAAACACACTTTACTTAAAAAGTTGGTATTAAATACATTCGATTTATTAGTCGTCGCATGAATTTTTACTAAAGACAGGAAATTTTATCGAAAAAGTTGGTAATATTGTAGATTTAAGAAGGGAAATACGTAATCAATTATTAGAAAAGTTCAACCATAAAGTGCACAAGTAACTCGGCTATATATTTTTCACGAGTTTTTGACATTAGGTGGTTTGTGGTCATACCTTTTTATTTTACAACTTTCCAACGACCTCTTGCTTTCATATAAATTAACAACCTGTCTCTAAATAAAATGTTATTTTGTTGCGAAAAACTCGAATTATTTATAATCCAAATAATACAGCTACCTCTACATCTCCACACAATTGAATGAATACAATCGTACAATCAAAGTGAATTCTTTAGATTCCTGTGTTGGAAATTATATATAGAGATGACCATAATTTGCAAGTTAGATAAATCAGTTGCATATTAGATACGATTCTTACATAATTAAGTCAAAACTGCATTGAAATTACTTTGTTAAATCGAAAATTACAATAGAGTACCATACAAGATCTGGTAGTTAATCTGAAACAAAATCTCATCGTCAAATGTATTTAGTAGTAAAATGCTTTATGAATCTCTAGTTGAGCATAAAACTTTCATTTAACACTATGTTTCGTTAAAGCCAGTTTATATGAGGTCACAATTTGCCTTAAGCGCCAACAGTAACCATCTGGACATTATTTTATATTTACATGGATAAAAAATGAAAAATATCTGAGACAAGAGAGGATAAGACCATTTTTAGGTCAGAATTTTAGATTACATTATATTGCCTCAAGGCAACTATTTTACTATACTTACACGTATAGTGCCTATATGTACAGTGTATATATATACCTAGATATATTATGTATGAAGCCTGTAAGAATATTAATACTGCATTTTAAAGATTATGTGCATTTTTGGTGGATGCGCCAAGTTCAAGATGCAACGATCTTCATCGACCCAACATAAAATTGGATCAAAAGAAGACAATAAGACAGAAAAATCCAACACCAGCGTATAAAGTAAGAGAATTTGTATTCCGTAGTTGGACGTGAGTGAGTTGTCTTCCTTGTCACGAAGAATTTGGAACATCGCCAACACTTTTATTGACCAGGTCTACAGAGTTTTAAAATTCTTACATAAAAGACTTCCCTCATCCCGTTTATGGAAAGTTTAATTGAAATTAGCATTAGTTTAATAAATTCAAGTGAGACGATGCTGCTGTGGGTAAGATGATGATGAAGTTTTTACTCCACTGTCTATAAATTGCGAATGAGAATCAATTTCTATCTATTGAAATTCGAATAATTCGACTCTGTGGTAAAACGAAAATCGTACAAGTCTTTTTCAAGGAAATTTTATTAGTTTTTAAGTGCAAATTTATCTTTTACGTTTAGTTTAGTTTTGATGAAAAAATCTCAAGTTTGGCATTCAGTCGAAATCATCGGTTTTGTGCCCGACAACGGATTTTCAAACAAGCTAGTGGTAAATACAGTTTCGACACATATTTCAAGTCGGAAAGTGTCCGAGACCTTTTTAGTGGTTTTTGGGTTGTTTTTTATAGGCCATGTGAATTTACATAATATGGAAATAAAGTGAGGCCAACAGAAGGAGGAGTATGGGTATTTTTTTAAAAAAGGGAAAGGATATAGGATTCTACTCAGTTGCTAACATTTTTAGGTCAATTTTATTTGTTAGTTCCTCTACCTTCTGGTTCTTCTTTACCGTTCTACTTGTTTACTATTTTTGGTAACTTTATATAGCGACCATTCAATTCCTTGTTCTATGTTTTGATCTCCCCAATGGGTTATATCAAGCTTGCTAACGTTTTCCGTTCAACTTACCACCACAAGTTACGGCTATCGGATCTATAGATTAAATATTGTCGTAAAATAGGAGATATTATTGGTGATAAAGGCGGCATACTTCAATATCATTTTATCACCATGAATCATATTAAAAAAGAAATATTCATCGTAAAAGATCATAACTTGAATAAGATGGTGGTCATTTATTTTAACTATATCGAATCAACTATAAACAATTGAATTATGTTGGAATTTTAAAGTTTTACGAAACAAATCAGACATCAACAAACAATTGATTAGACTACAATAAATCAAGCAAATTAACAGTGGCATTGATTTTTGATTATTGTACCAATGGTTAATACAGCGGATGGAGGATCAATATTGATAATAAATGCAACAGTTATATAATCGAATAATGATTGTCATTGCTGATAGGGTAAATTAAAATTGCTTGTCGATATTCAACTACAGCTCCGGCTAATGAACTTTATTAATAGGTAATTCTTATGGTCAATGAAAAAGTCACGACATCATCAGAACCGTTAGTTTTGATAATTCCCTTATCAATCACTTACGGCATTCTGAACTAATAGAAGTTGTACTTCCTGAAACATTTTGTACCTAACTATAATTAACAACAGGACGATATTTTCTAAATAATTGATGAAGCTTTAGTTAAAATTGACCGATTCAAGATAATCTCTTAAATGGACCCAGGAGACAATCGTTTAATAATTAATTGAGATCTTTAACGTGACATTCAAACATCACTTCGTGTCTTTCCTACTTTTTCCAGAGTTTCTTGCTTCCGCCTATGCCAAAGTCGACAACGTTTTGTGTTTTTATTGGATTTATTACTTGTGCAGTACCTATAAGAATCTTGTCTACATCTACAATGTCCTTCTTCGAACGCGTTATACATACATTGCTTCGCTTCAACACAGAAACAGATCAATTTGTAAACGTGTTAAAGAAAGTTTTTTGGACACCGGCAAAGGGTAACTGAAGACTGATGTCCTAAAGAGTATAAACCCTTGTCATTGGTCCTTTTTTAAAGTAACTACTTTTGTATTCTGGTCACAATCGATCAATCAACAGTCTTAATACTGTCAAACACTCGACTTTCTGAGCCTGAAGGATATGAAGAGACAAGGAGGCAAAAAAGAAAACACGAATATATGTATGCATTATATATAATATACGTATCTACATACGTATACAATTCAGTGGGAAAGTCCTTAAGTAAACATCAATTTTGTTTTCACAGTGTAATAGAATAAATCTGAATTAGCAACATTATTCGAAAATCAGACGAGGCAATCGTAAATGAACAATGATTCTAATTAAAATTTGGGCATACATATTATGTGCTTCTTAGGTATACGACGAAATAAAGTTGTTTCTTTTAAAATAGCAGTTCTTTCAGGCGACCTGCTATTTTACGACAAGCCTCCCCCATCTATTTCCGTTTCCTCACATTAATTAATCCGGTAATTTCCGCGATGTCATAATGCGGCTGGTAATCATAACAACAATCAACGTTCAGGCTGGCTATCCTCTTTTAATGTTTGCACATTTTCAACGTTCTTTCCTAATTAACACTTGCCACATGATTTAATTAATTGTGAAATGAAATGTTGATTAATTGTCAACAATCAATAACGCCTGTCCAGGAGTCTGTCGTCCGATTAACCATTTAACGAACCATTTTGTATTTGATCATCCAACAGGAATAAAAATCTTTAGTAGATAAATAATAACGATAATAACAATAATAATAATAATAATAATAATATCCAATCAAAAGTTAAGATTATTAGTACAACTTGAGTTTCTTTTTTTCTGATATTTCTTAGATGATAAGATCAGAAAAATTCATCAGACGGTTTTGTCAATTAGGGTCGATTGTTTAGAAGTAAACATGCTGAGAGCTAATACAGTTTCGTCCATTAAACTATAAAGGCCTTACTGTGTTATCCAGGTTTGTAGGATGTCAGCACGGACGTGGAAATCTGGTGCGAAATCAAATTAACTCGATTGGTGAATCTGTCAATAGGCATAAACTCAATTAAGGTGGTCGTTTTTGAGTATTTCATATGCAGTATGATGATTAATTAACACATTGGGCCTACTCCAATTTTTTTTATCAGCTTTGTTTTATCACCGTTAACTTTATTTTCTTTTTTAAAATAAAATATCAAATACAATACATTCGTTAGGTAACGAGAATATTACAGGAGCCTGTTTGATATATTCAGGATTCCACTGTTAGACTATGTAAATAGTTTTTGTATTATTTGACGACTGAGATGAGTACAAATTGCTGTATTTGCATTTAAAATTTGCCAGCACTGCGAAAAATTCGACCGTTATTCCTCGGGAATTTCAGCTGTAAAACATAATAATAAGACTGAGGCGTGATATTTTGGACGAATATTTCTTAATTATTACATGGGAGGTATGATGGTACTCTACTATCAAGCACACTCAGCACCTTTGCAAAATGTCTAGAAAACAAATTGAAGAAAATTTGAAAACTTCATTAAAACGGATAATTTTTCTCATCCTTTCCTTCACATACGAGCTTTTTAAATCTATTATAGGGTCAAATTTGGATTTTATTGAAATTACTACCGGCCTCTAATTGAAGGGAAACAGGAATGGTCTGATCGTAACGAAGGATGAAATAATTGGTTTTGCTCTTCGATGCTGTCATTAGCAATGGTTTGGTTTGTGTTAGAAAGTTGCTGATGAAGCAGTGGTTTTCTAGTTTAGGGCTTTGTCAGTGTGAGGTAGAGAAAGTTGCTAATGATGGTGACTGTAGCTTCTTCAAATTGACTCCTGTCCAGCAGATAATAGTTACTTCACATTGAAAAGGAAAGAATACAATAAAACAACTGTATTAAGCTACACGTTGACGTGGAAAACTAAAAATTTTTCACAATCTCCAAGTATTTCACAGCAGGAAGCTTTTTGATTCTCTTGTAATTCTAATTGTTTCTTTTCTATCGATTCAAGGCTATTTTTTTCTTCTAAATTACAAATATATCCAATTTTTTTTACATTCATCGTTCACGTGTTCCTATTTCCCACCATATCGAACAAAGTTTTCGGCAATTTTGATCATGATAGATCGGTTTTTGGATATTGAACAACTACCCTTCAACAAATCACTTATTGTTAGAACCTTATGTGTGAACCTTACGAATAAAAAAAAAACAAAGTCCTACACACATCATCCCTCGGGATGGTTGATATATGTTAATAGTTTAACTTATATAACATCTCATACAACCTTGAACAGATTCGAATCTGCACACAAGATATCTCACCGAGTTTCTCTCTGATAAATTATGATCTTTTTTCTTGCTTTCATAGTCCTGCTAACCAAGAATGTTTTCGAATTGGTTTTTGTGAAAAGGATCGAAGATTTCTCCGCAATAATACATTAAGGAAATGTAGTTGACGTAAGGGAGTTCGTTCTCTGTTACGTCGATATATTTAAATGGGCGACAGAACAATAAGCATTTTAATAATAATAAAAAAAAAGATCCCCCTAATCGATAGTTGTGGGGAAGTTGTTGGTATAAAAGTATTGTACAGAAAGATATAGCTTTAACTAGGATAACGTACATTTTTCTTTATAAAAACCGATCGTTCCCCATTGGAATTTACATAAACATGCCAAATTTTCACTATAAATCGTTTCATAGACAGACATAAGAATTTATAGTTTGAGTATTTCATCTTTTATCTGTGTCCGTCGTTTTCTAGAATAGTAATTGTAAATTATTTATGATTCTTGTTTATGTCATTTTGATTGCTATCAAGTAATGTCAGATTTTTTGCCATTGTATGGTTGTTATTATATTAGAGGATGATTTTGAGCGTTACATTTGGTTCCATCTGGTGGCGATAATCCTGTATATCACCGCTACATGCTCATCATCGAGTGTGTCTACATGTCGATACAGCATATGGACTTGATGAATTGAGCTTGTATGGCGAGAGACAGAGCAAGCTTGCACGTTTTGACATTGATACTAATGTTGAAAGAGACCTGTGCCATCGTTTTCGATCCACTTTTACCAGAAACTCTTCTATTTCTCTAGAGAGTTTGAAATATCATTATCATTACCTAATTGAAATGTCACGATGAAACCTCCTGAAAAAATTTATTAAAATGCATTTGTACCTTAAATTATTGCAAAGTTTAGCTGTAATATTTTTTCAAAAGTATTCAAGAGTATGTATTATATATGCATCCATGTTGGATATTCAGATTTCCATTCTGTATCTGTATACACGATGGCAATATGAAAAGACGGATATCTGGAAATCTGGACGTTTCATATTCATATGAAATTTGTATTTGAAGGACTTTTTTCCTTCTTTGGGGAAAAGGTTCGGAAAATTAAATAAAACGTTAGATTTTGTTGGAAATTCGAAGGCGTTTTGTTGTACAGAACTCAATCTGTTAGACGCTTGTAAATATATGGCCTATATTCTTCGTAACGCTTAGATTTATTTTGGCAATTTGCTGTCAAGACTGTGAATGTATTGCACAAAGAATCTACCTCGGAGCTAGATTTTTCACGGGAGTGTGTGCGCGCCTCAATCTCTTTGTTAATTTGATGAGAACATATCCATCATTCGATAGTGTCTAACAAAAGTCAACAGAATTTTTATATGTGCATGTAGATGTGTGTATTATAATACAAACACACACACACACACAAGTGCTCCTTTATCTATTGTTAGACTGTAAATTAATATTGAAAAAAAAAACTATAAAGAATGGAAAAGAAGACGAATATTATAAATCTTGAAGACCTGGAAGACCAAAGGACATTCGGTCCAGGTCATCCATCGTTCTAGCCCTGTTTCGATCAATAGTTCATTCTCTATCTCTATCCCACTCTTTGAACAGAATACTTGACGATGTCGCACTTATGGCCCACTTCATTTCATCCGTCCACTAAACTAACTTATCGTTTGCATTAACTACAGTTTTTCTTCTTCCTTCTGGACAAATTCCAATTCAACAAAACAGTTTAAACCAATTAACACTGGCCAGTTCTCAATATTTTAAAACGGATCTGCGATAAAGGAGAGACTACTATAAGGTCGACAAACAAATAATAAAAGGAAACGAGAAGAGTAATAAATTTTAGAGTAACTGGAATAGAAGCCACAACATGACATGTCCTATGAGAATTAAGCTAATCCTGCTCTGTGACAAATTCAATAAAAACTCTTCGCTTTTAAGTTGACTTTGGCAGACTTGAAAGTTGTGTTTTATAGATTCAGAAATAATATACTCAGAATACAGAAAATAGTATACTTACCAGTAAGTACTCTTAATTTTAATATTGGTACTCCCACAGAAAGTTATGCATTTACATTTTTATCAAAATATCTATAAATATATAATAATTGAAATCAAAAAACTTGCTGTGAGTGTTCCAATAACCATATGAAAAATAAGAAAATGTTACATTAAGAATAAAATCGAAAAACAACATATAAGGAAGCTTTTAAGAATCACTCTAAATATGCATATAGCTGTTAGTGGATGTAATAAAATATTGAAAATATCTCCGATACAGCCATTACATTTCTTGAATTTCTTACTGAATTGTGAGTTGTCCTACTCAAGCGTTACAAAATTGAATATTTCGAAGCTATTTTCGAGTTGAAATTAAAAATATATAATACATAGTATATTAATTTTTGTGGAATACGAAGAAGCGACATGGACGATATTAAAAATCTCAGTTGTAGAAGAATGTATGTATAGGAAATGGTAAGTAGTGCTGTCTAGAAATAGTGAAACAATTACTTGAAATGGTTCTTTCAAATAGAAAAGTCCTAACCACTTTGCAACGCAAATTGTTTATTTCAGCTAATAGTAATAAAATTTTTTAGCAGAAAACCATCACTTGAATTGTTTGCATTTGCGTATACTATTTTTATATAGAGATGGTATAGAAAATTCTAGCCATTACGATCCCCTAACCATCCCTACTAATATTACTAGCGCCTCCATCACCATCACCACCCCGGAGCTTTCCAAACTAGCTAGCAAATGACGTCATTCTGCATTGGAAAAGGAAAATACTGCTGGAAACTGGGCTGTTGTGACGTAATCTATGACGCAAACTCAGCATCAAAGAGATTTTTTCTCTCTCTCACTGTCCTATTTTGTTCTACATACATAAATATCTTTCATAAAATAGTCCTTTTCCTATTTTTGTATTTTACAATGAAATTCTCATTTCTTTGGCAGAAAAGTCGATGTGATTTTAAGAGAGAGAGAGAGAGAGAGAGAGAGAGAAGAGAAAAGAAAATACGAAAAATAAATTCAATAAGAAATGTATGAAAAAGACAAGGGATATCACACCATGCGTTAGTAATCACTGTCCGATTTTGCTCCAGGGTGTAATTTCTCAAGGGATGCAGTCCTGGTAACCGCCACATCGGTCAGCGGTGTCCCTCTGACCGAACAATAAAAAAGCGAACCAAAACCATCCGACAGCTCTGAGAAATAATTAAAATCGTTTCAATCTTGACAAACTGAATATTGATAAAGGAAAGATCCTTTTAAGGACAAAAAAGAAAAGAATCTGAAATAGATGAATATACAGCAAACTTAGTTAGTTAGGGATAAAATTCATTTAAATTGAAGTGTCATTCTACTAATTGAGAAATTGGACAGATAATATCTCTATCGTGCAGAAAAAAGAATCACTATTTTCGTATAATTTATGGTATACATGTTGAAACTTCAGGATTTGCTTCCCTCTCCTACACATACATAATATACAGATTATAACTATAGATACTAAATTTGCTAAGGTATTCTAAATGTGGGAGTGTCAAATAACTCAGGCAACTGAAGAAAATATTTGAAAAGCTCTAACAATGACACCTATTTGCGCAAACCCACATACAAACGTATTTTAACCAACATATTTTATGAAAATTCCTAAGTGCTGATAAAAGGGAGTTTCTAAGCATTGTAAAGAAAATAAAAGTATAATCCTGAAATAGAAAATTAATTGAAGAGTATTTAAAAAATATTATTACAAATGTGTAGCTCATATAGATTTGAAATAAAATTTAGTCCTTTAGATTAAAAAAAAAAACCGAAATGGGAAACGAGAAAACGAATCGAATCTAATATAAACGAGAAATCGTGAAATATTGTACTGTGAGATGAAAATATTTTTCCTATATTTGGAACACCTGTCCTGGTACGAAACCCGACACCTAAGTTACCGACATCTCCTCAACACCCTTATCCACAGCCATTCTATTTTACTCAACCACCCTTCGACTATCTAAAGGAGCTCAGTTACCTATAGCGACACAAGATGATATAATGAATAGCTTTGATGGCAAAAACGATGGAATCCCAAGAACAATTTCAGCCTACAAACAACAAAAATTTATAATATTTCACTTATTGATGATGAGTATTCACTAGATGTAAAGACTGAGTGTGGGAAAAGAGGAAGGAAACCATGAAATTTTTGCAAGAAAAAGCAACAGTCATCTTTTGGCAGAAAATCAATTCCAATTTACGACTCGACTGCTTCTATAATATTACCAACCAGCCAAATCAATATGATCTGTTTTGTATTAGTATTTATGATATCCGAAGGACATTGTCAAATAAAATCTGGAACTAAAAAGCGGGAAAAAATGTTGTTCTACACGACAAACAACTATCCTTATAATATAGAATCTCTAAAAATAGATTGTTGTATTAAAAAAAAAAGAGAAAATTGAAGTAAAGATTGAAATGAAACTGGGAGCTGTTGGAACATCGATATGCCCTTTTACACTATCAGGAAGAGCAAATATTGCCATCAGATGAGATAATGAGAGGAGATGGCCTTATTAGATTCAGAACGCGCTACTGTTTAAATCGGTGCCACGGTGCTCGACACTGTTTAGCAGATAAAAAGATAGAAGAGAGTGGATAAGATGATTCTAAATGGAACATCGTGTCGTTGAATCTCCGCTTGGGGAGGTGATCTTTTCTTGTAGAAAGAGATCGATTGTACATATCCCCAGGGTCGTACCATTTTTAAAACGGAATTTTACTACTTCCACCAAAAAAGAAGAATATTGAATTTTAAGTCAACGATCCTACTATTTACTTCCCGATATACATACATAGTATAAATATTTAAATTTAGTAGAAATTTCAATCAGATATATTGTTGTCCATTCAACAGAAGTCATTTTTGTCTTTCTGATATTTTTAAATGAAATTTAATAAAGTGTTGGCGAACAAATGAATTATATTGTACCACTCTGGATGATATCTATTAGATTTCTTTACAATAAGTAAATTACTTTGACGCTTTTAAAGGTTTAGAGTGCCAGAAACAAAGAACGTAATCTTTTAATAGTATTAACAATTCCTTTGGAAAATGGGTGCAAAGTAATTGAAGTTCTCAATGAAAGCATTAATTTATTATTTAGTTAAAAATCGTATTCGTTGAGGAATTCATTCAAATACAACCAAACTGCTGTGTTCTAATCATTTATTTATTTATTTTTTTATCCTAAAAAAACTTATAATTCATTTATATTATTTGATGGTCCTCTGATATTCATTCAAAATACCTGGCTGGTTTTTTGAAAGTCCATTTTGTTACGTGATTTGAATAAAAATAAAAAGCTTTCTATAGATCTCATAAAATATTAATGGAATTCTGTTGTTTCAGGTAAGACTGCATAATATCCACCATCACTGGTTGGTGATGATGTTTGAAACTTTGAATATCCTTCAAGGTAAAATCTATCGTTTCTTTCTGTTTTTTGGTATTTACTGGAGTTATTAAACCCATCATTTCCATATTTTCAATATTTTGTATACATTGAAATCTGTCAGGGTTGAAGGCTTGAAAAAATTAAACAAGCAAGCGAAAGAAAAAAAAATAAGACAAGACACTTTACTTCCCCCTGCAAAAAGTGCAACTTGACATACTCCTATGAATTATTTAAACCCATAGTGTTGGATTTTTTTCCTATTTTTCTTCAAGTTTTACTCTGAGACATCTTTTATAAGTAGGTGTAGCAAAATAAATTTATTTTTTTTCAGTCTGTTTCTATATGAGCAAGCATTACTGTTTACAATTAACTCACCACGATCAAGATAATTAAATAACTGATTCAAAATGGCATCTATCAATCCAACTGTAATCACATTTTACGATCTAACAAATTCTATTCTGGCAATGATTAAGTTTTAATTTATTGGATGACATTAGGTCTGCGCTGCGGTTGTGGTCATAATACGAATGAGTTATCGAGTTTGAATTTCAACTTTTTATTGTAGTATTCCATTCACGTCTCCAACCTTTTTTTTTTTTAGAAAAAAAGAATCATCGTATTTTCACACCATCCAACTTTGATCAGTCTTCATAATGATATTTATATATTTATAGTCACGTAGTATCATCTAATTTTTTTCAAGAAGTTTTCCATCTTAAGAAAAGAAAAAAGTCAATAATATAGAATCTGGTCCCTATACCTGTACTAATGGGAAATGGGTTGAATTTTATGATTGATATAAAGTTGAAATTTTGGGCAAAGGATGAGTAGAGGAAACTAAAGTAAATTAACAAAGTTCACCTCGATTTCGATAACGACTTAGAAACTGTTTACCACATGAGCCTCTATAAGACCCATTTGCGTCGTTGTCGTGAGGTTAAGAAACTCAATTAGTAAATACCATTACGTATGCTATGTTTAATGCTCTGTCATAAGAATATTGAAATGAGGATGGCATTATTTCTCCAATAACAATAGTAATAGTAGTGTGTAGCAGTAGCTGTGGCTAGCTATCTATTTTTCTGATTCGATATTTAGCATGAGATTAATTGTATTGTAGAATCATGTACTCTTCCCCAAAGTGGACTTGTCTACATCTATACATATAACCACTGCTTGTATTTCTACAGAAGTAGTTGATAATCTTCATTGACAGGAATGTTACTGAACAACATAACCTATAGCGGTAGAAAGCAACATTGACAAACAACGAAAGGCAAAAGACAACAAAAATGTCGAACACTATCAAATATGGAAATATGTATAACCTCATACAATTACTATTAACTGCTTTGTAAGCTGGAAGATGCTGGCAACAATGGGCGTGTTCAATGCCGCTGAGCGGCTGGAAGAACCGTTGTCTTTGAGCGGTGATAGTGCATGTCACATGTAACATATGTACCTATGCATGAAGCGCAAGTCCCTTTTTGGCTCACCTACCAACTCGCCAATTGAGCGTTTGCTACAATTAAACGTACTATACAATGGAGTGAGCTAAAGCCGCTCTCAGCTGCTCAGTGCCATTGAACACGTCCAATGACGTAGAATTTCATTATATTTGGGCTACCAAGTTAATATCCATTTGCCCGTCAAACATATTCAAGCACTTTTGTCGTCCCTAGGATATTTGAAATTATCAATTTGGAAGATGAATTCACCACTGTTTTCAATATAGGAATATAATCAGATTTTTGGCACGATTCAAAGAGAAGTTTATTGTTTATATTGTTGTAATACAAGATAAAAAGGCTATAGACTTACCATTAAAATATTAACATATTTAACTTGAATTAACGATTTTCTCATAATTACGTTATGGTATTCTAAATCTCATATTCTCTTTTATTAGAACTACATTCTAAAGTACCTTAATCTCTTCACGAAAAGTAATCGAAAGTTGTCGAATACGTATGTAGACGAGAGTATTATGTATGAAGGAAAAAAAATTAAAAATAAATTGAAAAAGTTTGTGAAACCTAAGAATTCTATAATTTCAACATTGCTGTGATAATTTTTTTTTGTAGATACATAATCTTAAATTGAATAGAATCTATAATAGATATGTTTATAAAATTATCAATGCTTTTGGTCTTTCATTTAGCTTATTTTCGGTTAATACATCGCATTAAATTGCATCCATGTAATAGGTCTTCTGGAAAGCGGCTTTATCTCTAATTAATAAATTGTGGTGTCGGTATAGACAATATAGCTATCTATCCAGTATGAGCCAACTAGATAATAAAATATTTTGTAAGGTCTTTGCGATACAATCTATATTCATTAGTGATCATTCTAATTAAAACTAGTCCCTTTTAGATGTTTCTGTTGGTTTTTTGTATTTGTATACAACATCGGTAAATACAAACGAAAAAATATCCGGAATAAAAAATTGAATCCTCCAGTTTCGAATAGAATTTTTACAATCTAAAGGAAATCCTGGGATCAAAGAAGCTACAATTCGGATTAAATTCCCTATAGATCCTGTTTGCTATATACATACATATGTGCATGTATTGTGCAACACAAATGATGACTCGAATTGCAGTATTGACATGGAATGCAATGTAACGCATATATTCCGTCAAATTTTTGTATGTGTTTTTTTTTAATAATTCATCGGGAAAGAGCAATTCTGTAATATAGGTCATGTGAAAATGTCATCGCCATGATCAATGATTACGACAGCGATTAAGAAAAGTTAGATTGAATTTTCGTTTGAGGGGAGAAATTAGGACGGCTGTACAAAGAAAAAAAAACGACAAGCAAATGAAATATTCTCAATGTTCCACCAAATTACAACGGATTAAGTTTACCCGTTTGTATCTGTTGTCTGATATTAAGCTGCACTATAGTTGACACAACAGCTTAGTACCAAACTAATTATTTGAACGACAAGTTTTGAATAAAATAGCTATTATTATATTTGTCGTAGGTATGTATATGTGTAGCATGTGAACATCGTGATACTTTATTAGATCCGGTAGAAAATTGGTAATGTCATTTTATGTTGAAATTTCACTTAAGTATATTTTTTTCTGCCACTATTTGAAAGGAAAACGAAGAATGACGAAATCTCGTCGTATGCATACAAGTTTTCTCATTATTCCGACAAGTTTTCTAAAGAATAAATTTATTATAATCATTTCCTCTACTCATTCTATCTTTCTTCATTATATCAAATACTAGTAACGTTTTTCAAGTTTTCTCTTTTCGTGTAATACAAAATACCATCCTTCCCTTCTAATGCAATATCTGATAAAATTATGTGACCAAGCACAGTGTTTGTAGTATAATGTTATGTTTTGTTGTTGTTGTTGTTGTTAGGGTGGTGGTAAAATTTAATTTTTCCCATGACATTTCTTGAAATTTCAACCAACAAAAAAAAAATATCCAGCATATAAAAATCTTGCAAACTTTTTCAGAGGGGGGTGTACAAAACATGGCACAGATTACTTCTGAGAATTTCCCAATTTCGTGCCACCTTCCAATTATCGTGTTTGATTAAATGAATGTCGCCGTAACGTACACACCCCTATAGCATTTACAAGAAGAAAAAAAATCTCGTGATCTTGTTCATCTAAATTGGTTGAATCCAACTTGGAGATTGTTTTTCCCACTGTAATAATTTCCAGGATAATCGATGTGGATATCTCGTTTAGAATTGCTTATAACAACGAATTTTTGCGTTTGTGTATACACATATGTATAAGTATGCATGTATTTCATTTTTGATGTCTTAAAGAATTCAATTTATAAAATCATAATATTATATTCTATATGTATGATACAATAGGTAGTAAAATATAAAAATATGTACTTTAAAGTATCTTTAAACGAGTAAAGTGCACAGCACTAAAAAGTATATCGGAAAATGAGCTATTTTTGATTTAATAGATAATAAATCTTATATAGAGTTACTCAGTTTCTCTATTAAACCCACTTAGAAAAATTAACTACATATTTTAAATCAAAAGTTCTGTGTATAAGGCAATTCTAAATGAACGCACAGTTCTGTACCGAAGCTTTCGCAGAAAATGAATCCAAATATCAACAGTAGATGTATCATTGTTTTTTCAAATTTCCTATCTAGAAAACAACAATTATGAAATTGTGAAGTTCTTAGTAGTAGGTATAACTATAACGCAACAACAAAATAGAGTACATACACGGTTAACACGAACACCCTTAACACGAAATTATGCTTAACACGAAGTGATCTTGCGGCCCCGGCCTGCAGTATATCTTTTCTAATGTAAATCGGTTCCTTTAACACGAAACAGTTAATACATACTTAATATCGTTTAGCACGAAAAGAAAACTAAGCCCGTAGAACGCTATTCCTATAAGCTTCAATGTCGCGATAGGTCGGGCATTTTAAAATTAACAGATTCAGTTATGCCTCAACCGGCTTATATTTTATGTCTTTTTCTCTGCTTTATGTCTTTTACTATTCGGTGGTTGTTCGTCCTGTGTGGTCACTTATAAGTGAAAGTTCCTAGTCCTCCCGCGTATAAAAATTGTAATTTCTGAGTTTCTTCAACAAGTATTATTAGAAATATGATGATTTTCAAATATTCTTTTCATATGAAATTCATTTAACACGAAAAATTCTCAGGGTCCCCACAGTTTCGTGTTAACCGTGTTCCACTGTATGTATTGTATATTCAGAAAAAAAGTCGTACAGAATTCTCTGTTAAGTTATTGGTAATTTGTATGTAAATATAAATTCTTGAACAAATCGAAATACCTAATTGTAATTATTAATTTCAATGCTTAATTATAAAATAAATCAACTTTTCAGTATATTTCAACGCAATCTGTAACGGAAAAAGTTTTATCCAATTTTCTCTGTATATAGTTCTAAATTTCTTTATTCATTTCATTGTCTTTTCTAAATTAAGTTTGTTTATGAAAGCGTGTTTATAAACACTGGAGAGTTTATATGAATAAATTACTTTCTGAAGGAAAAAATGGAAGAATATTTAAGTGGAAAGCAAAACAGGAAATAAACAAATAAATATTGTGAACGATAATACCCTTACATTATTAATTAGACATCTTACAACAATCCATGTGCTTTCCATTTGATTTTCTTTTTTTGTCATGTATTATTAAAAACATTTATCTAAATATATTAGAATTAAAAAGTTGTTGAGAATTAATTTTGTAAAAATAATTGTGTTCGCCTAACAAAATCATGATAAATTATGAAATAAGGAACGTTTAGATGATCCTAAACTCACGAAAATGAGTAAATCTCTTTTTTTTTTGGTTGATTTATATAGTTAGGTAGTTAAGTCAATTTCAACCGATTTCTTATGTGAGAAAGCTCAGTGGTTACACTACAAAATGAGTTTAATATTACTAATGGTTAATCTGGACTAATTGAAGAAAAAAATCTCCAAATGAAGCTAAATTCCCTTTAACAAAAGACAAAATGAACCAAATAATTTTGTTAAAAGACGCGGCAAAATACAGATACGAAAGGCCATTCAAATTATTGTAGTTTTTCTCAAACCACTTTTCTTGGAAATTTCCTATTGCTGGGTCAGCTGCAAACTGCTATCCACACGCATCCAGTTTATAGTTTTCTGATAAAATCCCGTCACTACAGTTTTCAATGAGATGGCAGTCTGGTAGAATTGCGTAGAATTCTGTGGTAAAAATTAGTTCTGTTTTACTAATAATTTGTCCAGGTTCACATGTAAGTAACTACTGAAAATATTGTTTTTTCATTATTCCTAATTCCTAATAATTCATTAACTGCTTCTATAGGTATAAAATGAACAGAATAATTATTGATAAAAATAGAAATCACGTTGAAGATAAATATTTCTATCAACAGTTGCCAGTGTTAAAGCAAAAGACTGAGTTATATGTTGTTGGTGTAATAAAATATAATGAGATTGTTTTAAGTCATGATAAACCACCAGAAAATTTTGATAATGATCTATATCAATGTATTGAATATTCTTGGCGGGTCCAACCAGTTTTAAGATGTCTTAGAATTGGCCAGCCATGTATTGCTTTATCAAAAGAATTAAACAAATGGGGACGTGCAAAGATTCTAGATTTATCAATATACAATTTTAATATCAATGATAATGTATTGGTTTATTTTGTTGATTATAATATATTAGAAATGATACCTGATTTTTATATACGAAGTATTAGAACAGAATGGTTGATACCATTAGTTCATAATTGTTCAGCAATTATTGATATTCATAATATAAAACCAAAAGGCCGATCTTATGTCTTTAATTTATTGAAAAAATTAATTGGAAAAACGATATTTGTTGACATTATTTGTGAGAATCCAGTTAAAGGTCATTTGTACGATTCCAATGATCAATTATATTATCAAGATTTATTGGATCGTAAAATTCTGTCTTTAAAATAATTGTCTTCATTTGTTTTTAGTTTGTAAGAGATTTATGTTTGTTTTTTTATAAAAATTTGAAATAAAATTTAATTTTCCTCAATAAATAGCTTCTAATTTACTTAGTTTGTCCAACAGAATCATATTTTTCATTGAAAACTTTCCACTATTTACCTTTCCTATTAAAAACATTTCATTGATCAAGTCTTTAATTACCACAACGGCGTGTTTAATAATTATTACTTTATACCAGTGGCGTAACTTCAAATTTGAGGCTCGGAGGCAGAAATTAAAAATGAGGTCCTCCATAGGTATACGTATACGTGTGTTTATGTAATCTGTAGTCTCTTTTATTCCCCTTCTTAAGTCGAGTTGGCCCGTGCATGGGGCCGGAGGTCCATCAATTTAAAAACAAGCTATCCATTATCAATTTCAGCTTAATTCTTTATACCAGGTTGCGGTTTGTGTGTGCTATTGTTACTTTGTTACCAGAAAAAAGTTTGGAGAAAGGTATGTTGTAGGTGTAGAAAAATTATTATATACAGTCAACAAATAAATCTTTAGGAAACAAAAACAATTCACGGTTTGGTGTTTCTTGATGGTATTTTATCAAGATAAATTTTTTGCACCTATTAACAGTGTTGTAGAAATCCTATATAAAACAATCAACCAATCCTCCATTTGGTAATGCTTTTGATAAAATGTGCTTAAAAACTGGATGATTTATTTGCTTTGAAAACTTTGCACCATACCTTCTCAGAATCGGTTTTATTTTAGTATCTCTTGAAAGTCCTTTCGTATGATTAAAATTGTCAAAGTTGTATTGTTCCAATGCTTAACGATAATTAATAGTTTGCCTTTATACATACATACATACCTACTATATTCCAAGATGGATTATTCAAAACTGTTTCAATATTTCAACAATAGAAATTGTCCGTAGAACTTGTTATGAAATATTAGCTGTACAAAGTTGTTTAAGAGGGTGGAAAATTTTTTCTCAACAAACGCTAACACGAAGATAACAAGAATGAAAGCTTGATCATTGTAATTTTGTAACAAGTCAAAAGAGCTTTTGAAATATTATACGTAGGTATATCTATATGTTGGAATATCAAAAAAAAAATTGGGAAAAAGAAACATCAACGTCTTAGCTAACCTTACAAGAAGTAAGATAACACGTTGTATTTAAATAATACAATATTTGAACTGCTAACATATATGTATATATAAAATCTTCTATGGAATATGTTAATATTGGTTATGTGTATATGTAAGACATAGTAACTCGAAGAGCTTTATCTGGCGTCGAGCTTCAACGTCAATTTGCATTAAGGAATATTGACGCATGTTTGGCATAGTAGAAACTCTATTGGAATATCTTAACATTTGTCTGTCTTTATGTATGATTTTTCGTGATCAATACGTAGGTATATTTCTTTAATAAAATTTTTATAATCTTGCTTTATTAGATATGATCGTCATTGTCATTATTTAAGCTGTCGCAACGGGAACAGAATCCTCTTTACAAGCTTTGATCGCATATCGAGAAGGTAGTTGTCTTTTGATACGTCGCTTTCCTTAGATTAACTTCCGTTTATTATATCTTACGAATAATAACGAGGCTCTATTGTAAATTGAACTCAAGTAGTCTGTAGAAGATTGAAGTTCTCTAGACCAATTTTCTTTAATGCAAGTTCGCTTAACTGCGATCTAACATTGTTTACGTGTTATATTTATAAATTGGGAATTTGCAATTGCAATATTGCTTTTTGTCATTTTGCAATAAGTTTTTTGTAATCTCAATACTGTAGAATCGCAAATAATTTAAAACCAAAAATCCATCGTAAAAAGCGTAAATATTTAATTTTTCAATGGATTCGAATGTCGAGCTTCTAAGACCAACATGACTTAGACTTCCATTAGCGTTAGACTGGATGTAAAATAGTGCTTACAAATGAAGAGCTGGATTTATCTTCATATTTCCAACGCGACATTACCAACCATCTCGTCGAATCTCCAAGGGATAACATTGCCGCCACCGCCCACCCTCTCTAGAGTAATATTATTCTGGTCTTTTTATGTGTACGTTTTGCTTGGCTTAGTCTGACTACTGGGGGACGTTGTCCGCATTTATTGTCAATGTAAATGTAACACAAATGTGACACTTTTGTGAGTAGATTTGTACCAATACCAACTGTGCAAATTTAGAAACAGACATGTCTGATGTTTCCATTTATATATACGTATATATGTCTTTCTGTGTATATGGGCTACCTTAAAAGATTCTCTAGGGAGATTAAGAAAGAATCGGTCCTGTCAAATGTCACAAAGTTTTCTATCTTGACGATGACCGGTTCAAACGAAACTCCTGCGGACTTTAACTGTCACAATCAGTAGACAGATGTGGTCAATAACAAGACAGACAAATTGCAATCGTATGATTTGATCGACTGAGAATCCCATTATAATCGATCATTTTTTTATTATTTTTATTACACATTTTTTATTCATCTTTAGCACAATCTCAACAACTGATATGTGTAATGACATTGCATTATTGAAAGAGAAAAACTTTCCATTAAATATAAATGGCAAAACACATCAAATTCGGCAAAAGATCGTTTCCATTATACAGTTTCCTGGTTTATCCGTCTGTTTGTAGCTTGTTTAGCTCGTTGTTCCTGTTACATGTGTATGTTTCGGTTTTTTTCGGTATCCGCTGCGTATATTTGCCCTAGCAACACTATCACTCAAGTCTTTTTGCTATACCTATATTTGTCATGATATCACCGGCAGGTATAATTTAACATTGCCTGTGTCATGACATCCGAAAACAATTTCCGAGAGACGCGAGCTTTAATGGAATCGGGCGTGTTTGTTGCCTGGTTGTGGGTAGTAGCTGGTAATGGCACAACGACAGGAGAAATCATATTTTCTATTATTTGCAGATCACAAATCCTAACACTCTACAAGATTGACATGGTGGATCTGTAATGTGACGGTGAAAATGATTGAATGTATATATTTTTTCAACCATAAGAGATCGAATTTCCCACGGAAATATACAATGACATAATAAAACGATTCCCATGTGAAAATCATCTTTGTGTCGTTTTGTCTCTGCTTTTTCTCTTTTTGAAATTGTTCTTTGCGAATGACAAAACCTATGGATGGAGGAAATGTCATCATCGATTTACTACCATCGAAAGTCTACAGCGTAAACCTCAACAACTGAGGTTACTACACCAACGTTTGAATTGTAGGCCAACAATTCAGCTATACCTAGATCAAATCATCCGCTCAATGGAGTATTGTTGATCAGATTCCAACGCAATATCGCAACCAGCACACTTGTTGCCATTGACTTAATGACAAGAAAAAAAAAGAAATTACCTTAAAAAGTTATTAACGTATTTGAAATTTCTGATGCAAGCAATTCGTTTAAAACTAATAACTGAAATGTTGCTAGAATTTATCCTTTTGCAGGATAACATGTTGCCGTAGAAATAGCCAAACCCATAAGCGTCATCAAAAACTCTACCATTCTACTGTAGTTGTATCATTAACAACAACGACTACAATATTAGGTAAACATAATTTTACAAAACAATAAGCTTTATCGCTACACTTATCTCTAATTGACATTTTGGACTGAATTTTATTTTCTACTAAAAGATCAAATAAAAATCTCAACATTTTTTTAAGACTACTTAATGTTATTGACAATGAGTTTTCAACACTCGAACAGATGTGAAATTCTCCGTTAGAAATAAAATTCTGCTAGCGACTTATACAGTTTGTTCGAGTATTTCGATGATTAAAAGACCACATTTCCCAATGGACCATAGAGAGATAGTCGGTTTTCAAGAAATCATTTGTGCTATAGCTCTATGGCTTCTCTACCCGTGTTCCTTATGATAAAAGAACTAGCTTGATTAAGAGGATCAGTTTTCCTTTTTTATTGTCGTTTTGATGTTAATTAATAACATGTTTTGACAGGAAACCTTCAAGTCCTTTAAAACCTTCGATATGTTGACACATTCATTTTTTGTCTCAATAATTCATACTTAATATGTCCATCTGTCTATCCACCCATCCAACCACCCATTTATTCACTCATATATGGATATATGCCACATTTATTTCTGAAGAGTAGTGTGTTTGACATATGCCACTCCATCAAAGATAATCTGCGGTTAGTGAACACTGCAGGGCTGGCGATTAAACCGTGCTTGGCCCTATCGAATCTGCCCGCTGGTAAACAACTAATTGTCAGTTGAGAAGGGTAATCCTCGATAGATTACACACAAAATCTTTCACTAGGTAAAGTGTAGGTATATAGGGTAAAGGTTTCTAGGTAGCAAAATCGGTATCATGCAAGACCTATCCTTCCCTTCGTTGATTTCGTTTTGTGCTGTGATCAAATTGTTTTTCTACTTATTAGTACAGGATAGTGGTGTGCCTGTGGAAAATTCGCTGGAGGGGTAGTGATCGACATGTGCCTACGGGTCCCCGATAATCGGACATTGTGAGGTTTACATTTACTGTCAGTCGGATTAATTGCTAATAACCCCGATCTAAAGCCTTATCGCTTTCTCTGCAGACCATCGTCTTATATACGTGTAATTAAGATACTGTTTCAACTTGTAACAAATCAATAAAAAAAAAAGAAGGGGGTGGATTATAAATTTTAGCTCAAATTTGTTTAATTTTACCACAAAAATTAATCATTCAACTTGTGATTCATCTGCCGTGCTAAAACATAGATCCAAATAACCCTGACTACTATGCTTAAAACTGGAACGTTATTTATCACAAGTTTTATCATCAGTAAACAGTGTTGTGGATGTATTTCTGGAACGAATGGCACCTGTGTAGCCTGGCGACAAAGCCAAGTTACTTATTTGATTAAAGTCTAAAGTTCCCAACGGATTTATTGCAAACTCGTGAACTCCTCAAAGAGTTCTGAAAGCTTAATTGCTTTCGGAATGCGCCCGGATCTTTGATCATTTTTCGATCGCTAGCTAGTGAATTTATGTGGTAAAGGTAGCACAACAAAAAAACGAAAATGATTGCTCGACACGTTAATTTCAAATATTAAATAAAAAACAAAAGGAAAATATAGGTTGAGAACGAGGGAGAACTTTGAGAGACTGTCGGTTATCATATCCTTCTGATCCGGGCTTTGAGAATCTGTACTGGAAGATTTTAATTTTCCAAAGGAAACAGGGCAGACATTAATCAGTCAAACTGGAGAGGATAATTTGTGTTTCATTTCGTATTCTCTTCTTGAAAAATTAAAAAGAAATATTTACCGGCAGTGAAAAAAGTACAACGTTTTCATTATTAATTAACGGATGAAGGAACACATATAAGAAAAAATCTTGGCTTGTTAAAGTTTGAGAAATTTATTCCGTTAGAAAGGCACACATCGAAGAGATTTATTTTTCGAAAGAAATTGTTTACTATTGTAATATTAATGAAACTATAGGTATACATAATGTAAAACACCAAGCTAATTCCTGAAAATTGGTTTAGTTTATAATGAAAACTAACATAACCTGTTGTTGCCATATGATGCACAAGAATCTTGTTCTTATTTTCGATTTTATTATTATAGCGTTGAGTTTGGAATCTTCATACGTTTATTTTCCCCGTGCATAGATAATTATTGTGCTTTTATTTCATAAAACAATTATAAGAAAAAGGATTTTATTATAATTCTGTATCAAACAATAAATACAATAAATTCGTACCATTTCCAAGTACTTACTGCTTCATCGTCATGGTCCTTCCTTGTGCTGTGGTGAATATTTTGTGGTTAAACTGAAAAGGATATAGTTCCCGAATGACCCTTATACAGACTAGAATTGTTCAGTTTGTAAATTTGGCTAGAATTTCGGTTGTGTTATAATCAGGGATTCAGGCGGTCCTACCATCATGCTACCTCCATTCAGGATAGTTTCTTGATTAAGTGATGCTCTTAAGCTGATGGCCTATTTTGCATGATACACCCATTTTGAATTTATGTGAAATTTACACGGTAAATATGAACAACAGATTGTCATCAAAGATGAAAATTATTCAAGCAAGAAAAAGAAAATCAACATGGGGTCATCTTAGGCTTGAAACTTAATCCAGGAACTTAAATATTACGGAAAACTTTCTATTTCGGACTCTCTATGTAAATTTACGTTTAATTATAACTTTAGAATTTTATACGTTTTTTTCTTTTGTTAATTATAGCCTATGCTTAAATCAAGGAGCTTAGTCAAACATTTATCCTAAGTTCGCATCAACTTTATATTAAAAAAAGATAAATGTAGGGTTTTACATCAAATCTGTATAACATCCATAAACGTAACTCGTGAACTTTAGTCTAAAACATGCCAAGAACTCTTCATAGCTAAACCTATAAACCTTCTCCGAGTGATCGTTCTTTTCCTTTTCTCGTTCATCTGCCTACAGCTTGCCTATCTAAATTGTCTAAAATTTTGATTAATGAAATAGTAGCATTGAAATTCATTTTATTAGAATTGGATTTCGAATGTCGACGATTTTTATGCATTTGAAAATTAAAGAGTGTACTTGTTTTGAAAGTGTTGAATAGATCGCTTTTGTGGTCTCAAATTAGCCTCGAATCTGCTTTCGACATTCCACTGCTGGTCTTTAAAGAAGTTAATAAATTTCATTTTTATTTCTATTCCAACCTCATGTTCTTTACATTTTAATTAAAAATTAAAGGGAAAGCATTTTTAAAATCCCGTA
Source organism: Iselma pallidipennis (assembly GCA_037464855.1). NCBI lineage: Eukaryota > Metazoa > Arthropoda > Insecta > Coleoptera > Meloidae > Iselma > Iselma pallidipennis. The sequence continues at coordinate 65,334 of JAZBHA010000026.1, forward strand.
ATTTCAGCGGCACGTTTTATGTCTATCTTCATTGAAATACACGTATCGATTCACCTCTTTTTTCTGTTTGTTGTTTTTTTTTTTAAGAAAAGGTAACGTCCAAACTAACTACAATTCAACGGTATAGCCACCCCTTGTAAAAATTCTTTCGTAAATGTTTACCTTGATAATAAAGGTTCTTAAAAAAATATCGTCAGACTTTTCGAAAATATCCAACATGGATGAAATGAGATTTGATTAGAAAGGGTGTGCTTGTTTTTACGACAGCGACAACACCATCACCCTAGCCGATTGTCATGAGGTAGTGGTAGTGGTAGTGGTTGTCCTTGCTATCGTCCCGTTTATCACAACCACTTCAGTCAGGATGATCTTCTTATAGCTTCACTCGTTGGCCAGAATAACAATACCCCCTTCTTATTGTAGATAATATGTATAGAAGAGAACCCTCTCAACGGTTTCTCTGTTCTTTCTCCCCTTCGATGCTCTCTTCTCTTTTTAAGTATCGGGAACAACATAGAGCAGTCTATTTTTAGTTTATATCTGCATTTATTTAGTAGACTCTCCTTAGATTTTTTTTGTTCAAAGCAAAAATGATGTTAACAATTTTTAGAGTTCTTGTTGGCATGATTTCGCAATTCCCTGGTTTTGATCTTGTTTTTGAAGTTTTCATCCCTTTACCCCCACTGTAATACTCATTTTCATTTAGTTATTTTTACGTTACAAAAATGTCTATCGACATGTAACACTTATTCTTTGACGTCAACACTTTAAAGACATATTTTGTAATGTTGCAATAATAAGTTTCATCAAAACTGAAATAAATATGTGCTTATCGAAAGGTTGAGAAGGTAGTATTGTAGAGCTCTGTATAATATGCATTTTAATTGGACATATACTTTACTTTCTGTCTGAAGAGCTTTATTAAATTGAGGTGAGCTGTATGATATTCCGTGTGTAGATACTGGTTTGACGTCAGTACTATTCCTCATATTACGAACACATAGATATATTGAATAATCCAATTTTGTGTTTAAAATGACATTTTAAAAGTAATGCGCTTATGTCAAAAAGGTTTCAGTTTTACTATCAGAATAAGATTATGGTGGGATTTTGATTTAATTTTATCTGAAATATGGTCAGATTTTAAAACTGAATACACTCCACGTACCTATCTATCTATGGAACGAAGCAAAAATAAAGGAAGGAATGAACAAAATGGAAAAAGTGACGTAAGATTTCATTATTCCTAATGGCACTAGGACTCTGGATGTCAAATGTTGAAATAGACAGTGTGTCTCCATTCAGAATTCAACAAGAAACAATACAGTTCCGATCAATAAACCATATATGTCGTCCATATAATCGAAAAGAAACATAGAAGAAGAAGAAGATGACGATCCTACCGCGTTTCTTTTATTTTTTTTGTTGAATCTCCCATGAGACACACAACACACGATCAATAAATTTGATTGTCTTAGTCGGTGGTTGTTTCAGATCTACTTCTCGTGTTTAAAATCAAAAACAATCCAGTAAACTAGGATCTGACTTCAATCCTGTCATATGGTGATTTTCATGTCCAACATTTTCTTTTTCTTTGATTTGTTTTATTTATCTTATCGAAATTATATTTTAATGTTTAAATATTAATATAATAGATAAATAGCGTTAAGCTCTCACAATTCAGATTCTATTTAAATTAAGATTACGGACTGTTGGGGAGGCAGCGGATATATAATTTTGAGATTAAAATGCAAAGCAGTTCGTATTAACAAAGGCCGCTTGGATAAAGTCCGTTGCTGGTCTGGAATTGTTGAATAGAAGAAAAGAGAAAATGCCAATTTTCGAATGACAAAAGTAATTTAAGGATGTGCGGTTCACTTAATGAAAGCCTCTACTAATCTGTTAAGTCCAGAATAATTATCTGAAATTGTTTATAACAGAAAAATATGAAATATAAAGGAAGACTCAATTAAAGGTTTTTATTGAGATTCACGAATAACTGTAGAAAATAAAATTTATGCCTTGTTCCAAATTATTGTTTCTTGTTGATGAATTCATTTTGATTATATTATCAGTTTAGTTAGACAGACAACTGTAAAGTTAACTACCTGAAAAAGATAAAATCTGAATGGCAACATCTTGAAATTTACTTGATTTATTGACAATTTAGAGAGATTTTGAAACAGCTTAATTTTATTTTAATAGGCTACTGAAATATAAATTAAACCCTTTGTACTGTTCATTTGTATTTTCAGCTTCTCCCTTATTTTATTTTGTAAAAAGCTTTCACCAAATATCACTGAAATTATACGTACAGTTTTCATTTTAAAGCGTTGCTGGAAAATTTGTGTTTAATACGCGTCTGAATTTGTTGTTTCAATAAATATTAATTTACACTTAATCGGCCATTTGGAAGTGTTGGAAAATTGTAATATGAACCCTTTATGTGTTTTTTTTCACTATAAAATACAACTTAATTGGTTGGCCCTTCTGTTATGTAGCTCCTCGTTTTTTTTGGTAGATTAAATAGTCTGACATAATTTTTATTTTTGTTTTTTTTCCCTCTACTCGGGGGTGGCAGATAAATATAGAGTTGGACGCACTAATTATGATGAGAGGAGAAATGATAATTTTATGTATAGTTCATAAACGCTCAGTCGAGTTATATTAATGGCTGCAATATTTTAATTTTTCAAATTTATAACTTGAAATCCGTCGTTAATTTTATTGGGTAAGTTTTTTAAATCATCTACTTTAAAGGTTTTTACGGTACTCTTGAGACAATCGATCAAATTGTCTCGTAAAAAGTTTAATCCATTTTAACCAAATCTGTATTTTCCATAATATGTATTTAGTATGAATTAATTGTTATTTTGCAAAGAAGTGAGCACAGTATCTATCTAAACGTGTAAATGTAACGATTGGCTGACAGATCATCTCTCCTTTCTAGTAATAAAAAATCGTAATGACGCCCCCCTATTTCCAGGCAAAGGTAATATTTCATCAAAGGAATCTTTTTATCGAGGTCGTCTATCTGAAATTCCCTATTCTTCTCGAGCCCTTGATGTCAAAAGAACTTTGACAAAAGGACGCCGTTTAAAATCATAGTGTTGGTAGTGATAGTATGCCTTCAGGTGGTAACGGTCTATAACACATCGACATTTAACATAAAAAGGCTTCTACGTCTATTCTCGCTTACTTTGCAATATTACACAGATTAATCTGGATGTCTGTGAGATGATCTACATATCTTACCGCCAGAAAAAACTGTTCCATTCAGACAATTGCCACATATTTATTCCCAACATGTCACTCTGGTCTAGAAGGATCCTGCTGAAGTTGAACTTACAAACATGAAGGCGCTCCGAGACGCTCTCTAACGTTGAAAATAAAAAACTTAACAAAAACCAGGAAAGAATTTGCCTTGGTGCAATATCATTTCCTTATGCAGAAGCTTTTTACGTGGCTTTACAAGAAGAAAACAGTCAAAAAAGCAAGGTTTTCAGTTTTGTCTAGAAATTGATTTTATTCAGAATTATATAATACGATATAAAATATCTTTGTGTATCAATATGCAAATTTTAAACGGGATTGAATAATTTTTCAGTCTAGTCGTGTGATATAGACAAATGTTTCGATCAGGAAATGTAACATTCGCATTTAGAAAGCTCTAGAATCAGGTAAATCCATCAATTTTCTTTGAAGCTGCCAAATCTGCATTTTTCCAGTGACGTGTACTAGATAAGAGCATTCACATCAACTATTTATTAAAGAAAATTCAATGCTAAATTGATACTTCAAAACTGTTTCAAGTTTATTATTAATTCAAAGAGAGGAAAAATTATTCAAAAAAGATATTTTCGTTTGTTCAATCTCCTAGAAAATTTGAACACTTTCAAAGTTGTCAGTAATTGCATTTCCTCTTTTAAACATTTTGAATTTGTATATTTTATTACGTTTATTCGAAACGGTCTCCCTCTCGACTTAACCCCACTTCGAAGTTATCGTTTTTTCTCGCCGATTAGATTTGGCAATTTTCAGAAAATCACAGTAAATTTTCTTCTTTGACAAAAATATTGAAAGGCAGTAAGTGTAACGATCTTTCATGCTGTGGTGCGAGCAGTTGATGTTTATATTTGTCCGCTAACACATTTAGAGTTCGAGCTTAATCATTTATGCCAGTAACGGAGTCCGAAGATTGTTTTGGAAGTAAGCCCACGAGTCCCTAGGACTTCCGCATCTAGTGTCTCCTTCTTTCCTATTCTCGATCCTTCATTTTGTCGCTAGAAAGTTACGTGATTTATCCGGTTTGTTTAGAATCTGATGTTCGAGAACATGTTTTGGAAAACACCATCATTAGTGAGTGGTTCCAAGTCTAATATCACTGTAATACCGTCGTTGTTGTTGATTTATGAAAACCCTCAAGTTCCACGTTCCCACTCGTTCCCTTTTTCATTCACAAATTACAGTAATTGTTGACGAAAGAATAGAACAGTATACCTACAGAGAAAAATACAACAATGATTAAATATAAAATCGAAATAATCATTCAATTTTGTGAATTTGGTAATTGTCACAGTGGTTAGAAAAAAACCTATTGTTAGACATTTTCAAAGTTGCTTCAACTCACTCAGATGTATCAATTATACCAACTAAGTACCTTGGAATAATTAACGATATCGCATTTGATTATGGTCCGGTTTACGGTTCTCCATAATTTCATTATAGACCGTTTGATGTCTCTATTACTAATTGACCTTAATAGCGTATAGCAGCAACATGTGGCGTTACTTTATTTACCAAAATTTAATAAACCTACACATCTATTATTAAGAAGAAAATTTAACATAAAAGGTATAGGTATGTCTCGACAATTTTGTGTTCTCAAATCATAATAATAGCTGACTACCCATTTTACTCTATTACATATTTCGTAATATTTAAAATAATAATCGATTACTATATTGTGAATATTCTTCACTCTAGGGAATAGTACATGAATTTATTCAAAGTTTGGTTCGTCCATTCCTTATTGAACCTATAGATATTTACATACCTTCCTGCTGAATAGAAATGGTTTCTATATTTATATCGCCAATACGAGATGAACAGTCTCTTTTTCAAAAAATAAAATCGTTGGAGAAAATTGTTTTCCGGATTTTCTAAAACTCGTCCAATTCAATCAACAATTTCATATAGAACGATGCAAGAGATTTTCTCAATATTCTTTTATACAAAATCTATGTATATTTTGTGCAACAATAGGCAAATATTAGTTTAACAAAAAAAAAACAAAAATAGAGTTTTAAAACATATTTCAAGTTGCATATTCGCATATCAAGTTGTCAAGGCCGGCTTTGAAACTTACTGATAAAATGTAATTTTCAATCAAATGTGTTTCTCTTATTGTTAATAGAATAACATTTCAGTGAGTCCTGTGAAACGTTCTCATATGATTTAGTTTGTGAGCATTTTATTACAAAACGAAAATTAAAGGACAAAGTTGAATGTTTGTTTTGCTGTTTTTATACAATTATAAACTTTTCACTCTCGAAAATTTTCGTTGATACTTTTAATAATTCAAAGTTCGGATAATCTTGATCAGATATTCAAAAGATAATTTAGCAGTTTTTACGGAAAATTCAGTGTGCATTCTCGTTATCGATAATTGGCTATACAACATCAAGTCTTCTACTATAAATGTAAGTCACAATCTTTGAAACTTTCCAAATTTCATCAACCTAATCCGGATTGAAGTTCTTCCATCCATTGATTACGACGTTACGTGAAATTGTAAAAGAAAAACGAACGGATTTAAGTCAAATTTGTACAAGAACGAGATGAGATTATTTTTAATTTGAAAGTGAGAAATTTTTACAGTATACAGACATAAAGCTCAACTAGCTGTAATCCTGAATTTACTGTCCATTTTCTACTGTCGGTCTCTTTTACAATATGGTCGGTCTCTAGCTCGTATAATGTTACATTATAGAAAGATAAAGCTACATAAAGCTGCCAGAAAAATAAAAACCTCGTTAGTACAATCGCGAAATGTTTTGTAATTGTAACAACAGCAACAACAACAATCATATTTTTATTCGTGAATGGGAAGTGGGGATGTATTTAAAATTTGCTCTTTTATAAATCATTGTTAAAGTGGTCACGTGTACTCTGGGAAATTTTTATTTAATTAAAAACTTCTAATGAATCTCCGTGTGAGATAGCACAGTTGTTGGGTGTATGTAGACTGGTTTAGAATTATAAAATATAAAAAGCATCTTTTTAAGTTTGTAGGATTATATTCTAAAATTGCTTTCAAAACCTTTTTACTAGGTAATACGGCAAGGATGTTGACCAAGTGGAAAGTATCGGCTTTGAATTTGTCGTATTACATACATATATACAACGTGTAGCTATAGAAAGTAAGCAGTTTACACAAGCGCAAAATTGATCGCGACTGTCTACCAATCGAATATTTCTCCTGAAAACCCGACAAGCACACCAACATCCATCTTAAGGGGTTACAGACACTGATTCATGCGGCGATGCTGCCGGCGGCTCCTAGGAGTCATGAAACCTGCATCAGCATCAGGTCGCTTACACAATTCCTACACTAATTCTTGAATCATCTGATGTGCGAGTTTATTGGACAATACGGCAGAAAGCACGTATTGCACGCCACCACATATTGAACTTTGGCCAGGAGTTTGATACCCCGCATCACCGTGCTCCATCAGTAATGAAACTCTGATTCCTGCCTCACTGCCGCATGGTGCTGATGCGAATTCCGTTATGCAAGCCTACCAGTGGCGTGCGGTGACATTTGCTGATAGGGAAGCTGTGTTTCCATAAAAATTATAAACGAATACTAAAAATGACAAAAATATTACGTCTAGTGAATAAAATCAGTGGAAGCGTTATGCGATATTTTGATGTGCAGCATCCACGAGCTGAACCGTAGGAGGTTGGTAGTCTCTAAAGCGCATGCGCGAATGCGTATAATCTGCCTACTTACACGACACAAATATTTTTACCGTGGAAGCTATCACCTATTAAACAATACAGCGCTTCCATTCGGAACATGCATATATGAATCAGCTCTGATCAGCTCTTCCCGCCGCGACAGTCTGTCTCATGTTATCATATTGTGAACATCCTACATTCTTTGTATCTTATATCATATCTTTCTTTGTTTTTGTCTTTTCGAATAAACTATAATATTTACAAGTACAATGCAGTACGTTTTGTTCGCAAAATACAAGGGAAGCGGCGCTTCCACAGCTTCCATGGACTGCACGCCACTGAAGCCTACACATACTGGCACATGCATCACGATTCCTAGGAATGAATCAGTGTCTGTAACCCCCTTTGAATCCGTACACCGATAAATATTGACAAGTCAATCAAAATACCCACTTCTATGATCGATATTAAATGTCCCAAGTTTGATTCAAAAGAAAGCAATCAATTTCCACCTACACAGGTAGGTATAGACGCGAAGTGATTAGATTTTTTCGCATTTGATTTGTTAAATTGGAGAATGGGGTGCTGGTAGAGAAAACTCTTCAGATTCCGGTTGAAGGTTAATTAAACCTTCCCGAACTTAGTTTATTAAAATAGATGGTATGATTAATTTATCTGAAATACTATGTTCTGCAGTCTTGTTCTACTGGATGCTGCTGTCGTCATTGCTTCTCCGAATAATTAGAAATTTGACTTAATGGAACGAATTTGAAAACAACACTTTCGTAAAGTAGTTTATTATGTTCTAACGTAATACCCTTTTCTCTCTCTCTCTCTCTCTCTCTCTCTCTCTCTCTCTCTTTCTCGATTCAATTTCAATTTCAATGAAAACTCCAAATATAAAAAAATCTTCCTCTCAAATAAATATCTAAATAGAAATAAAACTTAAAGATGTTTAGATGCAATCAACTATTATTTTCTCAAAATAATCCAAACAAATTCATGAAAATTATATGCTTTCAACAGTCATCATTTAATATAATCAATTTACAGTACTTAAGCCAACTATATTCTAACCAGGGCTGAAAGAAAGATTCGAACAAAATAAGTTTATCATTACTAGAATACTAAATCTAGCAATTACCATTATTTTCGTGGATACCCTAATTGAGGAAATTGTTTAATTCAAAACAACGACAACCTACCATTCCGCTTATCGAATATTTATGGTATTTTGATGATTAATGGATTTAGTTTCCCATCAAGCTCCACATACTGTATTTTTTATTTTTGTTTTCTATCAGCGAGTTTCCGCCGTATATATGTGTACAAGTATATTTAGATAAAAGTGTGGTCATAACTAGCACGATAGCAAAAGAAATGACAGATATTCCGTGGAATTCCAACTCAACTCTACATCTTCATCTTTATCTTAACAGTTCAAATCAATTCAAACGAAATTCACCTGTTGGGATTTAGCGTTAACGTTCTTTTTCGGATACTGTTTTTCTCGATTACTATTTAAAAAATTATACAGATATAATAAAAAAAAATCACATTTGCTGCTTCAATTGAGAGTCGGTAATAATGACTTTACTACGATAGAATCAACCATTCAACTTTATACATCATCTGTAATCTGAACTTTTAGACATTTTCTCCAACAGAAAAACATAAGAGATAATATTTTTCTTGTTTTCCCCTCCTGATGTATGGAACAGAAAAAAATTATCGTTTCTTTGTGTTGTTTTAAGTATATTGCACGAGAGAAGAAAATTCCGCAGGGGAAGAAAGTTAGAACACGTTTGTAGAATTGTTTCTGTTAGAAAATAAAATAATGATGGAGATAAAGAAGAACATGAAAGTTTAACACAAGTATCTAAGATCGATTCGGCGAACTGAATTATTATATAGTATATTATGTATGTTGAGTGTGTATGCGTTGTTAATATGCTCCACCAAAATCAATACATACATATTTAGAATTTTACCATAAAATGAAAATAATGATTTAATTAACTTCACATAGAAGTCAAGAGTTGTTCTTTTATAATTTTACTACCTTAACAATGTAGGTTTCGCGATTTTTTTTCGTTTTCTGGTTGTTGAAATTTAGTGAGCATGTACGTACAAACTCTGCTCTAATTATAAGATTTGTGTTTAAAATTTAAAGTGCAAATTAATAAATGTTGCTTTTTAAAATTTGAACGAATCTCTGCAAAGTTTTCCTTGCTCTGAAACACCGAAAAATTATATAAATTTAAAATTACGAAAAGTTTTCGCATTAATAAAACCAACTTGTTGGAATTTTGTAACAATTTAAGAGCGACTTCTTTCAAGTTTTTCTATTTAGTAAATAGAGTAGTGTTGTTTATTAGAAGCAGTATGCGTAGTTATATTTTGACTTATATATTTAACAGGGAATTTAAATGCAATGAACTTTCTTTCTATAGGCATCTGCAATATGACCCTTTTCATATAATCAGTTCGCTGCAACGCAAGTTAATTATTCTAGTTTCAGGGAAACCATACCTATCTATATAAAATTATAGTTTTTCGAATGCAGTTATAATAACTGTACCATCTCCCATTTGAAATTAAGGATACGGCTGATGTGAAAACTGGAAACTGATTAGTATCGGTTTTGGAGGGATTCTTTCCATTTATCGAACTTGAATAGCTCGTTTTGTTCGTCCAAATCGAATATATAGTACAGTCTGGCACAGATGTGCTAGTGGTTTTAATGTCAAAGCTTCACCATGATTCCTATATTTAATTTAAACATAGCTTTGTGGTGTTGTCGCCATCTCCAGAATGTAGTGTTAATTAACTTTTATGAAAGTTTGGAAATCTGATTTGTTCAAAGTTTGCTGTTTCCAGCTGTATGATTTTATTCTAATTTTAAATAGATGAATAGATTGTTGGAAATGTATGAAATGATTCATTAGGGATAACAAACAGGACCGGACTAGCTTGCTTTGGTCCCGAGAGCAATCAATAAGAAAAGAATAGACTATTGGTGGACTCTGGTGAAATCTCTCAATATCACTCGCGCCTCCAATCCGGCCGTGGCCTCTCACAAAATAGCCCCTTACTAAACAGCCATTTTTGGCTGTGGGCCTGAATTTTAAGCTTCATCAGTTTCAGGGCCCGCCCCGGGGAATTTATATGAAAAGAAGGCATCTGTTCAACTGATAATCAAAACAACTACCTTTTGCACTGAAAGTAGCAGAAAAAAATATAGATGTTTCTTTCCAATGTATGCTTGTAAATTTCTGTTTCGTAGTTGCATCTCGTGCGCCTATAACATGTATGCTTATACATATGTACGTAGGTATGTAATACAAATACATCTTTCAAAATACATATATTTTACTATAAAATACCGAAAATGTCATTGGTATTCAGTGTTCGATAACGCTCCATAGACGAGGATTTCAACGATTTTCTTAAAATTGGAGAAAGACTCCCATGAGGACCACGTTAAATGGTAATTAGGGTATTCAGTAGGCTGTTTGAAAAAGAACTGTTACTGTAGAATTACCAGAGACAATTCAACCAAAAGAGATCAGACAAAAATATAAAAGGAAACTTACAATTAATGGAATTCAATAAGTAAATATATAGGTAGTTGGTACTTATACATCTAGATCTATTTTAAATTATAAATCTGTTTGAATTAATATTTTTATCTGTAGAACGACCAACATTTCCCTAAGGAAATGTTGAGATGTTTTCGACAAAGAGACTCGTAAATTTATAGTTTAACAGTTGTGAAAGTTAGTTGTCCTAATGGCTTTTTGAAGTTTAAAAACAAATCCTTATCTCATTATCGAGTTGTTCGAACGGGTTGTAAAGTTCAAATTTAGCCCATTTGATACACCCACATGTAGACTAATTAATGGAGTAATTTGAGTAACAATTTTAATTCTGTTATGTGAAAGACAAAGACTTAATTTCTGAAGTTTCTGTATAATGTTGATATTCCAGATAGAATATAAGTTGGTTCTATCTGTCAGATTGGCATATGTAGGTACATATCTACTGTAGACATTATACAGAATATTAATTTTCCAGTGGTTTTCTATGAGAATTGAAAGTAATTTTGTCTAACAATAAATTAATATTTTATATAGTTCTACATACATACATGTATAACAATGTTATATAATATTTTAGTAAATCTCTTGTTTTTAGACTAAAGTTAGTAGTGGCGGAGTTAATTCTTCGTTATTGTTCCCAAGTGAACAGGAAAGTGGTTCACTAATTATTCTTCCACATGGGACTAGGATTCTATTTCTAACTTAATAAGCAACGGCGGCTAATAATATTTCTCTAACGTCACACACGCATAGATAAGTTAAATTATTATCTGAAGGTATTATTGCCAACAATACCAAGATGTTCTTGTTAGCTTTTATTGCCACACAAATGGCCTAATTCTCAAATCCAAACTTGTAATATGTATTACGATTTTGGCAGTCGTGATTGTCTTGGGATTGATATCCAAAACCGTTGTCCGTATGAACTCTAGAGACCGACTTTATCCTGGGCTTACCACTATTCGTCTAATTTGATTTATCGAAAGACGTTACATTTTGGAACAGGTTCCAACACTAAAGGATCAGACACGAGACAATCGTATTAATGTCATTAGAGGACAAGTTTCTACTGTCTTCATATATCTATTCTATCACAAAATGGATCACAACTAGGCCATGTACGAAATGACTTGAGTGAATCACTGCACACAAACTACCCTCCTTTTGTACACTTCCCCATTCTAATCTTATTCCTTCGGATTTATTAAATTTTGCAAATTGTCCTTATTCTCCCGGACGTAAAATAACACAAGATCAATATCCAACGATTTCTATTGAAAGCTATCGGAATTTCGATGACGTTCTTAGGAAAAGTCGAACAGGCCCAAAAGGAATAGTAAATGGTAATTAGGACATTTGGAAGACTGTTTGGAAAAAAAGGGATAATATCTTACCAACGTATAAAATCACTTTCTTATATTTGATTTAAGTTTTTATTCGTTTAAAAAATTCATTAGATTAGAAACTGGTAGAGTCAAATACGTCATTTCAGAGATCACTGACGTCACGTCCATATTAATTTAAAACTGTATAATAAGGCTTGCATTTGCATTTTATCTTTGTGATTGGAACTGTACGTATGCCTGAATAAAATGCCTCATTATCACTATCATTGTATGTTGTGTGAAAGGACTGCAAAAAAAAAACACGAATGGTAGAGATATATAGGGGATGGATTTCAGTTCTACTTCCTCTGATCCTTGATATTTGAAATCGAATAGTGCAGTAACCGTAAACAAAAATCGACGGTCTCCTTTAGTCTGCACCATTGATTATTTGAAATTTTTGCGAATGATATGAAATTTTTGTTTGACTGTTATCCATAATGATGTGTTGTATTGTTTCAAAATGCCGTTTCGGTATTCGTTGTTCCTTTTTATTGTTTTTATACAGAAAAATGGAACAAAAAAAACTGGTTGTTTGATCTAGCAGAGTCGTCAAGAGCTTCCTTTTTTGGACAATTCAAGTTTTTAAATCGCAGCCACACTAGCTTAATACAGTGGCACAGTATTTAAATAGATAGCTGAGGGTTTCATAACAATCAAAATTATTATTTACCAGTTTACAACAACAACAACAATAAAATAGTCCGACAGAAAGAGATTTTATTAATCTAAACTCTAATTTTATTTACATTATAATCACAACAATATTTCTAAATAAAAATCTCATTTTCTACAAAATAGTTTCATTGTAATAAATTTTATCCAACATTAGTCGAGGGATTGTCGGAAACACCTAAATAAAATTATAGCTTGACTTGGTATTAACCTAAGGATCGTTATATTGACCATCCGGTGCTAACTTTCAGTTAGCTGAAACGACTTGTATCCTTGAAACGTCATTAAACTAGAGCCTTTAAGTTTCCCAGTCTTTATCGATAATGAATTCTAATGATTTACTATATATAGGTTTCCGAAGACATTTATTCAGTTACTAACACAATAAATCCTGTTAATGAATTGAAAATCTCGTACTTATAGTGATATGTTACTGATAATAACGAAATGCTTTCCATTTAATTATCCCAATTCAAAACTTTCTTTATAAGGTTTTTATGTGACACAATACGAAAAGTATAATTTTTAATTATAATATATTTCAATATTATGGTACTTTGTTGTAAGTAATTACCACAATAATTTAATAAAATTCTCCAAATTTCCGATCGTGACATTTCTTTACACTTTCATACTACAATTATACAGCCTGTTTCATCCAAGAGGATAGGCTGCCGTAGCGGCTTTATTAAAAAAGGAAAAAAACCACAAAAGATTTGTGGCTAATGCAGGAAAGTGACAAGTTGACAGTGACTCTTGAAATTTTTGGCAATTGGAGAAAAACGTCGTCAGATTTGAATTCTGTGCAAATAATTACGTAAGACTATATTTTTTTTGTTCTCAAATTTTAAAATATCTTCCGAGAAAAAGGCTGAAAGGAAATGTGAATTAGAGAGGTCTACTAAGGAATGATTATAGTTTACAGGAGACTTGTAATACCTGAATTATATCCCAAATCGGATTTCTACACTTAAAACAACTTAGAATATAAGAACGACGGAATTCTTGACGCCAACCAAAGATAATTAAGGTTTTTGTATCTAGGGAACGGAATATTTTCTAAATTGAATTTCCTGCGCTTCTCAAACGAGCTAAAACAGTTGTCTTTTAACGAAATGTTCAATTTTTGTGTAGTTTTAATAATCAACTCTAAACTTGATTTTGATTTTATTTGATTCCACTTTATTTTTGTATAAAACCGATAAAAAAGCACAAATTTAAGTTTTATCATGTTGTTTAGTATTGAATTGAATAAGGCCAAATAAGATTTAGGTAAGAAAATAGATAAGTATTTAGTCTAAAGTTGTCAGGACATCACCTTACATAATTTTAGTCAATTAAATGACATATTAACGTCGTGATATTATCACTGTCTTTAAAATCCTTCAATGTCTGAACTGTAATATTGAGAATTTCATTTCAGACCGAACATAATCATTTATTTAAAAGGTATTATCATCAAATTTGGCGAAATACCCATTGCAGACGGATCAGCTTAATCTGTTTTTGAGATTCGTTAAGGTAGAATTAATGAAGAAAATCTCTCTAACTATGGTTAGTGTTATCGTTATCACTATTTTCCCTCTTTCTATCTCTCTCTCTCTCACTTTACCAACAACCTTAACAACAATTGTATGCTATGCCGTTGTTGTGGTTTTGTTTACTAGTTGTGTACCATTTTCAACTTCCAACTCCTGTCTTCTATATTCAAACAGTCACCACCATATACAACAAGAGTCCATCATCATCCAAAACATTGAAAGAGAGTAGACGGTAGTAAATTTAAAAGGGATCACCTGTGATGGTTAGAGGGTGAATTGTTTTACAAAGTTTTATTAATTGTTTAGAATTAACTTGAAATTAAGTTGGAAACTTTGCGACCGGTAAATTCCTTTGGGTTTACGACTAGGGATTCTCATGTTTTACTATTTCCATGTTTTGTCTTTGACATATAATTGTTAATTCACCATTAGTATGATAGAATTTATTAAAAATTGAATACCGTTTTGTTATACATACATGCACATACTAACACTCTGAATACATATAGGTATATTTTACTTATCCTATAGGTACGTATATCTTGGTAATTATCAGGTTTTCCGCATAGACAATTTTCGTGAAAATCAAATAACCGACTAACTTGCCAATAAAATCAAGCTGGTTGATTTTAACAGGAGAACGAAGGTTCAGGAATAAGGCGTCACGTGTTTCCCATCTAGAATTAGAAGTGATTATTCGTTATGAGATTATAGTGGTTGATCATCAACTATTTAACATCACACCCTACACCCAATTAAACTGGTTGATTTGTTAACTTGAAAGTTTAATAACTTTACGGAAATTTCTATAAAAATTTAATTAGACATTCTTTTCCTTCTTTGAATTGATATAAATAATTCAATCAATTTATTATAAATAATTCAATCGTTCATGTATATGAGTGGTAAACAGGTTGTTTCGATATCATGAAAGACGGAGAAACGTCGCTAAGGGTGCGATGGTGAATACATGCAGCCCAGGGGGTGTACGTTGCCAAGCAACCCTGGCTGCTGCTTTCGACAGACAGTAGTTGCCTACCTGCAGTTAAGCTCTACAAAATACCAACGTCGGTGGTGGCATACTGTACTTTGAACACTATTATCACAACTAAAACTGAGCTTTGGTCAACGAAATCATGTTAAAGGAGCAAGACTCTAAATTTCTAATAGCTTTGCATGAATTACTCAAATTCTCCAGCATCTTTTTATTTTTTAGAAAAAAATGTTTTGTGTTGAAATTTTGAAATCAACGTTGTCTGTAGTAGACGAAAAAAATCACCGAGTAAAATTAGGATAATGCCGGTTGCGAGATGTGCCGTCCTATTATACGAACAACATTACTAGCACGCTTCTTCATTGTATTTTATTTTATAAGCTGAATAGTAAGAAAAAATACTGGGTATTGCAGCCATCTGGACTTGAAAATTTATAATATTTGTTAGTGAATTTGTATGTATTGTTTTCTTTCTTTTTGCTGAAAATGGTACTTTAATATTTGAATGTAAAAAACAACAAAATAGCCACACCATAACGTTGTGTTATCACCTTAACGCCTATATCTGGAATGAAACGTCACGCAAAAGCTCACTGACTGGATACGTGCTCCAACTGGAAATGCCACCACGACAACTGACACACAGACATCTATACATATAGATAGAGCTTTGTGTTGTCGAATTTGAATGCTACTAGTCTACCAACTGTGCAAATACGAACATTCTACGATAATCGCGCCCCGTTGACTTCACATTGAAACTAATGTTAGATAATAATAAATTCTCATAAGGTAACAAGATTTCAAATGCATTGTAAAAGATGACGAATACACTCTTGACTTGAAATAGATAAAAAGATAAAAGTCAAGAAGGGAAACTGGTCTCCTACATGGATAACAATTCCTATAGAGGACTTGTTTTCAGAAGCTGAATTTTAGTATTATTTGTTGTGGGTGTGTGGGTTACTGAAAAAAGAAACCAGCTCTAATGAATGAGAAAATCCTACTTATATGTATGATAATTCTACAAAAGCTATAATTGAAGGCGAGAAATTGAATTTTTGAAGTAACTGTTGTGTCTCTCCTACACTCAGCTATCGAAAAAAACCTAATTGCCAAGTTCAAATGAACTTTAATTGGAAGTTTAATCAAGTCACCTAGTCACAACTTGTAAACTTTACAACACTTAAAAAAAGGAGACTATACGATATAGTGTTTTAATTAAAATATAAAACAACCTATAAAAACTACACAGTTCCTTTTTCGTTTATATCCTTCACTATTTCTACATGTAGTTATCTGTTTTTCCAATTTCAAATATTGCCTATTGACTTGAAGCGGAAAAAAAGGTTGTGAGAATCAATGCAATTTCTAGACAGGATCCGACACTTGTGTTGATGAATATGTCCATCTTTTTATAATCTTGAAATTTAGATAAGCATTAGAGGCGCAATACTGCCCGTATATAGAAACAAAAAATCATACGTACGACAATACGACAGCGAGTTAGACCAATGAGTTCATTAATCAAGAGATATATCCAATTAACGTGTATAACATTCGACAAAAGAGAAGAAGAGACAGAATTCTACAAAAGAAGATTAGATTTTGAGTAATGAACTATTGTGATTCTCTTGGAACATGATTTATGTAGAATATACATATACACCTCTGTATACATATATTTTAAAATTACTAACTCTATGAAAATACATAACGATAGTCCATAATTTAATATATACTCTTTTTGTAGTTTCAAATGTTGGTTAGACGGCATGTATTGTGAAAGCTCTCCATCAAGCTTCCAGTTTTTGGTATAATATGTCAGTCATATTATGATGGATATTTCCATATTTAGTAATTTATTTTGGTATAATTATCAGGATATATATTTTACAATTGCATCGCTATAATCGATCGAGAACAGTTAGCTCAGATATTACCATCATCAATTGCATCCATAACACGATTTCTATCATTTACGTAATGTTCGACAAGAGCAATGTTCGTGACCACAAAACACATTACCTTTTACCCTGTCAACAGCAATACAAACCGCATTTTCAGCTCAACCAACTATTATATTTAACAAGCTACTGATGTTTTCCTAATATAAGCTATTAAAATTTATACTGACAACGTCTTCAAAAACATTCCTTTCTCACCATCTACAGACAAATTCCGGAG
This sequence comes from Iselma pallidipennis, assembly GCA_037464855.1. Classification (NCBI taxonomy): domain Eukaryota; kingdom Metazoa; phylum Arthropoda; class Insecta; order Coleoptera; family Meloidae; genus Iselma; species Iselma pallidipennis. Next base: position 82,681 of record JAZBHA010000026.1, read on the forward strand.
AATTTTTTAAAGAAACAAAGGATTATCCCCGCACTCATCATCATTATCCCCCTAACATAGTCATTTTTATCCATTTATTATATCTTTTAGCCTAATTAATGTTTTTCGTGTTGAATCTCATTAAAAAAACAACAACAAATTTATATTTCTTTCCCTTTGGCGCCGCTGAAGATGTTTTACAGTTTTGTAGAAGAGGCACACCAGTAAATACAAGCAACAACGGTGTACATTTCACACGTTTTTCCTTTTCCTTCCATTAGGCAAGTAATGCCACAGCTTGTGTATATTTTAGGATGTATTTCCTTATTTCTTCCGGCAAAGACATTGATCTCTTTACTCTCCTTCACATTACAACGAGAGAGTGGGAAAGCCTTCATTATCCGTCTGCCACGCACACAGTTTCAAACATCAACAGCAATCAACACTATAAGACATTCTACCCTAATTTTCAACTCCCCATCTCCATCTCTTTCAATTCTTTTCATCCTCTTGTTGATAGAATTGACGGGGTATTTCTTGAGCCGCTTTTTATGTTGTTATTGTTGTTGCTAGTGTTGTGTTGTTGTATTGTTATTGATGTCGCTAAATGCTCTCAACCCTGAACAATAAAGTGATTCTCTTTTTTAATAATTTGTTTCGGCCTTTCTTCTTATCGGCAATCAATATTTGGTTTATATTGTATTTATATGTTGTAGGCGTTTTATACATATGTTCATACATAGATAGAATGTTTATATAGACAAGGGTTTGCGAAAACAGGTTGTCCTTCGTTCGTGACAAAATGCTCTAGTTGATGAACGGCCGACATAACTTGCTAAAGTACTTCTACACGAACAAAAACAATAAAAAGTCTAACACTAGCACCTCTAGAACACCTCGGCAATTGTTATTTTACGACTAGTCGTTTTACTCTATACCAAAGTACAGTAACAAAATAGATAAAGAGGCAGCAAAATCCAAGACAACTAACAAAACTATAAAAGGTGTACAGGACGGGCAACTCTATTAACTTAACGGACGATTAGGACTAAGATGTCCAATTACCACCTCAATTCACTAGAACCTATTTTCTATTATAAGAAATTCGATCTACTGATATCAAATGGTATCACCGACCATAAAATAAAAGTAAAATGGCCGAAAATAGATGGTAGTCAATTGTTTCGTCGTTTCACTATTATCACTGCTCTATATAAAAGAGAGAAAGATGGTATTTTTCACACACAGTCCCAGTTTTGTGACTTTCTTCGTTTCCTATTGTTTGAATGAAAACAACAGTACCCTATAGTATAGATGATATCGGCTTTTAGATCGTTTTCAATTGTTATATACCTATACTACCACCCGTTCAGTTTTACTAGAATAACGATAAAATTCCACCACTGTTTGACTGATGTCTACGTCTCTTTCTCTACAATACGCTGATTAAATTAATGTCCTCAGTAACGGTTTGTTCGATTTACTACAGTTACAAAAAAGACCATATACTCGTTTACGATCATAAATTTGAGCTTTTGATCTGCCGACATTGCATTTCATGTGCACCTAAAGAATACCGTCTTTATTTTTCGACAGAACTTCAATATTTTCCAGAGTACTAATCTGTTTACAGAGTTTAATTATCATTTTTAATAAACTTTCCCACTGAAACTAACAAAAGTAGACCTGATTCAATTAAGGAAACGTATGGTCCAAATTAGGATACCTAGGCACCTAAATTGGACCAACGAGACCATTCTGAAAGCATTTTTTATAACCAGCCCAAAAAAAGTCTGGTCTATCTTGATAAACTCATCAACGTGAGAATGCTGATTAATAATTTTTTGAGTTCGTATCAATCAGATTACTATTTTACAGCTATTTATTCTTAGGTGCTGCTTTTGTTAGTGCTTTTTATTTCATTATCCTTTACAAAAAGCAAAAAAAATGTTTATTTATAACGGAGATCTTTATTCATTATATTGGTTAAAACACTGTCTGTCTTCTTTCTAGCTTGCTTAAATAAAATAAAATTCCCTTTAGACAGACGGTTGTTGTTTTACGAACGTATTCTGTTTTGCTAGTAAATTTCCGTACGACTCTATACCAACTCTCATCCTTTTTCCTTTTTAATAATTAAGGAATGTTGAATATGGTTATCATTATTATTATTATTATTATTATTCCCGACTTCGTTCGGTAGGGTTTCCTCTCTCTAACAACAAGAGTCCTTGACATCTCGCGTTTGGTATCTTAGCAGCCAGAGAGCCAGGAGAGCTACGCCTTAGTTTGTTCTCCCTTAGGTGGCCCGATTCCCAACTGGTTGCCACCCAGGGCGTCCTTCCATTTATCCTAACAAATATAATACACATTTGAATGACTCATCATATTTGTTACATTATGCATTTTGCCACTGACGTCAACTGAAATCATATCTTGTTTCATGCAATGCAATTAATTTCTATTTTTGTATCAATCAAATATAAGATCGTAAATAAAATGTATTGAAACAGAAAGAAAGAACTTGACTGTTATACGTATTTCAGAGAAAATGGAAATTATATATTTTTTCAATTTGTTGAACATACATTATCCAATTTGGGCATTTAACTGTGACATGTTCATACTTAATCGGAAGAAAATTTGAAAGGTCTGTTGATTTTCAGTGAACGTTTTCGTTGAAAAGGTGAATAGATGAAGGACATTTTCCGTATGTCCTTTTCCATTGATTTCAGTACTAAATTGACGAGAGATTCGTCCCAATATTGTCGTCTTTTCCACGTTTGCTCTACAGAGATCTGTTCGGAAAACTTATCATGTGGAAAATATTTTAAATTTACATCATTGCTTCAGTAATGCGTTATGGGAATAGAATTTGGTCCAATATTGTTTCATATTTTATTTCGACGATCACATACAAAAAAAAAAAAACATGTTTTTTTTCTATGTAGGTGTATTGTTCGTTTGATTCAAATTTAATGCTTCGAATCATATCTGGAACTAACAAACGAGATGACATAGAAATAAAAAAAAGCAACTGACAGTAATAAATTATAGGAATTCATCTGTAGTATTTTCAACATAATCCCTCTTCGAACTGTCAGAAGTTATAATGAGTAAAACACAATTATATCCAAACCTGACGAAAGAGAAACAGATAAAAACGGAGGAAACAGATGAAACCATTCAAAATTGAATTCGTAACGAAGTATGTATTAAAATTCATTATGTGATCGTTTTGCATTCTTCAATTAAGCAGTAATTGAACGTTATAGTCACCGTTTTTAGTACAGTTCTTGGTTTTCAAGTCACGTATTCGTCTTCCAACCCCTCCGTTAAAAGAAAAGCTTGAATTGATGAATACTGCAGAGATTCTTTTTCCACTAGTCAACTACATTCCAAAACTCGACAACTATTCAGTAAATAGAAGTCTACTGGGAAGTTGGCTTAAGTCTAGCAGGACAATGTAGTGCAGACTTTCCCGAAGACTTCTCAAATACTATAACTTAAAAGAAATGGTTAAAACAACAACAACAATAGCACCCAGAGTTCCATTGGAGCATTACACTGGATTTATTTCAATATCGTAAATATAAAAACGAATCTAGGTCTTCTAAACTAGTACTACACATAAAAACAATCGAATGTACTAACGTCTTCAGTAACAATCCAAACTCTGTGTTGAGAAAAGCATTTTAAAAGTAATCTGATCGTCGTTGAAGTGGTTTTCAGTTGAAACAACCTTGATTTTGGATAGATCCTTCCAGGAATTTGATACTGAATATACATATGTATCTCAGTTGATTATCTCAAGATGAATTTTTCTTTACAATTTTAGGAAAAATAATAAAATAATTTGTGTACTGGAACACTTCCGACAATTAGAATTGATTAAATTTTTCCAATATATACATAGACTAAGAAAATTATCAGAACGGTATTAAATCTGGATGACTTTCGTAATCGAAAAACGAACGTCAAAGAAGCTGCCTTTGCCATCAATTCATATAGCTCGAGATGTACAAAAAAAAAGTTGACATGAGACTTAATGTTAACATAACGTTCTACATCTATTGAAGGTGACATAATCTTTGACATCATTTGAATACCTCGCCTTTACTGATTTTGAAGAGAGCAGCAAAAATGAAAAGCCTAAAAATAACAATAAATCCGTTAGATATTAAAAAAAATATATATTCAAAGAAGTTTCTATCTAAAAAGTGATTTAATGAGAAATTCTGAATCAAAACTAGGCAACAACAAAAGTTCGAGATCTTCTTACAATATAGTGGCATTGTGTTTATATTAGAGAAAGTAAATATAATAATAATGATACATGTCATTGATGTAACAGCAGGTAGAATAAAGACGAATGCAACAAAGGTAAAACAGAATATTATTAAGGAAAATTTTAATAAATTGTAGTAAAATTAAAAAAAAAAAGAGGAAATTCAAAGCCTTAAGTTATTTGCTTCCTCGAGATATTCCAACATGCAGCAAGACTCTAAAGCTTCATTATACCGTAAAAGCCGTTAGTAAGTAAGTGGCTCGCTCACCTGAGTGCATAATGTTCCTAAATTTATGCATAATAAAGTAAGAATCGTACTAATACAGTGTTACTACTTGAAAGATATTAAATCACATCTGTAATTTTCCTAATAGCTTTTTGGCGGCTCACTATTTTCCTAAAATATAATTTCAAGCGCTAAATTTTCTGTCGGATCTAATTCAATTAATTAGAGAGAAATTTAAAATTTAGTTTCTATATAATTTATAATTTAACGCATTTCTTTTGTCATAAATGAATTAACTCGCTATTGTTTGGAAGTTGACGATTCCGAACCAACTTTTCAACCATCCTTTGTTTTGTATTTCTTTTTTCAGTTTCCTTAGTTAACGATTTGACAAGGAAACAAAAAGAGACAGAATTAGTTTTATTGTTTCCTGGGGCTTATTAATCAAATTTATTATTCTCGTAAGTATCAAGACCAAAAAAAAATTGCAAGCTAGAAAGAGACAGAGGATGGGAGGAGGCCGTCGGTATTGTGCCCTTTGTACTTGATTGTGTCACATAATCTCTTTACTGCAGCAACTTCTAGAGTGAGAAGCTGGGCAAGTTTTATTATTTCATAAATTAAACTTTCTACTGTATTGTACGGCATCAGTGCATCTCATGGGAGTAGACCTTTGATGTTCCCTATTTAGCCAAGACAGATAAATTAACAGGTGATGTCGGCTTATTGTTAGTAACAAGAACCTGGTTGTTGTGTTTTTTTTTCTTCCCTGTAAATTTGTTGTTGTTCTCGTTAGTGTTATTTTGAATTTTCAAACTATTGTACTTATAAAGTGTGTTCAACTAATTCTTATTCAGAATGTTAAGCTTGTTATCATTTAGTAGGTACATAGAAAATGCACGACAGGTAGTTGGATTGTTTGCATGAATGTTGAGTAGTAGTTTTGACTTCCACGTATTAACTTCATAGGTATACGAAGTTGTCTCATTTTGTTCAACACGCCTACATTGCTTCTACTTAACTTGTTGGAAACTAGTCGCAATTCAGGACTTACTAGGTTAATATTATTAAACTAAGCCTGCCCCAAATTTGTAGCTGCAAAATTCCAAGTTTGTCAACCTCTCTTACAATACCTTGCTGTCCAACTTCATATATGTATTAATATTAAGACTATAATTAGAATCAATCTCTCCAATTTTCCTCTGTCTGTTTTTGAAAGTTAGTTGGAAAATTAGGGCATCCATTACATTGAACTACCTCAGGAATCCTGAGCCATACATCATACTAATGTTTCGCCTTTGGTGAGCTAACGAAAAACAGCCTATTTATATAAAACGAAAAACCTTATATTTCCTGGAATATTCCACTAGGAAAACGCTAACTTAATCTACAATCTGCCTTCTAGGAAGTCTAAAGATCTCTGAGTGATGGAAACGCCTATACTAAAGGCCAATAATTTAAATACACATGAATGCCATTATTTTAGTGACGAAATTTATGGGTTACTTCGTGATATATTTCGTCCCTTCTCCATTGTCTTCTCTCGTACTTGTCTTTTTTCGTTTACTACTTACCTTATTGGATATGTCTGTTGTAACATACAAACAGATTTCCCTTATACGCGCATCAACGGATCCGTTTCTCATATCATATCGTTAAATTCGTTGACGCGCAAATGCTAACATATAACAATATGTCGTTCACATAAATGGTTTCCATATTGAAAACTTTTCTCATTGAAGAGAAAACTGAACAATACCGATTCTAATTCAAATATCGACTAGACAGAGTTTTTGTATTGTGTGATCAAACCAACTCCAAGCGTTCATGTACTGAAATTTTTAGGAAAAATAAGACAAAATTATCGAGTTTTTTTCTTTGTTCTCAAATTGCTGGATTGAATGACTTCAAGTTTTTCGAACACTTGATTTAAGATTGATAATGGCATATTTTTATTCATTTCAGGCACAATTTGACAGTTTTAAATCAATCGGACACGTGCTGAACTGAACAAAAACGATTTTTTCCCACTTGTAATTAATTCGTTCATTCAAATAAACTTTTTTCGACATTGAAAATGATCATCATTCTTTTCCAAATTGTGCTGGACGATATACAATTCGTAGAAACTGGAAAAGAAGTAGGGGAAAGTTGGGGAGCGGCGGAAAGAATGAACTTCTTTTTGACTAAATAGAAATCTTGAACAAAATTTGTATTTTTGGTAGACATTTCTAATGCTTCAGCACACCTAAAAAGCAACTCCTAGGACTGTAAAGTAATTTGTGTAGATCTTATAAAATGAAACGTAACAATGTTAGAGTTTGGTATTTCTGTGGAGATTGGGTAACCATAGACGCGGCATTTAGGGACAAATTGAATAAGTTCTTTCGTAAAATACATTTTTTATGTGCAAAAATTCAAAAAATATAACTTTATTACTACGAATTATAAATTGTTTGCCCAGAAATCGCATTTATAATAAAGTGAATCAGCTTCAATATCAGCTCAAGCTTCATGGGCCCATTGTTTACTTGTTCCACATTGAATCCAATCTATCTTAAACACTTCCGGTAGATCAAATGCTAGTCTTCTAAATTCTTCTTGAGTTAATCCCATAAACCTGTCATCTAACTCTTTTACATGGTGATTTTCTACAGAATTTGAAAAAGTAGCTTCAAGTTTAGGTGTCAATAGTGGTTTTTCTTCCTTCAAATTTAGGCATTTTTTTGCGAATGAAGAGATGTAAAAACACAACTTAGGGTTTGAATTGATTATAAATCTATTGACAACCACTAGATGTCGAAACATATTGCAAAATGCATTTTTGGTTATTTTCCGCCACTACCCACCGTCTGGGACTACCCACCTTCCCGCTATATTGGTTTAAAATACTATACAAAAATATAGTTCGTTTGATTTTATGAAAATCTACTATGAGAAAAAAGTCTTGTACAAAGAGTTTTAAAAATGGAAAAATTGATAAATTATTCTTTTGCCTTTTCGAAGAGTCTCAAATTTCCTTTCTCTTCCTTATATTTAAAGGATTGTCCAATTGTATCTTTTATCAGAATATCATTATTTTCATCTTACAATTAGAAATATAAATGTTATCCTGATGACTGAATTAAGTTTATACGACTGAATGTATCAGCCATTCATTTTTACCTTTTCTAAAAAAAATTCAGAAAATGTTCAAACTAACCTGTGCTTTACCGTAAAATATACCTATACATATGATCACATATTATCAAGGCTTTTGTATAGACTACTGAATTATTCTTGTTTCTTTTAATACAGCTGTTATTGTTATTTTTGCCAATTTTCAATTACAGCTATGCTTGTTTTGTTTGTGCTAAAAACACTCTGTAACACAAATGATGGAACTGTTTGTTTTTGTTCGGTGACAGTATTTTTTTTTCTCTGCACCATTGTGATTGTTGTATACTTTTCGCCGTTATGTAAATTTTATGAATATTGAAAATGTGTAATTGGTAGGCGAACTTTGTATTTATGTATAATGTACGTGTACATCGGTGTATGGTTGATTTGTATTCCAAGATTTGAAAAAAAAATGGATTATTAAATCATCAATGTCGACATGACCGTTGACGTCACAAAATCAATCACACATTACTCCAATCACGATGTCCCTTGTATAACTGAATTAACTCACTAATTGCATCAGGCCATCACTCGATATAAACGAGTCTTTTCATCTAAAACCGTATGGAATTGAGTTTTGGCCTTTCTTGTCTTTTTTCTTTATGATCTAGTTTTTGTTCAATTAGATGTAAAATATTTTTCAAGAGTTCCTATTACCTTCTCTCTATATACAATAGTTGCTTTATTTTATACAAACCTTTGTCAATTTAATGCATAAGTGTACCTATGTAGAAAGATATCAAAGATCTAAGTCCGTCTATTTTCGTTTATACGCCTATATAAATATCGACGCAATAATAATTCGACGAAACACATTTCTGTCTGTAATTGGCTATCAAATTTTTCATATAAAAAATTCAAGGAATCATCGAACCGTTACATAGACGAAGCTTGAACGAACCTGATGGAAATATAACCTGATAATGATTGGCGGGGCGTTAAATGACGAATGATTGAGCTCCTTGTGTCGCCTCCGGGTTATCTCTAACCAAACCTCTGTTCCAATCTCAAATTCACCAACCTTCTTAGTTTCTGTCCCACAAAAACCTACCCTTCATCAGTGGAAATGTCAGTATAAATATACGTACGTTCTACTAGATTCGTTGTCTCGCTGAAGCAACACACAGATAGTGTATATAGATATAAATGAAAACATTGTCTTTGTGTAATAAATTAAACAACAATGTCTTGTTAGAGTGTCTAATTTCTCGAGCTGTCCTCATATTACATAAATCTCTCGGGATGTGATAGTGATTATTCTCATTAAGTACAATAATTTTTGATTGCCGCTACACATACACACACGACAAAACAACAGACTTTGGTTCTGGGACCAAATTTTTCTTAAGTTTAGCTCATTGACTTATAAAACATAATTTATTAATTAAGCAGTGTATTAAGTTATGGAAATCACATGAAAAAGAAAAATTGACAACAGCTATCAATATTTCACTTGGTGTGTTGAGTAGAAGATGCGGGTGGTTATGCCGCTGTCAACACCTCCCTGGAGAAGCTACTTGGTCTATGAAATACTCACGCAATGTTTATGGCGTCGTTACCTCGACGTTTCGACGCCAAATACTATATTCCGAGGTTATGTTTCTGTTGTACAACATAAAATAGCCCTCTTTACGAATTATTTATTAGTCAGTTCTGTTCCGTGGTTTCCATCTACATGCGCTGTAAGTTCTGTGAAGATGTTCAACATTGAGTTTTACCAAGAAAACCAAGAAAATTAGAAAGAATTTAACAAGATTTCCTCTCGCCTGTAATTTATAATTTCAATTTTAAACATAAATTAAGATTTATATGTATGACGGGGAAGTTTAGGATTGAGCGAATAGTTTCAGTTGTCGATACCGATATAGGGGGTTAAATTGAATAAAATGAATTTGCCGACCGTGAGATATGCTTAAAGTTTAAGATAAACATTCAAGTTGGTTGGTTTTGTGTATCGATCTGTGTGTAGATGGTCCTTAACTGAAAAACAGCCGCAGGATTGGGAATTATAAATAATAGGAAATTTCACTTTTGTCTGTCTTTCCGCTTTCAATTCAATACATCTTTTATATTGTCTGATTAGTTTTATTGGTGAACCGTTCGAACCATCAACACCCTTAAATATCTATCTATTACTGTATTATATTCTGTAGTCGTTGCACGTAATCTATATTATCTTTCAACAAGCAGATAACAAATGACCGAAATCCTCTTGAAATATCGTCGGTACTATAGCGAAAGCTCCAACTTTCACTGCTTTGCTCCATGGTCGCTGGATGTGATCTTCTAAAATATAATATATATATATATATATATATATATATAACTATAATATGGTTTATTGTAACGTAACTTATGTAGAAAATGAGACGCCTGGTTTGGGGGACTGTCCATTAAATTTCAAATTAACTTTCCTGTCCTATACCTGAACTGAATACAAATACATAATAAACTTTACTACAGACAGAAAAGGTTGTTGTTGTTTTTGTTTTAAACTGAAAATCCTTGAAATTCAAAAATTCCATAAAGTAATTGTAAAAATAAAATTAATTTGATAATACAAGTCTACCCTAATGAAAAACTTTACATAATACTTGTGGCTCTACAAAATGAACTCAAGTATTATTCTAATTTTATGCAAAGCAAAAGTTCTCGAGAAAACAAACGTTATATCCAGAATCAAGTTCATAAGACTGTTGCTAAGGTCACACATTTCAAAATGATGTTGTGTTGTCTAAAACAATTTCACTCTGTGGCACCCACAAGGGAAACAGTCGACACATTATTTTTCCACCTAACCGAATACCATCCCTCGAGTAAAATCCAAATAGTCTATTTTAGTAAGTATCTCTATACATATTTATATAGACATGTATAGATAGGCCGATTTAAGAAAAACCAACCATCGAATGCGCAGAGGGACTGAAACGAGCCCGCGCTGCAAATATCGAAATTCCATTGGCCGAAATGTATCGAACACGCCTACAATATGCGCCGGTTTGGTTTTTCTTAAAACGGCCTATCTATACCTATACATTCAAAAATAAGCATACCTACTTTTATACGTGTTATTTAAATAGTTGTTATAGGAAATTGACATTGTCAGCTGTGGCGTGTTTTCAACAGAGGAAAATATCATTCATTACAAAGTATTATTAATTCTTCCAATAAATATTCCATTGAAACACACTTATTGAAAGTTGGAATAAATCAGCACTGGTGGCAAGATAAAGTTAAGAAGTCGAAAAAAGATCTGTAAGCTTTTGGTATACGCGCCGTTAGGTCACGGTTGTTCCGGTCGACTCTCAAACCTCCTGCTGAGCATATAGTCGGTGAATATAAGTTGCTTTTGTGGTGACTATTTTTCTGTTTCTATCTCTTTTCTATTCTCTATTTTTATTATATTCCGATGAGTTGTGGCTATTCGTCACGCTCAGTTTGTATGTAAACTGAATCTGCTCAACACCATCTGCATTATTTCCCCGGAGTTTGCCAAAACTTACTAGCACCCTCTGAATACCTCTATTCGAATAGTTATCATCGGTATTCAATGGCGCATATGCTACGAAATCAAATTCAATATTCAGTATAATATCAAAACAGAGTTGGCGTCAAGACAGCTCATTGGTTGGTTACTACAACTTTAGAAATTAACTTTTCATCAATTGGTTAGTTAGTTTGTTAATTATAGTTAACCATCACAGACAACTAACAACTAGCTTGATTTTCTAATTCCAAAGAATATAATATTTAACAATTTCGGTATACCTACATACATACATAGGTACATTTATTATAGGTGTATAAACATAGATGAAATTATTTATGAAATTATTTTGTGAAAATCTATCGGAATGAAATTGCTCAAGCGAGAATCTAATTAGAGGATTTAAGCTCTTGTTTATTGAATGAGACGGGCGTTAATTTTATGTTGTGTTGTGGCCGGGGTAGTTCTGTTTTTGGGACAACATCCTACATTTTCAGATTGTATCTCTTTCTATTTAATCGGATCGATGTGCTCCATAGATATTTCTTCCAGTTGAGTTTTCCATCTAATGTTTGTCATAACAATTTAAAATTGAAAAACTCGTAAACTCATAAATCAAATATTTGTCCGCCCATTTTACTGGTTGCAAACATTTAGACGGAAGTAACAATAGCTTCCTCCCCTTTATCTGTTATCAATAACTGACGAAAAGCGGAGAGTGGTTCGGGCAGTTCTAGATAGACATGTCAGATATAACTACTCTATGGATGGTGGTGGTGGTGGTGTTGGTGATTCAAGCAAAGGTCTCGTTTAACATGGAAACTCTGCCACCGGAATGGAGTTATTCTTGCCCGGCAAGTTCCTGCCGTTCTTTTGTAACTTTCCAAGAAAAGATTTTAAGACTTTTCGTATATACATGTATGTGTGTGTACATGTGTGTGTGTCACAGATAATGTTACAAACATTTTCAAAGTCTTCTGGACTTTGCATTAGAATTCGACAGAAAAAGAATTATTCGAAGAATTATTATCTTCAAATACAAAAGGAGTCGAATGAAGAGTCCGTGAAATGAAATGATTATATGAAAAAATTTAACTTCGTTGCGGCAGTATAAAAGAATGTAAAAATGTAATTTCCATAATCTCTGTAACCTAATTGGATTATCTGCTTTTCATCTCTCGCACTTTGACTTGTCGTTTGAATATTAATAAAAAAAAAGTACAAAAACGAAAAGCACTTACGATTGCTAATACTGTATTATTGTGTTTTGTAGTCGATTTCGTTTTACTAGAGACGGGAATTCAAATTAGAAAGCTTTTGTATGAAATTTCTATAAGACTACATTTTGAGAATACCTGCCGCAAGTTCAATCAGGACAACAGATATCGACGGCCAGCAAAAAAAACCTATATGTAATAAACTCAAGAGAAAATAAAGTAAAGAAAAGAAATCGTCTTCAAAACCTGTTTCAGTTGCATGGGTAATAATACACAAACAAAGGTACACAAATATGGGAACTTCAACCTTGCTGTATCTAATTAAAGCTATCCTAGCAAATACTTGTATTCCAACATTTTGTCATTATCGCCTGTTAATTAAAGGTGTACTATTGTATTTAACGTAATATCTTTCATTCGCAATTTGCGTAGTACTTTAAAAGAATTAGCTACAGTAGTCAACATCGAACAAGATTTAATAGCGCTCCTACTTGAATGATATTCGTTATTGGGGCGTTACCCATTTCAAACTAACTGATCAACCAACAGACCAACCAACCAGACCAGTCGACCAGACTATCATTCTCTTCAGTTAGAGTCCATTCTCTCCATTTCATCCTAACGAATATTAATTGTTTCGCAGCTTTATCGGCAAGCAGGAGAACAAGACGAACATAGTCCTGGAAATCGAACAATCAATTTGATTTGGCACTATTAAGCCTTTCCTTTTAGTTTACTACAGATAGCACGGCTGCCTGCTGAGCTGTGTCTAGTAATTAAAAGTCTACAATCAACGGGGGGGTTATTCATTGGTCTATCCCAGCACCACATGTAAATAAAGCGAATATTTTTTCTAATATGTAAACCGCTTGGAGGAAAATGGTGGATGCGCCGGGCGAAACCTATACGTTCTCGTTAACATAATGTACAATAATTGTGATAGATGTCGTGATTTTTCGGAATAAATCCAATTAACGACCCATTAAAAATTAAACGCAATAGTAGTTCAACAATAACTAACATATTAATGCTGATATTGATCACTGTTTGTTCAAAACAAAATATCTATCTTCAACATTTAACCTTCGTCGACAGTGTCTGGAAATAATACAAATAAACATAACTGGAACAGCCTCTGCACACATTCAACGATACGGTATAAACTGTAAATAGTTTATCTCGGTCGCCAGAAATGCTACCCTTGTTGTTGTCTTATCCAACCGTTGTGAGCCATTGCAAAGTAGCAAGGAAAATTTTGATTTGGAAAACAACAAACGAAGGGAGCAACAAAACTTGCAACTGTTACACAAACTTAACAAAACTAATAAAATTGTAATCATGCTTCTACAGTTGTTTAGTAGTTTGCATGTTGGTATTTCTGGAATACTCTTGAACTGTAAAGTAAATATTTATGATTTATTAGATATTTATATAGGTGTACACAGAAATTCTACTAATATCCCTTGTCATGTTTTCAAATCATTATATATGCAGCTTTATTAGATAAACATGGTTTTTGTTATTTCCGGATAGGTAAATAACATTATAGTTAACACATAAATTGAGGATATATTAGATGAGAAAGAATTGATTCTTAAAGAAAGAAATTCCGTATAAAATATATTTGGAAAACGGTTTAAAGAATTTCTCTCGTTAGTTATAATAATGGATTTCCTTATCGACTTTTATGTTTTTCATCTCATGCCTGTTCTGAAAATTTGTGGGAACGTTGCAGCACAAATTACCATTTCACAATGAAAATCATTAGACAAACCCCCCCATTCGTGGATGTAATATTTTAATAAATTAATATTCATACAGCCGCTTCGAAGTTATCTTAATTTAAAATAAGTCTTCAAAAAATTGAATAATTTAACATTACATTTGAGATAAAGGTGGAAATTGCTCGTTGGTTAATGATGGCGTTTTAGGTAAAATAAGCAAACATTTCGTATAAACGATATATAGAATAAGCAAACAATTTGCTTATGATTATCAATGAATATTAATTAGGATTAAGTTGGGATAAAGTCAATCAAACGGTAAATCAAAATTGCTGCATTTGTTTGAGCGGGAAAAAATAAACGAATGTGTTTATAGCTATGTATTACATTAAGACAAACATATATGTACATATGTATATTCATGTATGTAAAAGAACAGATAAGTTAGCATATTTTCTCCGTCTTAACGTAGACTCGTAAAAATGTATCAAAAACAGTGAAGAACATTACAATCTCTGCTACAGCATCCATAAAGTATGCAGAATTTATGTTCTACATTTGCAGATATTAAGGCGAATGAGAAAGTGGTAAAAACACGAAAACTTTAGGACTTGTTAAGCACAGTTCGCATTCATCACCGTTTAACGCGTTATCAGAAACCGTGAACTTTTTACAAACTTTATAAATACATAACTCTCTACCATTTATTACTGGCTAGCCTATTACTACGCCAACTACTACCTTCCTGATTTAGAAAAGTACGTATATACGAAGCATCTCTTCTATATTTATTGTCGAACTGCACTAAACAATTTCAAAAAAAAAATCGAAAGCAAAACGTATATTTTAAATGAAAGACTGGTAAAGTCACCTTTGGATTTTAACACGAATCACTGAATAGATAAGAATGAGCATTAAAACATCTCCAACTTCAAAAGTCAAAAGAAATATTCGGAGTTGGGGAAAGTTTTATACAGAGAAAACTCTTTTACAGGAAGTTTGATGCCAGATGAGGTTTTTAAAGCGTGTTCATTATTAAAATATTGACCTACAATTGATTTTTTTACATACCTTCTAGCAACTATGTAAACTTTATAGTAGACTCTTCTAGTTAGGACAACTTGTAGGGAATAGAATAATTACAATAAAATTTGTTGGAACAATATTCTCTTCTTGTATAACATTGTTAAAAGGGTGGAAGTTAAAGCATTACACGTGGGATCCTTTACTAACACAATCTCAACTTAAGTGGAGCGTATTCTAGTTAAAATCATATCAACGTTAACATCAGATTTATGTGTTGTTTCCGTAGAAATCTAAATATAATTCATTTAACCGCACAAAAAAAAAATAAAACACTTCCTCGATATTCAATAATGAACCATTAATTTTAATCCTGTTTAGGGGTTGATTGTTATTATGAAGTCAATATCTTTGTTGACTTAGATCGGCCATTAGTCGACTTCGAGGATCAATTTCAAAACTGATACTTTCTCTTTTTCAGTAATAATATCAGTGTCGAAGTGTCAAGAACGTTCGTTTTATCGATAATAGAGATATTAAATTATTGTTGTTGACTTATTCGATTACATGTCATAAACAACGTTTCGAGCCGAAATTATTGTTAACTTCTCGAAAGGTAAAACGTGGAAATTGTGAATCAGAAGACCTAATTCTTGCTTAATAACGTAAAAAATACATTTCTAATTAGCTCGATATCGGTGTTTCTTTTTTTCCAATAGTTTTGATTATATGTACGTACATATATTGGAATGGGTGCACCTTGTTATCCTGTCCTGTAAAATTTACGCTAATAGCAAATTTAACAATAGCAAACATGCTCATATTGCAACAAAACCGTTGTTGTAACGTTTAAATTTCGAATTGAAAATTTATGTGTTGCAGTTAGCCTCTAAGTACTTGTATGCGGTTTAGTTTACCTCTATAATAACAATAGATATGCAAAATAACTGAATTTTAAACGAAATGTATTGATTTGATTTGATTTAATATGAATAAGATGCAGTGCAGTTTATCTCATTTCATTAAAAACTGCCGATGGGATTTAAGATTCCATGAACGGTTAATAGAAAACACAGACTGATAAAGCTCTACTAACTAATATATATCTATAGCATTAAGCAAGATGACAACCACTGGTATCGAGTCTATACTAATAATGGTTTCTAAATGCTAAATGCTAGAAATTGATTTATAATAGATTTCTTTTTTTTAATTTATTGAATTGAATATTCAGTGTAAAAAATAATATCTATAGGTACCCATTTTTCATATAATAATCCCTTCCATATTCCAGATCCCTTTATTATTTATAATAATTTCTACTCCATTTATACATATATTATCATTTTATCCCGATTTTAAGCCTGGACATATTTTTATGGTCGTTTCCTTTCGATATTCAGAAGCAATTTATAAGTTTTATCTTATTTGAGACATTTCAATAAAAAATAATACGTTCAAATATAATTTATTGAAAGAATATAAATTTTTTTATCTATTAAATGTGACCTAAACGACAGTTTGTCATATGAATATAAGCTAACAAATATAGAATACTACTGCAACATATCATGTATCCATCATAATATATTGTACACGTATTATGTCCAACACAATAGTTAATGCTCATTAATCGGCCTAAAACGCAAAAGCGTCTCTTTGTTCAGTCCAATTGTGCAGGTATCGATTAGTTGCAATCGGTGCAGTTGGACGGTAAACGTTGTAATAACTAAAACTTCCAATTTGCGTTTTTTTATTTTATACATCATCATCATCATCATCCTATAAATACAACAAATTATACGTACGAGAAGGTTGTCATAATACGACGTTAATCAGATTTTGAGGACCTTTACTGGATTTACGTGTATATTAGACGGCGGATTCAATTTCCGGAAACCAACCGGTGTCTCTAAACATAAATCTTTAGTCCTGGAAGCCCTTTCAGTTTAGAAATTTCATAAAAAGCTCCATGTATGTGTACAGCACATTCATAAAGAAATACTCCTATAATCATAATATGCAGAAATAAAATGTGCATAGAAAACAGTATTTTCGATTGATGCTTCAAATAAAGTGCCCTTTTCGGAAATATGTAAAAAACAATTGAATAGATCACGGTGCCATATAAACGGAAATCCACATCTTCTCCCCAACCATTTACTTGGCCAATAGTAGATAAGTTCACACAGTAAAGAACAGAGATATAAATTTGCAATAGAAATAAGGATAGATATATGCGGGCAATTGTGTTTATATTTGATTTAAATGTCCAGCTTAAGCTTGCTGGGCGAAACAAGCGAATCCTTAAATAGTCATGACGCTTGAATTGCCAATTTTTCATGGATATCCATAAGGAGATTGAAGAAAATAAAGATGAAGATGAAGATGAAGATTTGCGTTTGTTATTGAAAAGTAGAGGTGAATTTGATGGAGTTTGATCGAAAATTAAGCCGATCAAATTATGTATGTTTTATATCTAATCAAAATCCAATTTAATTAAAATCTCTCTCTCTCTCTCTCTCTCTCTCCCTCCCTCGTTCTTTATTTCTCTTTGTATATAAACTTTGAATCTGATGTTATTATTAATATTTACATATATTGTGGTCAAATTATAAAATTTTAAATAAATGCAACTAACTCTATAGGTTAATAACGAAATAATGATCGTTTCTAATTTAAACGTATTCTCCAGTAGAATACATACGTTCACAAAATAGGCTGTCTAATTGTAAGTATAATTGAGTTGCCTCTAGCCAAATATTTTGGATCCTTTATAACGGTATGGTAGAATAATGACAACAACAGCTTAATGTATAAATGCTGTATATTCAAATATACATACCTACATACATATATAGATATACCTATGTATATGTATATATGATCACATACACACAGAGAAACACCGAATGTTTAGAACAATTTCAAATAGAAATTGTAGTTGGCAAAATATTTTGTCAAGGTTTTGCTCCTATAAGGGTGCGTTAAGGAAATTATAGGCAATTTAAGGTGGCATCTAATTAGATTAACATCTACGTATCCTTGTAACTTGGATAATTAACCTACCCAATATTTATACTAGAGAAGGAAATATTATCCAGAAACGTATATAACTTGTTGTTATTCGAACGAGAATTCCTTTAAATCCAATAAGTCAACAATTTTTTAATTAAATCAAATGTAAATAAATTTTAATACGAAATTTAGATAAAAAGTAGGAGTAAAAGAAAATCCGGAGAAAATCAACATTTTTATCGCTTAAGGTACATTACATCTATCTATTGTAAACGGATTAAATAATCTATTTGTATATTTAAATTGGAAATTAGAGATAGTGATTATCACTATTGATTTCTGCCTTTCTCTACCTTTATTATAGGTATCAAAGAAAAAAAACGAATTACACGAATTTGTTTGACAGGAAAAGTACAATCATTTGCGGAATCGATCGAAAAAAAGTAACGGTAACGCATAGTATCGCTGCTACGACTGCCGCCACCATCATTATCAACATCGCTGTGATCATATCATCGTTATTACTTCGAAAGTGTATTCAGATCAAGTCATATCGAAAAAAATCCCTGAACGTTATTTCAAAAGGAAACCAATTATTTGTGTCCTGGGTTGCAATGTGTGATTGAGAAGTAAAATCAGTAGCTAAGCTACGTTTCTGTATTTTATTATGTACTATATATAGGAATATGTATGGTATATAAAAAGAGAATATACTCGTATACTAATTTTTTCTAACAGAATTGAAACTCCCTGTTAGTATCTATGGGCTTGTTGCGTGGCAGAAATACACGAGAGTTTGTATCGAAGACTCTGAAGGTAAAAGGTTTCTATTTATCCAGCAGATATGTTGTGGATCAAATCGGGGAAAGCAATCAGTCAGGTCCCTGAGTTGGAGCAAACCATGGGATGAGTTTATCCGAAAACCTGAGGGGAATGGGTGGCAGTTTCAAGTGCGTGTTTGGATGCTAGATATACTGTTTCCTGTATTTTTCTTTTGCTATCTCTCTTCTTTATTATATAACAGATATTTGTGAAAATGTAGTAAAAACATCGATAGGGGATGATTATTATTAACAAACGAATTTCTAAGCTACATTCCGTAATTTTTATATATATTTTTTTGGTGGCGTTTTCAATTTCGTAGATTTCAATTTGAGTTTGAATTACTGTAATACAAATATATTGGAGATTCAATGTTTCCATTCGAAATCGCGTGGTTGATTTATCATCTTATTTTTGCTTCATTGTCGATAGAGCTTATGTATAAATCTACATACTTGAATGTAACATTTTGCATTTCAACATTTTATTCTCTTCGATATGTTTTTTTGAACATCAATTCCAATATTTATCAGGAATTTGGTTCAATTTTCATTTGGGCAATGGAACGAGGGAGTGGGTGGCTGTAAGCAAGTTATCGATAAACAAGAAATTGTTTTCCAAATAAATCTCGTCAATATATTTGGATTTAATAAACTACAACCGAACTTTGTTATAAGAAGTTGTTAAACAGTCTGGAAAGACTGATAAAAATATAGCAGCTGTTGCACAACAGAACAGAGTCAGTAGGAATTCTATTTAGCATCATATTTAGAATTCAATAAATTTCAGGACAAAAATCAATCAACTCTATAGAATAAATTGTTTATTGCTTCTTAAATGAATTTTTAGTCAAAAACTTTCATCTACCTATATACATGTTAATAGTAAAATTCATTGCTGTCCGGCAACAAATTTGCATTTTAGTTTAAAGACCGAAAATTATCGATCACATTTAAAAATGGTTTTTGTTACAAAATTTCCACTATATGTATGTATGAAGGTATGTATGTGTGTGTATAAAAGAAATGTGAAGAATCGTTGAAAAATTGCCTGGTTGTCTGATTGAAAAGATACTGAAACAATATTTATCTTGAGAAAACTCCAATTAAAATCTCCATTTCGCAAAGGCCGAGCAATGTACTTACACAAGTCACATAAAGATACTAAACAAAAACAAAATCTCAAGAATGAATCGAGCTATTATTTATCTTATGACATTCGATAATCTGGCTTATATAGTCACACCACATCAATTAATTCTTAGCATGTCGTAATGGTGGTTTATGTCTTAATCCGATCATATTATGTAAAAGCATGAATGTTGTCACGCTGATCAAGTACATAACATTTAAATATTTCAATATTATAACAACACCACGACATGAATTTTCAAATTTTAATTAAGTTTTCGTTGTAGTTGTGTCAACATCATACAAATGGACCATGATCGTACATACTTGTTCATTTTGTTTGTTACTTCCTCTTCTGCCTCCTACTCTACATGTTATCATTATTTCCAAAATTTTTTAGTAACCATTAAAATGGAAACAATTCCAATTTCAACTATCTAGCCCTCAAAATAAAACGTGTTCCAATTCAGAAAAGAGGATTATCGATTTGGAATGTAATAATTATCTGGAAATATAAATTTATTCCAGTCAGGCTGATATGATGGAAATATGGGAAATGCTACTCGTTTTCTCGTTGACGTCAGCCAGATTTTTCATTAGAATATTTTCAAAAGTTTCCAGATCAAATTTTGCGAGTATTATCAAAACGGACTATTTCGTTTAATTACTACGACAAGAACTAATCAATAAATTTTTTATTTAGATATATTTTAATAAAAGGAATCAGTTTACTTATTGTTGGATGAAAGAGTGTTTCAATTACGGGCGTAAACGAAAAACTAAAACTATGCGGGAAAAAAATGGATAGAAAAGGGTGTCTGGGTCAGTTTGATATTGTCGTGTTGATATCGCGTCTGAAGCGGAACGTTTCCGGTCTCTCGTCACACAGCCTTAATGGCACCTTTAATCGTGGAACGTTGCCAACAAAGAAAATTAATTTCTAAACTCGTATATATGTATGTGTGTTTCTATAATGCCGCACAGCAAAGTTCGTTATAATTAAAACGAAATGCAGCTTGTAGACATAATTTAATCCCTCAGCACTCCAAATAATGAAACCGCCTGCTATATTCGGAAATGTCCTAGCAAATTCCATATTAAGACTTGAACTAGTATTGTTTCATTTTTCCGAGTACTTTATTAAACAGAATATAATTTTATTTTATTTTTTAACTATTTCTATTACATATCTTGTTTCTATATTTTCTACAACAGACTCAGACATTTTCTGCTACAACTGTTTTCCAGTAGTCATAGCAATAGGTGTTTTCGTTTTCCTTTCTTTCTTCTTTTTTTGTCTACTCAAGATATAGCGGAAATCAGAAAATTGGTTCTTAAATGAGTGTGTAAACGTACATAGATCGATCCATAAGTTCCATAAATCAGACTTGAAATAACTTTGATATATTTGATACATTATAAAATTGCAAACCATACGGAAGATGCTATACAGATATGGAACACAGAGATTCTCTACTAAACTACGTGTAAGTAGCATCGTTTTCTTTGTCCCACCATGTTCGTTGGCGTTGATTTATGTTTGTGTAAATTCATATTCTGTAAAAGAAAGGCTAGCTTGGCGGGGTTGTAAACGAGTTATCTTTCCTGACAATATATCCTGAAAAGTGCCCCATGAAAAACAACAAATTTTTTACACTACATTACGATTACAGTTTGGTTTTGTTCTTTTTTTCTTTAAAAATACAAAAAAAAAGATTTGAAATTGTTTTCCAGATGATAGAACCATTAAGTTTCCATCATTAAATTCACTCGTACTTAAATTCAATTCGACAGAAAAATAACTGTGCGAAAAAGGAACAATAATAAAAGCATGACTGCTAGTTATCTTGGCATAAAGCTCGGGCCAACACCAGGTGACGCCTCAATAAAATCAAACCACACAACATTTTCTAACAATAATGTCAGCAATTTGTTGTTACAAATGTAATGTGCTTCCTTTGGTTGTCTACTTTTTTTCAGAGTTTATTATTTTCGTACGGTTGCCCTTGAGTAGTCCTTGTTCATAATAACGGAAACGAACCATCTAATTAGAAGACGCAGCTGAGAGGCAGCGGCGTATTTACCAAATTGTTAATTTAGCGAATAAAACAGCAGCATAGGATCCTGTAGAATGGTGAAACCTTATTATTAACGAAAGTGACACTAACAAATGACTCTCTTTAAGCGTGGATTAGGCGTTTGGACTAATCTTCATCGTTCAAGCACATATTGGTCTTCTACTATTGTCCTCCGAAACCAGCAGTCAACTTGCTTTCATTAATTCCTTGCAATATTCATAATTAATTACACAAAGAACCATCAGCGATAGAGGAAAAAAGACTATAGAACTTATCTATAACAAGCTGTTGGCTTTCAATTTAAAACACAAGAAAAAAGGCGGCCGCTTTTACTAGGCGCGAAAAATAAAATAACGAAATATCACCCTCTTTTCATCTGTCATATATTTAAGAAATAAAAAACAATGAATGCATAAAATTAGGTCATGTTCTACCTGAATGTTAGATGGATATTTATTGAGAGAAATCCATTCCATGGCAATCCCTTCAATTTGTACCCTCCAAGTGGAACACTGTAATCTCGATAGGTCCAAGTCCGCTCCGATTCGTATTTACACTTGACTAGTTGAAATTAATGAACGTACGATTGGATATAATTGTGTTAAGTGTTAGGAAATTGGAGATGTTCAATAATTACAGTATTTGATTTGACAATTTCTAACAAATATAAAATTTTCGCAAGTTCCATGAATCAAAAATAGATAAACCAAAAAAGTATCCCTATGTAGTATAATATTTAAATAGCTTTACTAAAGAATTCATAGTAGAAATTTTGGATACTCTACAGTGCACATCTTCTTTACAACAACTGCACAAATTTCTCCAAGTTATAGTCCGATTAAAGTCCCGGATGTAAGCCGTTCAAGAAGTTCTGAAGGACAACTCATATGGAAATTTATGTGCTTCACTGGGTTCTTTATTTCGTTTGAAATCGACTGGTCAGGTCTTACCGTCTTTTGCATACATGCTAAACTTTAATATTTGGCAATGAAAAGAATGGAACGTCACAAGAATTGAAATTTTTGAATATACCTATGTATATGCAATTTTCTTCCTCTATAATTTCTATTTGTTTATTAGATTTCATTAATTTAGAATTTATCGTTTCCCGTTCATTGTATTTATACGTAGGTATATTTATAAGTGTGAGGTACAGATACCTGACTTGGTAATTAATCCAGCTCTCGCACAAATCCCAAATTAGGTTATTCTCGTAATGAGCAAGTTCTTGTTAAAGGTAAACAGGGTTTACATCGATTAATTAAGGGAAACTTAAGCACCGACTTCAACCAGGCCAATGTTTATGTGAACATTTTCAGTACGACTAGCTTTCATTACAAATATTTATTCTTGTAAATATGTATTTATGTCACTGTGACTTGTAAATTTGAAATGAATTGATATTTCAAACGTATTACAAATAAATAATGTTTACTCTTTTTTTTGGGGGAAAAAACTTCAAATGTTTCTGAATAAGACAAAGTATGTGCGGCAACATGGAATAAAGCATCTGAAGTTTCGTTTGTTTTATTTTACAGTCCTGCAGTAACAACCTACAGACAAATAAAACAACAACATTGCGACATGTTAAATTGGCATATTTCGTTTTAGAATTCCTACGCTTTACCGTGCTAAACAACTGGCAAAGCGTTTGGATTCTGAATCGAACTGTGTCCGTGCTGGCGCCATTTTCACAACTAGTTTCAATTAAAACAAACTGCAACAATTAGGCAACTATCACATACATAGATATGTTACATGCTTTTATAATACGTCGTACACATAATTTAGGATTTAGAATAATTTTGCAGCAAATAAAATACTACGTGACGAACACCCAGCCTGTAATTTTCCTATCCTAATGGTTGTCATCGAGGTTCGCCTTACCCACCACGAGTTGTCCTTAAAATTACCAATCCACCAGAGAATTTTCTTGAAATCTATGGTACATATATAAAACAGATATTATCATTGCAGGTTAATTAAAAGAAAAGAAACAAACAGAAAAAAACAACTTATACGAGCTATGAAAATTCTGGACTTCACCAAAATTTCTAATAATTTCATTATTACATAGTTACGTTACATACTTAATAGTGTATACTGTATTTTTAAGTTTTCTATCCACCCAGATAATGATACAGACATATACGAATCTATTTACAATACGCTCAGATTTATGTAAACTTGTTCACGACAAATCATCTCTTCAACATTCCGTATTAATAGAATTTAAATTAATGGTCTTTACTGCCAAAGTGAGAAAGAGAGAAAGAGGGAGAACACACCCTCACTACTGCCACCAGCATCGCCGCCACCACCACCTCCACCACCACCATCCCTGGCACCAATGTTTTCAAAACAATAGCAAGCTTGTTTGTTTACAATTACTCGGTTACTTCTCTCTCTCTACAATAAACAGTGCTGCAGTTTTGTTTGAGGTAATATTTTGTCAAATGTATACATTATACAAAGAGCTTATGCTTATGACCAAAGTTTTTCCTCTAAATACGTTCTATTTTTACTTATTGGAAAACAAATTGTATTTTACTCGTAGTGGTTAATTTTTGCGCTACATTAAGTAATACATAAGAAGTTAGTAGATTTTCCTTCTATAAATCATTTCAAATATATTGAAACTAAAATTAAATATAACTACATACTTATAATTGCTCCAAAGTAAATACAAACCCTCGTATTTACTGGTAGTAATTCAGTATAGCTATGTTGTTGAAAAAGGAATACCTATGTTGAATTAGTGGTATGTTGCTAATATTCAATGTGCTTGATTTATTGCACTCCCAACACTATTTATATGGCATAATTAACAGCACGAATTTGTGAAAATCTGGTAAACACTTTAACTGGTTAAGAATATCTAATGTACTTGTCAAGTGTATCATTCATAATGGGAATGTATTATACTTACCACAATTGTCTTATTTCATTACAACACAACTGGTAACACTCAAATTTTACTTATTATCTAACGATGTGATGTTACATTAGATGGTGATGAAATGATGGACCCAAATTCCATTGCAATTGCTCTAACTAATGTTATTACTAGTATCTAACAGAATTAGGGGTAGCAATACTCGAATTTACATAGAATCAATACAGATTCTACAAAATACAGTGATAAATAATTATCAAATAACATTATTTAATGTAGGTACATGGCACGAACTTATTTAAAATTAAATCCAATTTGAAATGAGTGCCGCTATCACAACCACTTGATATTTGTGATGGAAACAATACGAGTATATCTGAAATTACCTTAAAATTCAATACATATTGTATCTACCACATACTGGTATAAGATAAAAATTAATGGAATTCGCATTTTATTCTTTTTTCATAGATAACTTACCGTTCTATGGAACTCGAACAATATTGGATTTGTGGGTTTCTGAAGCACATCGTCGACATTCCAAATCCAATAAGCTCTTGAGAATCTTTTAAGTGACCGTTGTTATGGTTATCTAATTTATTTCCGATTTTCAATTGAATCGGAACGGTCTAATCAGACAATAAAGTTATGAAACACATATAGAACGTGATAATTGTCCAAAAATATCGACAAACTGACAAAAGAAGACAACTCTAATCTCAATATAGAGGAAGTTTTTAAACTAAATTTGTGCAAATATACAAGCTACGAGCTTTTTTTCGTCATTCAAAACTATTTAATTTAAAATAAAGCCAATGAGTGTAAAGATAGGTCTTGTTTAACTCCCTTTTCCTCATCCAACTTTGATGTGGAATAAAATTAAACTTATCGATTTGACTTTGTGTATGTACGATGTATGTGATCTGTTTGTGCTATTCCTACCATTTATCTCCATTTACAAATTTATCATTGCCCGAATACAAATGTTCGAATTCTCATTAAAATTCGATAAATTTTATGTGTTCTCATTTTTATTTTTATTTAACTGCAACAACAGAAATATTTTGTGTATGATTTCACAAAGATAACAAAATAAGCAATTCATTTGCACGTGGGAAATATGATCAGCTAAAGAAGTTTAGGATAACAATAAAGGGAAAAAACCTCAAGACTATTGTTACGAAATCTTAGCTCAGTAAATACAGCTAAATTCCATTAGGAAATGATACTAAGACAAAAGAGAAATGAGAATTTGTCATCATCAATAGGCTATTTTTCTTCCTTTTTCTATGTTTAGTTTCGAGTAGTCATTTCCTAAATGATTATCCTACTAACATTATTTCCATTTTAGAATATAATTTTACTGGAGAAGGTCAGGCTTTTTTATTTCAACAACTCAAATGTAGGTTAAATGCTTAAATTAGTTGGTAATCACAAAGGTACGTCGGTTCGCATTGTTGGAACACTTTCCTAATGGTAAAACAATGCCTCAAATTGACTGTGGAATGTTGAGAATTTCAATATAATTCCTAGATCGATAGTAGACAATGTACTCTAAGCTTTCTAATATTTATTTGATACGAATTTTCTAAACGCCAGTTTACCCAGACGATACATCACTAAAATAGCAAACGTTCTTTCGATAAACATAATTTAACACGTTAATTATTCGAAAACTTGTAATGTTGAACTCGGTTAATTGAATTACGTGCAGAGAATATTGCATCTTGCCCGGCGCATCCACCATATTTTCACCACGTATACTAGACATCGTATGTGTAGGAAATGTTTCGATTTGATTTAAAAAAAGGAATCGACTCTGCCGGAAAACCAATGCATACATTTTGATAGTATATCGTCGTTTTCGCTTGCACTCATATGATGTTGGTCCGTGTAAAAACGTAATAACTGTAATCCGGTCACGTATGCAATGTTCCATCGGCCATGCCCAGCCAGATAGAGACATCGTTCCAAATCTCCATTATTCTACTTTCGCAAAATTGGACCTTGGTTTTATGTTTGGCTCTCTTACCTCAAGTTCATCACCATTGAAGACCCATCTACACATCCATCTGTACAAACCTATACCACATGATCCATCTATAGGTATATGGGACACACACACACACATAAACACACATAAATGGATCGATTTAAAGGAAACGATTTTTCGTAGAAGAGAACGAAATTCAGTCTCGCCCTTTAGTGTTATATACACGATTACTGGAAATTGCTACGCATCAGATTAAATAACAGAGGAAATTGTTTTGGAACACGCTGAAAAACGTATACGTACACATACGAATGAAAATGATTTAGGCAATTTTTTTTGCTGAAAATTTGCTTGTTCTTCTATATGTTCTCAAACATATTTACATGTAACTGAATTGGATATCCTGTCATGATCGGTCATCCCTGAACTTACCAAACTCTTCCAAATCGATTTATCATCCTGTTTGCATTTTCGATTCTCATGTCACAGTACCACTAATGTTTCAAAATGATCCATCAAATTTCTAATACGTTGTCGGATTATCGTTACACGCTCCTCAAATACTATTCATTCAATTTATAATCTTTATAGGAAACGTGTAGCAAATATATTTTATCCAAACCTCCGGATAGGAACATCTAATTTTATTTCATCAATTTAAATTCAATAAATATAGGTGTGTGGTGTACTAACAAAAAAAAATAATAAAGAAAGAAGGAAACACATACGAAAAACGTGAGCAATTTTATTAAAAGACGGGCTTCTTAGATGCAAATAGGTAAAAGAGAATTCATCATTACATATACATAGATATACCCATATACATACATACAGTAAAAGAGTTTCAGAGATACATCTGAAAAGCTCTCTAATACTTTCAAACTTATTTTCTAAGGATTTCAGAGAAACTCTCTGATTGCTTACCTTTTTGTTCAGTCGAAAGATTCTTGAAAAGACGATTAATGAAATACTTAGAAATAAATAGCAATTGACAAGAACGTTCATATTAAAATTCGCCAACGATCAATTATAACAGAAACTCATAAATTGTCTACATCTCTTTGATGATATTTTTTTTTTTCGTTGTTCTTTGTCTTTGAAATATCTACTTATCATTGTAATACGGGAAACGTTAATTGTATACACTTCTCGTTGTTCTACAGAAAGACATCAAAATAATATGCCGCACATACGTAATTTTATATTATTTGTTTTTATTTTTTTACACAATTCTATCAGTACCATCTTGTCTAATGCACTATCCTTATCCATTTCAGAAGCCGATTATACCTTGGATGAATCATTTTGGATCGAGGAAAGCCCGGCCGGTGAGTATGCTCGCACAATCCTTTCCTCTTTTTATTATTATTCAAGCAATTGTTGCTATACGTATATGTTTTACTTGTCTTGTTTGTTGCATACAATTAGATACTTTCTTAACTGATTAACAAGATCGAATATTGTCTATCATTGTTGGATCTTAGATCGGCCTCTTATCAAATTTCTATAGATAACTAATTGAAAGCAATTATCTATAGAAATTTCCCTAATAATGAATGTTAGCATTATGCAAATTTGTTTCTGTATTAAAAGTTATGAACATTAACCCCACTTACCCTCATACAAACACTTACATATATGTACGTATACATAATTCATTTGTAATGGAATAGTTTCTTATTTTTTCAAACCTGTCCAAACACATGTGTTACCTATTCGAGATGTTCATATCTTTCCACAGAGATTCTATTTTTTGCTTCATCTCCTAAAAAAATAATATACCTGTCATATATCATATTGTGTTCAAAATAATAAATGTTTTACTCAGCTTTTCATAATATCTTCTTCCAAATGAAATTCAATGGATATAATGTTCTAAATTCATTATTTCTACTAAAATTATGAGAGATAATAATAATAATTTTTTCAAGTAAATATTAAAATGAAGTTTATTGAGTAAATGTTATTTTTACGATTAAAATCAAAAGTAGTATTACACGAATTGTCTGCTTATTTAATGCAAATGTCATCGCTGTGACAGTATTTTACAGTAATATTTCATGCAAAAATCGGGAAAACTTTCAATTATAAGTCCATTGATTACATAGAAATTTCTTCAGAGGACAATTATTTTCTAAGAAGAGATCTAATTTCTTCATAAATCTTTATGACAATTCAATAAATTCTCGTCAGATTCAACCTCCTGTAATTCCGCAAATCTCTATTATTTGCTATTTCGATCAAGCTACTAAACGGTAAAGATAATCCGAAGCTGTTGTGACACGAGTTTTTGGACTTTTTAATAGGGCGAAACAAATGTGTGTATGTGTGTTTGCGTGTATGGATACCATACGTATGTAGTATGTATGTATGTTAGCATACTACCTATATGTGAGTATGCTAACGCGTTCTACAAGTTTAATGTAATTTACTTAAATAGGCTGGAGACAAAACGACGCTATAAGCGTCCCAACGGAGGCGCCATCCAACACTAATAATTGACATCGTTTCGGAACTTTTAACAAGCACGCGCTAGGACAATTATGGAAATTTCATAGGATATACACACACACACATCCATATATACAGCAATCAGTTTTCCAGTGGTTTGGCTTTGTCTAATAAGCCTTTGTTGTGCTAAATTTCCGAAAAGTAAATTTTTTGCCAATTTCAAGGAGAAATCCTTTTATATTTCAATGATGTTCAGCTGTTCCTCTTTTGATGAAGAACTCCTATATGCATGTAGTATGTATAGGTAATGAATACAAATTGAACACAAAAAAGAATGGACAAAAGTAGTACTTCGAAACGATACATAAATATAAGAAACCGTAATAATGCAAAAATGTTACCCTAGAGACATGAGGCATAAAAACTTCAATGGAATAGTAACAACGAAAATTCGATCATTCTGGAGTGTGCTGGAAATATTTCCTTATTGTTTGTTGATTTTTAATAAATGTAACGTAAATGGATTATTGTTGTTGCTGTAAAATATAAATTTATAAGACTTTAAAACACTATTAGCGTAATGATAGTGACTGAAAATTACATAGAACTAAACATAAATGCGCATTGCAGGAGAAACTCTCCAATTTGTATGCATTATTGTTGAATTTTCATTTTATTTTTATTGGCGACCGAACTCTACGTAAAATTGTTTGTTATCAAACATTATTATAAATTGACAATTTATATTATTTTATTGTAAACATATTTTGTTATTTTTTAATAAATTGCAGATAATTCACAATAAATAATACTCTTTTGATTCGTCACGTATTCATTGAAATCAATAGAAAACTTTGAATAAAATTAAAATTTTGAAAATATTTTGGATGGAAATAATTTTGTATTGCTTATATAAAATTACCGCAGAACTTTGATAGTTCGTAACTTTATGTAATTTATGTATTGAGCAATAATTTGGCCTCGTTGATGATTTGTCCCTGGAAAAATGCATTTTTCTATTATTTTCCCCTAACTTGTAATTTTCATTAATTCGACACCCCTCCGATACGGATCATGTCAAATAATCGAGCCTCCACCATATTTCGTAATATATTATCTTTTCAATACAATAATCTTGGGCCTTTGCCAAAGTCATACAAGAGAGACAATATTGTTCAGTAGATTTATTAAGACCAATAAGAAGAGTAAATTTAGAATTAATAATCCAATTTTATCGCAATATATTTAAAATCGATTTATAGCTTTATCCATTGATAATAATAATTTATATTGGAAAAATAAATCAAGGAATGTTGCTAACAAAACCAATTATAGATGATAAACACCGCTATTTCTTTTCTCTTGTTCTCTCCTCTTCCGGATGATTCTCTCTCAAATTCAAATATAATTTTAGTATAAAAATATATTATGTGTATGTTGAACAAAGAGAGAATGAAAAGATTTGTCCTGTACATATTATAACCAGGACAAAAGCAGAACATTCAACCACCAAATAACATCAGAAATTAAAACAGACATATGAAGGTGGTTTTTGTTGCAATCTCATTTTAGACAGAGGAGAATGATTTTATTCTTCTCTCGCGTGTTCATTGTCCATTCCATGTAACCAGTTAGGTGGATCTCTCGAATTGCTAAAACAACTCCGATACTGTCCAATTTACGTGTTTAATGGCATAAAAACGTTCTATTTTTGTTGTTTTACCTCATTCAAATCAGTAGATCAATTATTTTTTTCCAATCGTACGGCCACTAATTCTACAAACGAAGAATCTATCAGTGATTGCAACGATAGCACAATTTAATTCAACTATCCGGTGAAATAATTGCTTACTCCAAAAGAATTGAAGACAAGGGATAAATGTAGGAAAAGGGCAAAAACGATAGGGGAGAGGAGGGAAAGAAATGAAAAAACTTATTATTATTTAATATTTACGAATTGAACCGAGAAACAAAGGTAGTAATTTCAAAATTGAATTGAAATGTATTATTGAATCTCTCTCAGCATAATAACATATTAAAATTCGTTAAAGGAAAGTTGAAGTTTTGTTAGAAAGTTGTTAATATTTTGTGCGTTATAAGACTTTGATTATATTGACTCAAAGTTGTGGGTATAATATAAAAAGTTTGTTGACAACTTGACAAGAAGACATTATCAAACACACAGGGAGAGAGAGAGAGAGTTGATCATATTTTCTATGACGAGACTATCACTAGATGCAGTTTTGGCCTTTCTCTTTTCTTTTAATTTTAATTTTATCAATCAGTTGATCCGATGACAAACTACAATAATATAGTAAAACCTGTCGTCAATGGAATGTCAAGGATTCGAAGATTTGCCGGTTAATCCGGAGTCCACTCTGTAGTGGGGGGGGGTTTTATCGTAATTAAAAAATAAGCACTACAGTTTATGTTGGCAGAAGAAAGTTTATGAACGTTTGCAAAAAAAGTATCTATAATCAATAAGTCGGGTTTGGCGTTCAGGGAGTTTCGCGACCTAGCACATGCTATTCCACTTTCAGAGGGATGAATTAAATATTTTTTGGATGGGATTGGTGGTAATGGTGCTGGAGAGTATAGTGACGGGCAGATTGATGGTGTCACGTGCCATACGTGATCGTCCGACAAACAGCACACCAATCTAAAGGGCTACTACGTGCTTGCCTTCTGGATAAGTGGTTTATTGCTCTTCACCTAAAGGGACATCCTTTTATTTGTCATACTCAAATCTTAGTGATGATCTTAACAATATGTTCTATAATAACAAATTTAAATAATCTGTCTACCTACATAAAACCAAACATTACTGGAGATTGTTATCATTATTATTATTATCATTGCTGCCTCTAATCAATTTTTTGAATATAACTATAGTGAAGGAAATGTTGGTGTCTGATATTAGAAAGTGACTTTAAAATGACACTCAATTATTCTACAGTACCATTCTGTCAGAACTATCTAATTTTAGGACCCTATTTTGCATATGACACCATTAGAATAATCCCTTGGAACACTTTCGCTTCCGCAACTTTCACTTAGAAACTAGCTGTTCCTACCAAATACATACGAGTAGTTGCATGTATTTCATTTAGGTCAATATTTATTACATTTGTCACTTACAATCAAATAGGTATATTGACTATTTGGGTACGTATTACCATATTAAAAGGTACCACATACTCCAACATATTTAACATCAGTTTTTCCCAGTGCCGCTGTGTACCTAGTAGACGCCCCTGTGTAAAAGACATTTTGGTGTCCCTCTGCAGAAATTGATTTGTTGTTCCCGTCATCAAAAAAACAAAATCAAGGAACAGTACTGTGATTTGGCGCCTCAACCGATAAGGCGCACAACCTGCATGGTTACGGAAGTCCTGGTTCTTCCTCTAAAAATTTGTCACGCTTTTATATGATAACGCACGTTTCTCTACAGCCCTTGTTCTCCAAAATTTGGTTTAAAAATCTAGATGAGATGTGTTATAAAATCGACTACAGAATTCTATAAAACTGGTACCCATACGTAGGTAATTCTTCTCAATCTTAAAAAATAACTTTTTAAATCATTAAAACACATATTTTTATGAAATTGAAGTTGTTTGTTGACTTAATTAGAATTCGTGACCTGTATAATCCTCTTAATTATCTTAAGAAGTTTTGTCAAAAGTTATATTAATGATAATATCGATTAATATCATTTTCGTACAAAATATGCAAAATAGCTGTGCCTATATAAACACTAGACTGTGTAAATACATGGAGAAAATTAAAAATTTATCTATAATGGTTCACTGATTATCCCAGAATATATTAAATGATAATAGATCGCTATTAATAACATCAATTCATCATTTGCAAATTACATACCTACTACTCTATTTGCAATATTTTTATTTAATATTCTGATAGCACTTAGAAATAGGTCTAATCTAAATAACATAACTATACGTAAATATCCCATATTGTATTATATAAGATGAATAGATTATTGAAACTCTCCAGCGTGAAAATGTTTTGAAAGGTTTGCGTGGCTGGTAATCATTAGTAACAATCGAAGAGAAGACAACGACAACGACAAAAAAAAAGAAGAAAATGTTCCTACTCCAACACCCTGTCAAAATCGTCTCGGAAGACTCATTTCCCAATAAACAAAGTGATTTATCGGTTGCGCCGACACTGATGAATACGCACAACAACCCAATCTTATGGAATACGCGGCCGCCCCCGGACTAAAATAAGACTTGAATTAATGATGGAACGAGAGAACATCTTGGATTGGTTTCTATCCCAGTTGAATAATCACAGTAACAATCCGAAAAAATAATGATAATATACAGGGTTGTTATGATGTACAAAGCCGGCTTGTTCCTGCAAATACGATCCAATACTGATATGCCTACCATTCTATTTATAATTTATTGTTGTTAATAAAAATGCCACGTTTTTTTTTTGAATTTTCAGCAACCATCTTTCAGGATTTATTTTTACCTCATCATCGTGCTGATGAAATTTGTTGGTCTTAATACATGTAGAACAAAATAGAAACGATTTATATTGTATTATATGGATGTAGATGGGTGTACCCATAGTATTTCCTGAGCTTTTGTAACACTTGGACGAACACAATTTATGTTTTGAAAGGGAACAATGGTTGGCTGACATTTGATGACGAGGGGCAATCGTTAAACCAATGTGTAACATTAACCTCAAATGACCCAGGGAATCTGCGTTGTTATGGCTGAATCCTGGCCGAAACTCGACCCAGGGCCATGTTGTTCATTAACACACCTAAAAGCAAATTTAATTATAGCGACAACAGTGCCTTATTACGCCACCAACTTGGAAGACTTTGTCTTTGAAATATATGTACATTCACAACCTATACCTATATACATATGTATATGTATAGGTGTGTACGCATTGCATATAAGTGCCTAAAATGCAAGAAGGTAATTACATATGGATAGGTATGGGAAGAGAAAATGGACAAAAGTTTATCATCTTGCAATGTTCTTATTTTTTCTTCACATAACATAGCAATTATTGACGTCAAATCAGTGTCTGAACCTCAACAAACACTTAGTTGTATTCAAAAAGTATCGATAAAGCTGTAACGGCAAATCTCATTAATTATGGACTTGCATCTAATATGCTTTATATTCAATATGTGAATGAATTACAATCAAATTTAGAGACTGATTAAGATATTTGATAGGCGTAATATCCATTTAGTCATTAAAAGGGGTGTTTCCTAATAGATCAAATAACATTGAATGGCCGGGCCGGACTGGCAAAAGTTGAACTTTAATTATCAGCTAGAAAACTGAATCATTATATAATTAAATTGGACAATCTAATAGCGTATAGATCGGCACGGAATAAAGAACATCATCAATCACTGACAAAATATTTCAGCAGACAAAAACCAAATAAATCACTCTTAAATTTTATATCAACAAAAGAATGAAATTGTTGTTAGTTTCAAAACCACTTGAAATACGTTACGATTAAAATAACAACTTTTTGAGCTTCTATCAATGTTTCGTTAAGAAGTCGTAAAGTTTTCAAGACTCTTCAAAAACAAACTTTAGTATAAGTTTATAATTATCTATTTGCATTATTGAGAAATATGAAATTATTAAATTAGAATAATTAAAGTCATTACACCGAGAATAGTCGCGCCTTGATCGGGTCTTGAACCCCGAACCTTTCGATTTCCGGTCGACTACACTATGTACCAATGGATTGCACTACCGTGGATTTCCTTAATTGAACTAATATGCCTAGTCAGTTAATAATTGATAAAAATAATATCCGAAGATTGTCAGTGCGCCTAGATAGCACAATTCGTAGTGCATTCAACCGGAAATCGAAAGATTCGGAGTTCAAGTTCCGATCAAGGAGCGACTTTTTTAAGACATATTTTCGGTCTAATGACTTCAATTATTCTAAATTTTATAATTTCATATTTATAAAATTCCCACCGTGGATTTCTTTAATTGACTTATTGAGTTTGATGTACGTATACGTTTTTCCTTTTTTTTTCCCTCCAGCTAAATTGTGATATTCAAACGTAGACACGTTTTATTCCACAATCTGTTAACAAACCCATGCGATACAATGTAATTTGTTGAACGAGGTATCTAATTACAAATACAACATTTGAAAATTCATCACTCACATTTGCATAAATGAATAAATAAAACGCAAATTTTTCACTGAAATATTATTTGCAACAACAAAATTTAATTAAATTATCATATGAGCATTGAAAGGTTTTAATAACTAGCTAGTATTGGACGGGACTATGTATTCATTTATTATAATTCCACCTTACAGCGTTTTTAGCTGCTGAAAAAGCTTCTATAGAACGAATTTCATCGATAAATTTTAGGTAGTAAGCTTATTTTAGTTTATTATTAGCTATAGATTACTACTACTAAATCCTTATAAACAGCTTAGACCTGTTTTTTTTTCAATTTAATTTTTTTTTTCGTCTAGTATCGTTCTTGTCCCCTTTTCTCAATTTTCCACTGAAATACAGAACTGAATCCTTTTGTTGTTCGTTTTTAGGGCGATGAGAGGATGTCTGAATCGGTCCTCGTTCAATTCGATTCAATAGACGTTTATTGTTTATTCATAGACACTAGGACGCCTTATTCAATCCAATAAGGTCTTGATCTTTATCTAGAGAAGTAGAAAATTTCCAGAAGTCAGTACAATTGTACAATTATTAAATTATTTTTTTCTTTGTGGTATTTGTAATATTTTGTACGTGAAATATTTTGGGGAGGAACGTCTAAAAATCACATGATAACAATAATTTATGATTAATATAAATTCAAGTTTGTCAATTAATAGTTTGTAATTTTGTAGCAGACTCTTAAGTGAAGATAGCATTTCTCATTGCAAATAATCAAGATCATTTGTTACTTATTGTTGGTGCAATTAAAATTATTACCAAAGTACGTTCATATTAGTACTTGAAATTTTTAATAGATTGCTGCACTATTAATTTATTAGTTGTAGGGAAATGAAAAATCACATAAAATCTCTTTAAAATTGTTGTCTACATTTTTGATAAATTGTTTAGTGCAAGAGTATATAACGAAGCAAATGTTGATATATGTGTGTATGTGTGTGTCCATAGATACATAGTCGAATAAAGAGAATGACTAATTGCCAAATAAATCAAAATATTGCCTGTTTGGGGTCTTCAAAAAACCATTAACTTGATACAAAAGTGCCATTAATTTTAAGTCGATTTTATGTTCACGATATGCAACTAAAATGCAACGATGTTCCACTATAAAATTACATTAAATGGCTCTCTAATGTTTTGCAGTTTTATTATTATTATTCTCATTATTATCAATAATTTTATATACAAAGTGATACTTCATTGCTGAAGAAGAATATTGTTGAATAAATATTCACTCTTCAATTAATGAGATTTTATTACCTGAAATTTTAGAACAAGTAGGTTTATTGATACAGTTTGATAGATATTTTAGATCAAAAGACTTGCAATTCATGAATTAGAACTATTAGTATATGTTCCCATCAATATTGTAATTTATTTCACTGCTCATAGTTGAGAGAAGAGAAGAAAAGGGAATGTGAGGTAGATGAAGGTAGTATAGGAGTACACATACCGATCTTTTCAATCGTCTAGGAACATAGGCGAAAATGAAATGAAATTGAACCGTGTTCTTTCCCTTTAAGCATAACAAAGACAAAAATAGATATGTTGGATAATGAAATGAAGGAAGGGCTTCTTCATTGTCCAGAGTAGGTAAAATTCTACCCCGTTTTTGTCTCTATTACATTTGTACAAAATCCATGAAGCTGTCCTTACTCCCACCTCGGCCTGCGATTTCACTTATTTGTATATGGATAATTTTGTCTGAAAATTCGTACATTTTTAAACTTACTTAAATAAATGATGACAAAAAGTCACAATTTGATTAAAATTGATATAGTAATTGTATTCCTGAGTCTCAAAATTAAGTAAATTTCTTTAGTAAGAGAACCTGTAATTTAGAAACGTAACTGATGGTCCATATTTTGGTTTTCAGTATAGTTCTCAGAATTCTTCCGACAGGAACCAAAGCATAACTCGCTATACAAAACGTAGCATTACTGTGAATTCAAATCGAACAAAGCCATGTAACAATGGTTGAATTTGTTATTTCCAAAGTAATATAAGTCGCTCTACTTTATCACTCTTTTTGAAATTCTTTATCG
Source organism: Iselma pallidipennis (assembly GCA_037464855.1). NCBI lineage: Eukaryota > Metazoa > Arthropoda > Insecta > Coleoptera > Meloidae > Iselma > Iselma pallidipennis. The sequence continues at coordinate 120,437 of JAZBHA010000026.1, forward strand.
TTATTTTTGGTTATTGTTATAGTTGTTAAGTGAATTAGAAAACTTGTATTAATTTCGGAAAATGGCCAAGTTTATGTTTATAAATTTTGATTTGTATACAACATCTCCATAGAGAGATGATAGTCGACAAGAGGGCCAGCATTAGACTTCCTCTAAAATGATTTTCTAGTACAGTTAAATTATGATTGTGTTGTGTTGGCTTGCATCCGATGGTAAATTTAGAAAATTTATGTTATTTCTCCCGCCTTCCTGTTTCGCACCGGCGGTCTGACAATGAAAAATGTCCAAAAGCAATTTCTTTTCCAGACTGTTATTTACGAAATAATGAAGGAAGAGCACACCACATAGATATACGTATATATAGGTATATCTACACATAAACAGTGTCTGTAAAAGTTTCATCGCTTCTTATTTTATTAATAAATCTAGTATATGTTTGTGTAAAACTAGATATATTTGAACTTTCATTTCATTTCTCTAATTTTCTTTTTTCTCTTTCTTTTTATATTGTTACAGGCGAAGTGGAGAGACTGTTGCGTGAATACACCCAAAACCAGGAAATGGTCCGCAATATCGGCTCCCATTATTATCAAATCATCTATCCTGTACAACTACGTCAACATAAGAAAATGGGAATCTCTACTAGGGAGATAGGGTCGTCTAAGGTACGAAAAGAACGGAGTACGGTATGTCATTGCACTTTTTCATCTCATTTATTTCACACTATACTATAATTCATTCATAAATTCAATTTTCTAAAATTTGCAATGATAAAGTTTGTAAATTTGCTGATATTTTGCACTATTAATCAAAACATATCTATATTTTGAGGAAAGTTGATGTCAATGTTTGAATAAATTTGATGCTTCAAGCATTACACTTAAATGATTTTAAGCTAAAGCCATAACATGATCGAATAAGCTCTCTTAACCATTTAAAACTTCTATATCCTACACGTATTATATATGTACACTTAATTCACTATACATCCGGATATTGGTAACTATAACGAAACTAACTGTACGGATTAATTTACGATATGTCACGACAACACAAATATTAATGTGTTCAAACGTCAGTTAGTGTAACGAAGTATGAACATATCAAAATATTGAATTTCATCATCTTTATCGACTAATAGTGTCAGTTCAAAGCTTTCCTCCTATACCTGATGTATTCATATTTGCTTACAAATTTTAGAAACTTGTGATAGTTGTGCTTCTTATAACGAAATCAAAATAAAACCGAGAACTGGAGGAACGGGCACGGAACGAAGCAAATACATTTTACAGATGTTTATACTAGATGCAATAAAATATGGAATATCAAATTATCATTGCAAATTTTAATTTTCGACCTACTTTCATACGTTAGTATGTACCTATTTAGTTATATCATTTATAATTTTGTTTCGGTATCACTCATCCATCTGTTAAATCATAATCATTTCACATTTGTCATATTGCATCGTACTAAACCATCTATACGGGTATAAATAGTATTTGTTATCATTTAAAATGCTGAATTATTCAAATCTGGTTAATGAAAATCTATATTTGATTTATGTATACGAGGTATATACTACGTACTTATTATTTATTAATGGGAAATTTAAGTCAATATAAGCAACGAACAATGAATTTGTATAATTTATTACATCAGATCCTGTAAAACCGTCTTTAAAGCAATGAGTATTGAAGTTATTCAGTTCATCAATGTGTGATTTGTCATTAAGTCACTTACATTTACATCAGAGTTAATCAAGGTACCTTCAAACAGCAGTATCTACTTATACAGGAATGTCGACAGACATTCAACGATAATTTTAATTTAGTTGAATATAATATAAGGAAATGGTGTGAATTTTAGCAAATGAGGTAGATGTATATTGGGGGCGATTTAATGCTGCATTTGAAATTTTAAGAGAGACAGAAAAGAGAGGGATGATAGTAGTGGAGAGTGTAATAATTCACAGTCAGTGAAGATGAAAGGGTGTCAGAGCAATACTCAGACAGGAAACGGAAACCGAGAGAAACCCATGAGAGCTTAATTCAGAATAACAAGTACCTATATATATATATAGGTCGGACATAGATCCACCATTCCCATTTTCATTGTAGATTAACGACTTGTACCACTAAATCGATTAACTTATTAGCCTGAAATAATTCAAATTGGTCAAGCGTCCATTATTGTGAAATCAATGTAAGTCCTTCTTAATGCTGAATTAATACTCAGATTTCTTGTTAATTACTATTACTTGTACCTATTCCCAAATTTATGTGTAGGTACTTCAATCGATCAATATATTATTGAATTGTTGTTTTTGAAGAGAACGTAGAAATATTGCTTTTTGGTTTTATAATGCAGACATATCTACATACATACTGTATACATATAATGGAAAAATATAATATGCACGTATTTCTATAATAGTAAGAGGGGCACGTGTAGTTAAGTAGACAGCCCTGCCATTAACGAAAGCCTCATTGTTTGAGGAATTTCTTTGTTTCGTATTACACTTACTTTATGTATGTATATGCGTGTATATGTAGGCAAACGTTAAGCTAAATTTTGTTAGAAAAAGACAAGCGACTCTACGTAAAGTAAAATAGACTTTTTTTCTTTGAATAGAATTTAGCGTTAATTTTCATCTTAACGCATGTACTATAGAAACTCTAACATGGAATTCAGTGCCTTTCTATTACCATTTCACTTACTTACTGATGTAATTGACAATATTCCAATAGAGAATTTAATAACGAAACTTGTTTGAGAGTTGAGTATATCTATAGTATACATATACACATACACATATACTATGAAACTAAAACTATTAATGTCTGATTAAAATTAAATTGTAACGTTCATAAGCTGGTAGCTTGGTTGAAAGCACTACCCTTAAGTTTTTGGTAGAATGAATAGCCTTCTGATTATTAAATTCAAATGGTGAATAATTTGAATTAGTATGAAGCTTTCTATAACAGCAATTTCTTAAACATTACAATAATATATTGTTTATAATTATTAAATTATGTACGTATACATATAGTATGTATTGTGTGTACATAAAGGCATACATAGTAGTCATTGCAAATGCATTATCTCTATTTCCTAGAAATTCCGGATTATATACATAGTTTGAAACTACAACCTAATTACTATCTCCTAATCAAGTATTTACTTGAACTTTATATTCAAGATGTGCAAACCACCCGTTCCATTGCCACTTTATTAAAACTCGTCTATTTTCTATAACTATGTTTCACTAACAGGAATTCTGTACTCGAACATTGAACGTAAACTTGAATGAAAAAGCAACATAGTTTTAATTGAAGGATAACTATGTTGGAATAAATGAAATATTTGTTTTAAATTTTAAGAAAAACTAAAGTAATATTTCTGAAAATCTGTAGTTCACGAATCAGTAACGACCAATGAACCATTTTAACGGGAAAAAAAAGCACTGGAAACATTTTCGTGTGATCTATAGCGGTTTTAAGCGTGGTTTTTCTTTAATAAAAAAAATGTGTGTGATATAACTTTTATGTTTCGATATCTAACAGTTGGTGTAAGCAGGTTTTATCACATTCTAAAGATGTATACTGTTAAAGTAACAGTTAAAACATCATTTTAATACTTTATTGTAATTTTTGATTACGAGCTAATAAGATTTAAAAATTATGACTTTAGCATTCCCACTCATTCGGCCCCCGTAAGGAAAAATTGCTGCAATCGATACCAGCCCAAAAAAATAATTAGTTAGCGTATGTTTGTCTTCTTAGCCACAAGTGCCCTTTAGTTTTTGTTCGAATTCATCATACTCTTATTTTGAATAGCTTGTTGGTCAGTTTATAATTTAATTTTCAGTTGAACATTACTATACCTATAGGTACCTACAACATATGACGACCAATTTAACTTGCTTTTGTTATACTGTTATGATTTCCACCAGTGTTATCATAAAATAACTAACAACAGACTAATTTAATCTCGGCCTATACTATATGTACGCATACATAGTACATACATATACTTCCTCCTGTTTTATTAGACATAATTGGCTTCTATACAATTACGTATTACAGACAAAATAATCGAATTAATAACACGGCACGTCGATGCTTCATTAATATTTTCCTCATTGTTTAAAAACACATCATTAGTTAGATCAATTAAGAGAATATTTCTAATCAATATTCAATAGACAATGTAAAATTCAATTATTGTTATCAAAAAACAAGACAGATTGCGTGTGATACTAAACAAAACATATGTACGCGATTCGAATTGCTGAATTTTGTGTCTTTGGTGCAATTGCTTTTGTATTTTATTTTAATGTTTACTTAAAACCAGAATAAATATGAATTATCTTTACAGAGAGGCCAGGGCGATGGAGGATACCAAAGCCGAGGACGTTCGTCCAAAGTAAGTTTGCATATTACATTCATACCTACATAGACAATTGAATTTATTTCAATATTTTTCATAAAAGAGAGGCAAAGAAAAAATATACTCCTATATAATAACAACGACAAAAGAAAATTGAAACGTTTCATTTGTACAAAATATTGAATTTAAAAATACAAATGATAATTTCTATCATTGTTAGTCCTCTGGTATACGTATACATATACATATTATGTATACATATACCCATTGTCGTCATCATCTCATTTTCGGTTTGAAAAATCCAAATGGAAGATAAACAGAAAACGAACTTTACGTATTTGTCAATATTTCGCTTCTATTTGGAAGCTGCATAAATACAATTATCTCGTTCCCTTTTTCGTAGGAGAATTGCCAGAAATTTACAATTCAATATTCAATCGATAATCATTAAAATAAATAACCGGCATCAAGAAGGAACAAAAAACAATACAAGAAAAAGATCGAAAATTGGAATGATAATCACAAAACTAAACATAAATCATCGATTTGTTTCGTTTTTCTATGATTGCTGTTTTCGATATTTTTTATCTAACAAAAATTGGATCAAATCTGTCTAAATAGAAATATGAATTGAAATCGTTATTGTTAACACCCTACCAACAACTATAATTCGGTTCTATTGAGCGATTTAAAAAGGTCTTTTCATCTAATAGCCAGTCATTACATTCAACACTTTATTAAAATCTGCACTGTTGAAAGGAACGGGGGAAAAAAAACGTTGAAGAAAACACCAATTAATTTGTTTCACTTACGACTGAACGTTTCCATTTAACCTCAGATTCGAATGGACCATTTAATAAATTCAATAATAAATCGAACGTGTTCGTTTTTATGATGGTTCTTGATGTTGTCTAAAAAGAAAAAATTGATGGAATTTACAACTTATTGTTAGATATGAATCCAATATAAATCGTTCAGATTTCTTTTATTGCTGTTATCAGAAAATTACATTGAAATTAGGCCGGTTTTTTTTTTAAATATGAAAGATGCATGAACAAAATTGTAACGTGAAGAACAAAATAATTGTTTCAATTCAACACAGTAATAATCAATTATCAATTTTAATTACAATCAATTCGATTCTATTAAAATTTCCGATCATATTTAAACGAAACTGACAACTGTAACTATTGTTTGAAATATTGACAATAGCGTAACATTATCCAATAATGGAGGTGAACTTAATGGGAGGCTTTCAATGGTAAAAATACAGTAAAAGCACAAATATATAATCAAAGACAGAATGAAAATACGATATAATAATAGAAGGAAATTTATTAGTTCTTCTAAAAAAATACAAATATCAAATCTCTCTACCTTTACTTTTACGAAAAGTAAAAATAGACCGTAATATTATATTATACATAGTAGGTACTCATGTTACAACCTTATCGAAAGTAGAACGCGGAAAAGCATCTCTATAATTGTCGATTAACCGAGTATCTTCTTTTATTATATAGGTAGGTACCTATCTATACCTACGTATCTATGTATTAAATGGGTTGAAGCAAATGCGGTCCCTTCTATGTGACCTAAGGGATATTGTTTTCTACAATTCAGACTAAACTCACGCACATAACCCATATTCGTGACTACATACAATACACCACTAGTGGAAAATAGAAATAGAAGGGAAAGGTAAAAAATAGGAAAGAATTAAAAGAGAATGCCTTATAAATACCATCTTCTCATCATTATAAAACACGAGCCTCTATCAGTAAAGGTACAGTATAGAAGATATGTAAGTCTCGTTATGGAGGCCTTGCTACCACAGCTAAGCTTAAAAAATTATTAAAAATAAATAAATGAATACTATTAACTGCGTTTTACTCTAATGGACTGGTGATTTAAAGAAAGTCTCAATTAAATATGCAACGGTTTAGAATTTTCCATTTAAAATGACGTTGAAAACTGTTGAGGTGAACTAGGAAAAATTGAAAGGAAACAGAATTCTTCAACTTGCCAACTCAACAAACTAATAGTCCCCGTTGCCAGCTTTCAACAGCACTAGTAATGAATCACTTCAAGTTTACAGAAAGTTAAGTGATGGTATTTTATTTGTGGTTTACCTTGTTCGTTTTTCATTTGTATTTTTATTTTTGTTTCCCCTTTACAATTTTAAATGTTGGCAATATTTTCCCCAAGTAAAATCTCCACAATGTTGTTTACAATACTCAATCAAACTACAACTGAGTTAGAAGAGCTTAAAAATACAGTTACTCGTTTTTATTTTTATCTTGGACCATTGCAGAGACTAAATGGATTAATAACAACAAAGCCCGGCATTCATACATGCATACGTATATACGTTATTCAAATGTAGCGAACGAGCAGAGAGAAAACAGTATGAGAAATAAATCCAATTGGGCATATTATAGAGAGAGAATAAGATGTCAGAGTGTGAGTAATCTAGTTACAAATTGACGTTGAACGGTCTTCATCATATGGAAAATTCACTAGAAACCTTTCCTGGTTCAATAGACGAGTTATCCTGTTCTCGACAAGATAAACATATTAAACATGTAAAATACTTCATTAAACTTGAATCTATCGTTATAAAAGTGGATGATGACGATCTTTTTTTTATGTTGAAACATAACAGAACGATCTTTTAATAAATATGCAATAGACCGCAAATTCTAATCTACAAATATGTTATCTGATATATCCGTCCATTAATCTCCCAATATTGATACAGGATTATATTGGAATGTAGGCTTTCAGCTTGTAACGTATTTTGATTAGATCATTACAGCACATATACATACTATAAGGTCAAAGCTTATTTATCAGCATAAATAACCAACATATGATCGACAAATTTATATTAATTTCGTTTATTATCGATAGACAATTCCTTGATATACCTATACCTATATTTTGTGGCAATGGTTCATTCTATTCAATACCAACTAAAGCTTGATTCATCCACAAGCTGGGAACAGTTTCAATAGTTACGGAAAGGAAACCATGCATCACAGCTTCACAATAATTCATAGCATTCTAGCGAAAGGAAACGTAAAGCGCACTGTTACCACCAGCCATCAGCTAGCAAAGCTACGAAATGTATAGAACTATAATACGAGGGTGTATAATATGTATGTGTGGTTGTACTGATGACGGCTATACCACTGTTGTTCACTGCTATGTCAATACCTGTCTAATTTAATTATCTTTACATATGCATATTAAAACACATCTATCGTTTTCTTAGTCAGTTAGTTTATTTACTTATTTCAATCTGGCCAAAGCTTTTTCCTTCGCCAATTGATTTAGCACGTAACTTAATTTCATCCCACCCTTATATGTTATTCTAGTTGGCAGGGTTGGATTTTATCAAACCATCACAATCACACAACATTCAAGACAAATGTAATTGTCAGTTTGATAGGCATGGCATAGATTTCCAAACATTTTTTGATTTCCATCTATCTTATCTAAAATATTTCTACCTGTAATAGCAAAATTTTATTTCAAAAGCTACTGAATATTTAAATTACAAACAAAAAAAAACTGAGCTTTAACATATAGGTACGCATACAGATTACAAAAGTTCATTTGAATCTTATGATAACATTTGTATCCTGGAAACAGACCAATTCAATTTGATAAAATGAGAAATGAGAAAATGTAATATATCTACAAAGCTGTGAAGAACTCAATTATACAGATTGTGCATAAATTTAAACTGTATACCTACGTTTCTTTTCGTTTGTAGGTAGGTATATTTTCGTTTAACACAAAACAGATATACAAGCATAGGCAAAACAGAATCGTTGTTGGAGTATATATTTATTTTAATTGTTTTCGCTCCGTTTTCGATGACATTCGTCGTACACTTCGAATCATTAAAGCCGGAGCAAGTGGATACTAATTGTTTTATTTAACGTTCGTCTAATACATATTTATAAATATAAAAAATCATACGAATATTTTATTTTTGATAATACCGGTTTGTAGATAATTTTGTTTTAATTTTTCTCAATGCTTACAATTAGTGATTATAACAATATCCACACCCGATTAGCATGAATAAATCTTTTTATAAAGTTTGGTTTGTTATAAAAGCTTTACAACAGCTGCTGCTATATTTATTTCGTTGAATATTTTTCAATCATTATTTTAATGCAAAATTGGAAGTCGTACCTATACAGTTTTATAACTGTGTGGAAATTTTAAAACGTTTCCTTTATAAGAAATTTCTCTGTTTGTTATTCAATGATTTTCTTTTGTATTTTAAAAGTAGCCATCAAATTCATTCTTTTTCTCCAGCAATTGCCACAGATCAAAGAAAGACGGTAATTACAGAGTGGTTCTTGTGTGGTAGTAGCAAAAACCTCTTGTAAGTAAGAGTGGAATAGCTTTTATTGCGTTTTAAAAAACCCTGATGTAATTTATTGTAATAGAGTTCTGAATCTCTCTCGTTTTTTTTTTAAATCACAGGATTCTTCTTTGTAATTTAAAAATTCAAAGAACATTTTAACTGACTTAATAATCTTATACGTCATGTTAGGTGTTACTTATTGCACATTTTCCCATTTTGTATGCAATAAAGAAATTGATGCATAGGTAGAATTTCCCGCCTACATTGTCGTATTTGTAGACTCCTGTCCAATATTCTCTAGAGATTATAACTAAATTCAAATACAAAATTTAATACTTGAATAATGTAGAACATGTTTTTCTAAAATTACACCAACAAAAGTTCTGTTGCGTTATTGTTGAAGCCTTGGAAAGAAAAATATTTTACGGGTAAATATTCTAAAGTATGTTATTATAAATATTTGTCTCCGTTTTATGTTACAATAGAGACAGTTTATATACAACAGCGACTTAATGGAGGAACTGTTAATTCTGTCATTGTGTCTACGTTATAGAGCCAAAGGCGTGTATAAAAGCCATAAGTTTCCAGTCGGAAACGGAAAAAACAAATAAGTAGAGATACAGCAGCTGACCGGGGCTGGACGCCATTAAGTTGACAGAGTGCTGATGGGGCTCTTATAGATATAGTGGTGCACTTAGCCTCCACATTTTAGCCTTTGTCTTTCCATTATAAAACACAAGAAAAAAACATTTACAACGTCTACCTACATTATTATCTCACATAGTTGATGTAGGTTTTTCCTATGGTTGGTGAAAATCGGGGACCATTTCAGTATAATGTTTGCTGTAAAATGTACAATAACCAACTCGTAGTGTTGCTTGATGAAATATTGACACGTTTAATTGCTAACGACAACGGGAGCGTGTTCTTAATATAAAATAATGTGTTAATAAATACAAAATAATAGAATCCCCAGAATTCGTAGCTCTTGTTTCTCTCTATCTCTGTACCTACCTATCAGAATTTATAATAAAGCTTCTAACATACAAAAGATACAACTCAGCACAAACATTTTTGCAATATATATGTACTTGTTTACATCAAATTTCCAAAGTAAAATTGAATCTCGATTGATTGTAATCAAATTTCAGCTTTAAATTCAAAATAGTACTTAAATAACACAATATTAACCAATTTGCTAAAGCAAACTTACAAATGTCTGTACGTGTTTACATAAAATGTTTTTTCTAAATAACAATATTTGAAATGTACGAAATTTTTTGTAACACCAACACCACCCAATTTTAACTATAACCGAAAAAGCAAACACTTGCACAATTTATATTATCGAGCACAGAGAGCGGGCGAATGCGAAGCCAAATTTAATCACTCATATGGGGGAGTCCACACAATTAATCTTTTCTAGAAATTTATAGCAACCATCAATGTACAAGCATATACATATATATTGTATATGTATATGTGAATGTGTGCGTTTATATGGTCGCTTCGAAATCGTTAGCCTGAATTGTAATCATTATATTGTGGTGGGCGACAGAAAAGCTATTCCTCATAACTTGGTGGTGCTTTTTCGTTGATTGGAATCGAAGTCAATTTAAAAGATACAAATGTTTAGTAATGATATCTGATTGTTTTAATCGGAAGATTTTGCGATTTTTGTTTTTAGAGAAAATTTATAAAATACACATATTGATTAGTTGTTTGTTGTAAAATTCTATTTTGTAAATTGTTCCAATCACTCTTCGTTCATTTAATAAGAAGTGTTGTTGCTGATGAAGGTCCGACACCGGACGTCTCTCCCATTGTCACGTACTTCTTTTAACATTAATTTTCTAGCCTTAGACTCAAAGCTTTCCAACTCTAATTCATCCATGACAAATGAAAATTTTCGGCCACCTGTTGTGTTAATTAATACACTAGGCCTAGACAGCCAATTTCGTAAGTGAATTCAAGACAATCAATTCAATATATCAATGTTGTATCTTTTATCCGTAGGTACCTACCCATACACACGTATGGGTAGGTACATACATATGAAACGAACTTAATGTGGGTAAACATATATTACCAGCAAAACTTTACATTAATCGATACGAATAGAATAGGTAATGTATGTATTTTGAATGGATTCGCCACTTTACAGCACGCGATGTCATTTAAAACACATCGTCAATCACATGAAATACCCAGAGAATACTTAGTATGTTGTCGGTACTTTATCTTCAACTACGATACTTCTAGATGACACAACTGAAATGCATGAAACTGTGTCGTTATTTAGAGAAGAAAATCTCTAGTGACAAAATGCCATACACTCTTCTAATTTTTCTTATATTCAGCATTCCTTAGAGAATTCTAAGGAATTATTTCTAGTTTTAAGCGTTTATATTAAAATACGTATTTCTTTATATTTCGGAAATATGTGTATTAATTGTCATTACTAGATACAAATAGGATGCAATTTAATTATCTCAATAGTTAAGTCGTGAGTGGCTTGTATCTAATATATTGGATTCCTGTTTATTGTCAATGTTAATCGTTGTCTGTAAAACCAATTACTATAAGCTTAATACAATATTTGAATCTATTTAAACAGAAGAAACTGTTGAACATTCTAATAAATATTTCTTTAGAACAGTTATGTGTTTAAACTGTAATTATCATCCCTCAACAATTAACTTGAAGTTATCTATAACAGTTATGGTTGAACTTTGAAGTCATTACTCTCGAGTTACACGAGTTTTGTTACACTATCCAACTTCTAACCAATAGACAATATCTCTAGTGTTCCTTATATTGTTGTTCAACGAGAAAGTAGCATGTTGTCTCCTACCAAGAACATGTGTAGTAAATACATGTAACAGTAAAACGATACGACATACATATACCGATTTGCATAATAGCACCAATGTTTGAACAGAATAATATTAAATGGTTACTCTCTTTTTAATATTTGCACATGTCTTGTACTCTAACCAATTCATTCAATCATAGATACTTTGTTTCTTGTTTCAAGTAAGCTTCCTCTCCCGGCGCATCCACCAAAATTATTACACTATTTATCGGACATTCGTTGTAGAGGAGAATCAGTTGTATGTTTTGAAAATGATAAAATCAATCAACCCAAAATAAAGAACAAACATATTCAACATAAGAAAGATAACCTAAACAAGCCGTACAGAGATAAAGCATGCCGTCAACTTGGGCGTGGTGCTCTCGTTCTCTTTATTGATTCGTCATCAGGTTGGTTTTCAATTAAGAGCAAGTGGTTACCAGGGGAACGGGTGCTCGTGGCTATGCTGCCGCCTGCGGTGAGATTCAGAATCATCCACATGTTTAGCATACTCTCCCAAGATCCCTCGAAGTTGCAAATATTTCATTAAATTATTAATCTTTTTCCCTCATCAAAAGATGATTTTATTTAGCAGTTTTTGATACGGTAAGGTTACAGAATTGTACAAGGATCATTTAATATTACACCACAACTCTTCACTTATATATTTCCTAGAATTTTTTTGCCACTTAACCAGCAACATAGAAGTTTATAATTAAACTTCTCATGGCCGTTGACAGTCCACAATCTCTAAAGTTAAAAAGTTCAGACAAGTACACAAAAGGGCGGACAAGTATGAAGGCCCACTATTAAACAAAGAAAATAAGGGCAAAGCTATAGAAGAGAAGAAAATAACGTTGACGATAATGATGATGATGATGATGATGATGATGATGATGAAGAAAGAGAAAGAATGAGAAATGAAAGAAGAACTGGAATACGGTTAGATTTGATAAATAGTCTTGAAGGTTTGCTTATCGGAGAAAATGTAGCTGTCAAATGGCCGACAAATGAGTTAGTCGGTGACAAGCAGAATTCCTGAAAACGAACTTGTTCATACTATCAACAAACTAGAACACTAGTGAAACTAGCAATAGCCATAAATGCTATACGGTTTCAATTTTGAAATTTTACCAACTTTTCAAAATCAACAAAAAAATTTTTGTAAAATTTAATGTCAGAAGATAAATCTTCCGTCAATCTTTCTGATTGAGAAATATAAAATTTATGACTTGTTTGTACTACAGACATATATTATTCTGATTCTCTCATGAATAAATATGAGTTTGTAACAATAACTACGTTTTCATGTCATAAAAATAACGTAGCATCGTGTGTAAAGTCTATAAAATTTATTAGAATATGTCTTCTGTTTACAGATTATATCTGCATTTTCTTTATATATACATATAAGCTGCTTTGATTCTTTCCTGAAACAAAAGATACTAATACAAGTCGTATCTTGGCCCAATTTTTTTCATGTTCTTCCTGAAGAACGGGTGACCTAAATCAATTTGTAACTCAAAATTCGATCGGCGTCAAATTATGTTCTAAACTAAATTCAAATTTTCTTAAACAGGTTTTCATCTGCTTAAAGTCCAAGTCGATCAAAAGTCCATCCAATATTTAGATCGAATTTGAGTGAAATTCACTTGTGGCTGTGTAGGTGTGCGTGTGTGTGTGTGTGTGTGTATATGTAGCGGTCATTGTGTCTGAAGTGGTCTGAAGATAATGACAGCCTATACAAATAGTGTGTAGTGGAAAGTAAATTGATTGGATGAAAGCTTTAATCAGTTTCTCTCTCCCACTTTCGTACAAATGAGAATTTTCCTTTCTATTTATAAATAGTTTGGCATTTCATCTGTTTTCAATTCTATTAAAAAAATTCTCACTTAAACCAACTCCAATATTCTCAATCATTAATAATTTCACAATTTTTCATACAGGTAACAATAAGATCTCAATGAATAATTATCGTTTCATTAATCTTTGAGGTGATCAATCAGAAGAAAAAAACTCGAATTTTTAAAATTTTTACTGTAATCTTTTACCATATCTCTCTTAAGTGTTGACGTCATGTCACTTTTATTGTTTATTACACCATAACCATTTAATTATACCTTCAACTCTAGTTTAATGAAGTACTCAACGGTAATTAGCACCTTCTTTTTCTTCTTATTCGTAATGTAAAAACGTTCCATTTATAAAAGTCTGTAATGCACTCACGAATCAAATCGAAGCATTTAAAAATCTGGTCGAAAAAGTTTTTCTTACAAAATTTGCACTATATGCCGGATATGAAATAGATCCAAAATGTTCTTGATAGTAATACACGATCACAATCGTTACTTATCATAACAATTAATTTCTCCTAGAATAGAGTTGTAACGAGACCAAAAATTCAACCATTAGATAAGAATACAATTTTGAAATATTGATGATGTGGGATGACTAGCTTCGACGCTTTTCAACATCGAACATAGAAAATTTGATCTTTTCACTGTGACATATCGATTTCCGGTCCTTTATAATCTATTATAAGAAAAATACGTATTCCATCAAAAAATGGCATATGTCATGTAAATTTTTTATTTGTCAATTTATTCCAATGAAAACTCAAATATTGTAGAAATATGAACGTGTAGGTTGATAAAAAGAAAGTTTGTATCCTTCTTCAAATTGAAACGTACAATGTAGTAACTTTGTAAAAGGACACAAAAATCGAATTCACGTAATTTAATAACAGTCAAGAACCAGGACATTAAATACTTGGAAATCCCTTGTTATATGGTGCATATTAAACTTGCAAACTTATATTAATATTCTCGATTGGGTAATTATTCTCTAATACATTGTATTAATAAGCTTCAAGTTCCAAAAGAAAAATTTTTGGAAGTAACTAACATAGATATATGAGGAAATACCTCAAACTATTTTCTAAAAATGATAAAAATTATTGAAATTCTATTCAAACATAATTTGAGTCAAATTCTATTATTGTTACAGACAGGCAAACACTTCCATCGCACCTCGCTTCTCATCAAAGCCTTCAACCACAAGTTCCGTTTGGATCTCGAGCTTAACACGTAAGTAAAACAACTTGAAATTCATTAAGCTCACCTTAATATACTTGGGAGAAAGAGAAGGATATAGATAAACCTTTAATTGAATCGTATTTCCACTACTGTATTCAATATTTAATAAATTTCTCTCTCTTACCAGTATCCTTTTCTTGTTCCAAACAAAAGAATGAAAGGGAGTTTGGTTAAAAGCACTTGTTTGTATCTGTTTAATTAATTTTAGCAGCAAACTTGTTTGAATTTTCTTTATAAACAAAATGTTTCATTATTAAAAAAGGAAAATGTAAAAAACTGCTTTTTGATCTCATGCGATTATTAGGAAAAAATCATTACCCTTATTTTATTTAGTTGTATATATTTATGTTAGACTCCAATAGTCCATTGTAAGCCCCGAGTTCTCAGAGTTCCCTACAGTACTGAGTCTTTGATGAAGCCCAGAATGTCCCCAATAGATAGCCTCTGTACCGCCTGAGGTTCGACAAACGGCAACCCAAACCAGCGGCGCCTCAGCTCAGACAGAGCAAGGCACTCACACAATATGTAGGCCGCCGTCTCGTTTTCTTCTGAACACCATCTACATGTGGGCTCATTTCTCATGTGAGATGCTTGTTTAAGTGCCAGTGCCCCATTGGGATTCCTAACACTCTTCTTAGATCGGCTCTGTTTAATGAACGAGCCTGTTTCGAAATCCCTCCGGAAGGACCTCCTATAAAGTTCCTTGTCTGTCGTGCTTTCGGGTATTCCAACCAGTTGTTTTTATGGGCTTCGTTTGTCCTCTTACTGGTTAGAGATTTCATTGTGGTAGTCCCTCCAGTGTTTCATGACAGTTTTGAACCAGTTTAGTTGTGCAGACCTCGGAGGATAAAGCCCGCAACACCGCTTGACTGGCCGTACATATGTGGATTCGTCTATCTCTATAAGATCTATTGCCAATCTTCGACAGGCAGGCGATGAGTGCATATACAGCTCTGCCTGGAATATCGTAGTATGCGTAGTATGAGCAAAATTTCTATCTCACCCTGGGTCGCATACCGTATATCCCTACATACACATACATACATATGTACATTGTATTGTATTATAGAATGTTAGTCAAAAGCTCCCGATGCTGTTACAGGGGCAGTTCAAAGGAGGTATGGGACCTGTATAATACATATACTGTACTATCATACCCATATGTATGTACTGTAATATAGGTGTGGGTAGGTATGTGTGTTTTTCAGCGAGTTTTCGTGTTTTCAATAGGAAAATACTTCTTTTACATCATCAATGTATATTCTCTGCCTTTATTATTAATAAATTTCCAAGCAATAATAAATTTTAGCATCGTTTGAAGTTGTCAGTGTGTCCAGTTTTTGAACGAAAAAAAAAACGACTCGTGTGAAAAATGACGTCGGAAATGAGTTGTACGGTCGTGACGAGCTTTAGAACACGTGTGCTTACTACACACTAACTCTATCCAAACAACCAACAAATTCCTATAAAGTGTTAAGTTTTCATTACTGTCAACTACTCTAATCTATACAATAGTGTCAACGTGCACTTTAAAAAATTGATAAATTAATAAACAGATTGGGCAATTAAAGTTGATTTTCCACGTAAACATTCTCTTGAAATTTCAATTGTACTTATTTATTATTGTTTCTCTCATATATATCTATATATTTCTTTTATCGTCCGGATCCGGTGGTTTTTTTCTTCTTTTTCATCAAGCGAAAACGTCCAGACTGAAATTCTTTAACACAAATTGAAAACTGCAGAAATGTTTCAGGCTGGTACGTGAGGTTCTCTTATATTATACGAAGAAACGAAAGGAAAACTAACAATCAATCACTGTCCAGAGAAGCCTTCTTAACCTCATCACTGTGCTTGTGCGATCCTTTTTTATCCTGTTGGCCCTCAAGTAACACTTATACAAGCTGGGAGGGACGAATGTGAAATAGAAAAACGAAAACGATATGTAGAATATTGTGCTTACGAATAGGCTCGTTATACCTTGAAATATCAACAAAGGGAAGAAACGTTATATGTATAGTTGACTAAAATTGTCCTACAATTTGAAACTGACAGTAAGAACCTAGTATGATCTCCAAGTTTGTTATCAGTGACTTTATCACAGGTTAAATACAAAATATTCGTTACGAAATTAAACGAAAAAGTGACATTTTTGAAATCAAATAAACTTATAAGATTATACCGTTTTCGTGTTAAAATTTAATTAATTGTATGAACCAAATTTACATTACAAGAGTAAATTGACTTTCCTCTTTTCTCTCTCCAGTTGTTAATCTTCTGTTTTTATTCGTATACTTTCGGAAATTTTCAAAGGACACAGTTAGTAAAATTGAAAATACATAAGGTCAATTTAACACACAATCTGTCAGGGCTAACAACATGGAAAGTTTGCTGAAATGGCATTTTCAGGTATCATTTGCATATACCTATCTGAAAATAACAGAAAAATAAAATTCGGAATTTCTTTGTAGTAGTTGGCTATCTTTTCTTGTACGGGTAGGTTGATTTTTTATTCAAAAATTTTCGGAGTATATATTGAAAGAAATTCAAAATTTGCATATCCGGAGTTTTCGCTAACAAAACAAACATTGCGTGCTCATGAATCTATATTAGGGAGTAGTCAGGCATCGCCTTTCTACGTTGATAAATTAATTGGTGGAGATTGTAAATACGTCCAGATAAATTTGGATGGCAACAGACTAATCTGTTTGCATCATTTCAAATAAAAAGTGGTGGAAAATTAGATAGTTCATTTAGGGATGGCAATGTTAATTTAATGGACCCATCAGAAAAAAAGAGCAAACAGCAGTTCATTAGCGACTAATTGGTAATTGAGCACTTTTTCTCTACAAAACAAATGTAACCTTCCACATTTTGCAATAATTCTTTAATTTTGTTGATGTATCATTATTATTATTATTATTATTATTATTATTATTATTATTATTATTATTATTATTATTATTCTTTTATTTCCAGACAACTTATCGCGCCAAACATTATGCAAAAACACTTCCTAGCAAACGGGGCTGAACAAGTATCCAAACAGGTATGTACGTATATAGTAATGAAATATCCAGTGTTCAATTATCCAAGAACATATATGAAAATGTCAAAATTTATGTTTTTACCAATATTAGTTAAATATCAAATAACATTTCATATTTTAGCAGATTTTATTCTTTTAATGGTCGTAAAAATTAGATGAACCCCGGTTTCTTCTTCCACACCATTCACATTTTAATCATCATCGTTATCGTTGTTGTTGTCGTCGTCGTCGTTGTTCGTTCTATTTACAACGCCAGCCACATTCACTTTAGTGTGTTGCTTTTAACGAACTTGGCCCACCTTTAAAACTCATCATATAAAATTTAATTAAATTAGAATCACGACGAAAACGAACATTCTGTCAAAATCTGTGGGAATTGCTCTCGTTAAATTTCAAAACGGGGGCAACAGAACTTAATGCCATATTTTAACTTTATATATACGATACCTATATTTCACCATAAACCGATTCGACCCTCTAAAACTCGTTATAGATCGTCATTTTCATGAATTTTTAAACGGCTCAGCTGGAACGGATTTAATAATTTCGTGTAACAATCTTTTTTATTGTAGATGTGATTTCAACTTTACAGATGCTATACGTATTATTATACATATGTATATGTACATATATAGCTAATTGTAAATTGCATTCCAGCTTCCTGTTTCCGTAATCATCGAAACAGACTCAAGTGTAATAAAGGTAGTAAAATACAGGAAATGATATTTCCAATACGAGTACGAGTACCATTCTAAGAGCAACCAATAAAAGATCATTCACTCGTTATTACATTGTTTGTTTATAATCAACAGACCGTCTTTAATTATACGTAGGTATGTGTTAATTAGACCACTCAAATTGCACAATTTTTGAAGTACAGTGGTACCTTGGTTAAAGACGGTAATCCGTTCCCATACGCACAAGTCGTTAACCAAAGACGGTGGGGTTACCCACGAGATTTTTCGCTTACGCCAGTCGTCGTTAACCACGACCGTCGTTATCTGGGGCCGTTGTTAACCAAGGTACCACTGTATTTATAATGAAGATAACATTATCATATTAGAAAATTTGAAACAGTTAAGGTCCTTCTGCCGTATGTATCCGAAAAAAGTCCGTGCGATGAGCAAAACTCGAACACCGCATCTTTCAATTGCCGGTTGACGGCATATGTATGTAGGTATCTACATAAAACAATACTAAATAGTTATCTAGTATTTTTTATTATCACGCTGAATGATGCATAAAGAAAGTATTATAAACTGTAGGTGAAAGGGCTTTTCTATTGAATAGAAATTATATATTTAAACAGATTTTCAAATCGTTTAAACTTCAGTGTGAAGCTGTCTAAGGTGATGTTGCATTTGTTGCTAAATAGTATTTTCCACGATCTCTGCTATTAATATCATCAGCAATATTAATAGTTTTCTCATTTCTGCATGTACCAGAACGATACACCGTGTAACTAGAACATCTTGTAGCTATCATTCCTTTATATTTTATCGCATCTATATAGTATTTTGTACTTTTATGATGACTGCAAAACACTAGAATGAAATAATAAAAATAGATTATTAATGAAAAAAAGCGACAGTATAGAACTATTATAAATAATAACCATCTTTTAAAACGTTTTCACATCCGGGCTGTACAGCGGTACCACCGTTTGGATAGACATCGGTTGTACCGCAAGGTTGGTAATAACCAAATCCACCAGCATCTGTATGAATAACTAATACAACTTCAGCATCAGTCTCATCCAAACGATTTCTTTTTGGCATAATATGAAATAAAGGGCCAGCAGGATCTAAGGCTGTTATTCTAGTCAATCGTCGACCGTCTGTATTTACATACATATACATAAAAGAATCAAAATCAGAAATACTGTTTTGTAATAGATTCAAAAATTCCCTTACCAGTTAATTCTTGTATAGATGCACCAAGACAACCTGCTACTTGCCCACCTAAAGAATGGCCAACAATTTGGAATCTATCCAATGAAATTCCAGTAGTTTTTACAAGTTTCACAATGTAATTTGCAATATAATCACCTAAATTATTATAAATATTTGTTGAATGACATTTTATTAATTATACAATAGTTACCAATTCGTTTCACGCTAAAAGCAGAAATTGGATAAATTTGGTGTGCTGGCTTAGACCAATCAACTTCAATGACATTATAAACGCCATCAGTTCTTGATAAATATGCGTCTTTTAATTGTGAATACCATGAAGTAGCTAGTGTTTCAGTCCACCCATGGATTAAGCAAACAATTATAGAATCATCATCAAATTTCATGTTCGTTTCTTTATAGGTGAATTTAACGTTTTTTAATTTCTTAGTAAAAAGATAATAGTTTACATCACTTTCATTAAAAGCTGGAAGATTTTCCAAAATACTTGTTGTTAGAATGAAAAAATAAAAACTTGCAAAAAACCTCTCACCTTCTTGACACTGAATAAAAGAAACTGAAATAAATATTAGACTTATGCACAACAACATCTTGTTAAAATATTACTATCTTAACTTTATTGCCCTAATATTTATTAACTTAATGGTAACTAAAATTATAATATCCTGATAATATTCAACATTTTCAAATAATTGTCATTTTTAAAAAAATATAAATTTTCTTTCAAAAATTTCCATAAATTATTATCAAACGATTACAATTTGAAAAATTTCAAATACAAACCCTTATCAGTTAGAGTGAGTTTATGTCCAATTATCATTTTTATGAACTAGATGAATAAATTAACACCTCTAATATCAATTTTTTTTTCTGTTATGTTATACAAATTAGAACGCATTAATTCGAATATAAATATAGTAAAACTATCGAAGGAATAAAATAATATTACTTACATATGTAGTGTTAACATGAAATTCATATAACTAAACATCATAGAAAAATTAATGAATAGATAGCAATAAAATTAGCTGATATTTCTTTTTTTTGACACATGTACATACCTGCTTAATTTTGTTACTCCTATATCAATTTTGAGCGAATATTCTTGTTTCATTATTCCGAACGTGAAACACTCACATATCATAATCTAGACATATCCAAGAAGAGTATATGCAAAAATTCATCTCCCTGAACACCTAAAGGCCCATTTTTTAAATAATAATAACAAATGATGATCTACGGTTGGAAATATAGTGAAATATTTTTACTTTTTTTTTCTCTGACAATGAAAGAATTATTTTATGTTGTATCATTTCTATCAAATAAATTCAACATTATTAAGTGTCATTTGAAATTAATTAATGTGTCAACAATTTTTTACAGGACATCGAACATTGTTATTATCATGGGACTGTACAGGACTATCCTGGTGCTACAGCAGCGTTTCACACATGTAATGGTGTCAGTGGGGTCATCCACGTGGGCAATGAAACATTTGTTATTCATCCATTTTATGGTGGTGATCTCTCGGTCAGTATTCCATATGTTAAAATATTTAATCTGTCTTTTGATTACAATAAAAAGGGATGATTTTAATTTATTCATATTTAATAAAAAAACGGAAATTAAAATGTACTGAATTTTGAGGAGAGACTAGTATCAAAACTGTGAAGAGTCAGAACCATTATCAATTAAAATCCCAATCTCCGGTCACAAGAATGGACGTATAAAGATTGCTCTGGTGGAGAATTTTAATTACAAATATCCTATCTATAAACATAAATAACAACCTCTTCGTAAACAAATCCTTTTTGAACGATGATTTAATTAAAATAACCTTCAATAAATATATATATTATTATGTACATGTGTGTATATATGTATATTGGTAGATGTAGATGTAGCTTCCAGTCACACAATTTGATAGCCAATTACTAGCCCAAACATTTCTTAATGTGCTACATACAAATAAAACTACGTAGGTACATCCTATCGAAACATCTCTCATTCCCTTTCCTGCCACTTTATCCTGTCGATAACAGGATTCCGATTAAAACCGCTATAACATCACGAAAACTTTTCCTCAATCAGATGTTAATTTAGTAACGTCAGCGACAAGAGCTCTCTTCGGAAAGGGGGAATTTTAAAACTCTCACTTTAACAAGGAATACGTTTAAAACATTTTCTAATATAGAAAACACTGAAAACAACAAAACAAGAAAATCGAAATCGATTAAAATTTATATCGCTTTGAAAGCAAAATAATATTGAAGATTTTATTTTATTTAAATTTAATGTAATCAGTTAAATAATAGGGGATTCACAAGTTTCTTCTTGGTATCTTGTCAAAGCGAACAATTTTAATTAAATAGAGTTTTGACCAAAATACGAGCAGCATTTGAATGGAGATGTTTTTTGCTTTTGAATCGAATTTGTCCCAGAAGGACGCAATTATTCCTTACAAAGAACAGTTGTTTGTTTTTGCGGAAGTCCACAGCAACCTTTAAGGACTCGACATCATCCGATTGTTTGTGTCTGCGTCTGATTATATATGTGACATGTACTTAGTTAAATCCATTGTTGGAAAACAGTAGGATGACTGAAATAGAATTTACTAAGGATTTCTATTAATTTAACAAGAAAGCTGAGAAAAAAGCATTAACCATTTACCTATACATGTTTAAGAATTTCTTTTTAATAAAATTGTTTGATTCTCTTTCCATTATTGTTGTAAAATATTGGGAAAACCTTTTATCACGTAATCTACATTACCGCAAAATTATAAAAGTTGTTGTCGGTAAATTTTGTGGTTTGTACCGAAAAGTCCAGCAACATCCCGATGCAGATTCTCTCAGTGGTCCATTTGTTCATACATTTCTACGCTTCAAGTAGTTGGAATTAACGACCTAATCCGCTTTTAATGGCCACACTGGCGTGTTTCTAATCAGTGGATTGCTATGACCCGGTTTATTTGCTTCAGACAGCATACCCCCAAGGACCAAGACGCTTAACCGATTGTCAATTTTGCTTAAACTAAATTGGCTCATAATGTATAATAACAATTTAGGAAAAAAAGTCCTAAATTCCATAATTCAAAAAAGAAAATTGTTTTTGTTATGCAAAATCGTAGATGTTACCGCAATTATTGAGTTAAGGATTGATTTTATTTCGATTACCGTGTAAGCATCGATTTATAAAATTTAATAAAAAATGAATTGAAAGTTTTTTTTTATTTAAATTACAAATACACATTTTGACAGTAAATAAAGTTTTTTTCTCGAGATATCAATTATTTAAACGTAATTGGCTATATGGGTTTCCTGAATCCAAAGCCCATTTGCGAAATGCTTTCAACGTTACCGGAAGACGAACGGTTCAATAAAGCTTTATCGGAAGGGCTCTGACGATATATTCTTAAGTTCAATTGATTGTTTCCATTGTTTTGCAATTTGTGCGAAAACAAAAACCTGTATTTTCATACAGGAAAATCAATTATCTTGTAAAAAGCCAAGCGCGTCCACAGACAAGTTAGTTAGTTTGTTCGTTTGTTGTTGGGCTTTTTTTACATAAATCTTTACATATGTATATTAATCAATAGTTGTATTGCTTTGTTCGATTTATGGACACCATGTGACTGCACAGCTTTACTCTTTTTTAGCAGAAACATCCACACGTGATATTTGAGGCTCGAACAAATGCAAATAAAGGATGTGCCAATTCGGGCAATATGGAATGGCGATTGAATACCCATGCTGGTTTCTTGCCAACATCTAATCTACGTATGAGACGCGACATTCGAGATGCCACCAAATACATTGAAACAGCAATCGTGATTGATAAAGCAATGTTTGAGAAGAGAAATGGCAGCACTAGAACTGATGTTGTTCATGATTCAATCCAAGTCGCTAACATTGCAGATCTCTATTTTCGTACACTTAATACTAGGGTATCAGTTGTTTATATCGAAACATGGCAAGGTGGCAATCAAGCCCAGATCGATCGTAATCAAGATATTGGTAGAGCTTTGTCGAATTTCAACGATTACACATCAAGAAAATTATTTAAAATCGACAAAGACACAACACAGTTATTGACTGGTGAAGTGTTTGTTGGTGGTGAAGCAGGCATGGCAGTACCGGCAACCGTTTGTACAGCTAAAGCAGTTGGTATTAGTGTTGATATCAACACATATGAACCACATCTCTTAGCCGGCACTATGGCGCACATGATTGGACATAATATTGGCATGGGACATGATGATGGTCGGAAAGAATGTTTTTGCAGAGACTGGCACGGTTGTATTATGGCACAAGCTATTGTTGGACTAGATAATGTACAGCCGTACAAATTTTCCGAATGCAGTCAGTCGGATTATATTGATCGATTGAGAACAGGCAACGGGATTTGTCTTTTGAACAAACCTAATGAATTGGAGGTAGAAAATTTATTAGTTTCCATTCAACCAATCATTCTAACTTTTTGTGTTTTGTGAATTAAATCTGATCTAGGTTCGTCGGAAATGTGGTAATCGTATCGTTGAAGATGGTGAAGACTGTGATTGTGGTACAATAGAAGAATGTCCAACTGTTGATCCTTGTTGTGATCCAATTACTTGTAAATTAACAAAAGAAGCAGAATGTGCCACTGGGCCTTGTTGTGAAAATTGTATGTTGAAACATAAGGGATATGTTTGTCGCGAATCTAACAATGAATGTGATTTACCTGAATATTGCTCTGGTGAAACCGGAGATTGTCCAAATGATGTTTACAAAAAGAATGGCTCTCCTTGCGGTGATTCTGGCAAAGGATATTGCTTTAACGGAGTTTGTCCTACTTTAACAATACAATGTCGAAATATCTGGGGATATGGTACGTACAATCACAATAATATTACTTCCATGCTCAACATTTCATTTTATGATCCTAGATGAGTTAGTAAATTAAAAATTTTGTAGGCGGAAAGGCAGCACACGACATTTGTTTTCAGCAATTAAACGCTAAAGGCTCGATTAATGGACACTGCGGTAGTGTTAGTAGTAGTGATAATAGTAATACATATGTAAAATGTAAACCGGAAAATGTGAAATGTGGCACTTTACAATGTCAGAAAGGTAAACTTAATCCAATGACAAGTTCTGAAGAGTCCCATTCGAAAACTAGCATCTGGATAAAAGGAACAGAGTATGAATGCAAGTAAGATTCTTGTCAAAATTCTTAAAAGTTTATTACCAAATATTATAATTAAATGAAAAAAAATTTACAGGTCAATTCACAAGACATCGCCTGCAAGTTCACAAGAAATCAATCATGTTGGGTTAGTATGGGACGGAACACCATGTGGAGAAAACCACATATGCCTTAATCAAACTTGCTCTAGTATTCTTCCACATATTGACCAAACCAAATGTCCTACGAATAACAATAATCTTGAATGCTCTGGACACGGGGTTAGTATTTTTTTCGTTTTTCTTTCTTTTATATATTAAAAGCTAGTAAATTCAAATGTAGAAGCACAAAAACAGAAACAAAAAAATATATACATACATAAATGACAGAGTGCTTTTCCTCTAGATGGTTTTCTTATACTTTCTTTCCAGTCATGTACGAACTTGAACAGGTGCTACTGTGAACCGGGTTGGAGCGGTCCAGACTGTTCAATCCAAGTTGAAGTGCTTTCAACACCAATGCCTGCACGTCCAACGGAAATCTCTGGTGGAAATGATCTGTCGAAAATTATGCAGAAAAAAGAAACCCCCTACGGTATGTATGCGGCCGTCTGAATACTCTATTCCTATCAGGATATATATTAGATCGACAAAAGGATGGCAACCAACTTACATCTGTCATGTTAGATATGTACATAACATATGTACATATCTACTTATGTAGTTAGAGTGAAAAATTGGAAATAAATCACAAAAATGAAAACTACAATCGCATAAATTAGCGAAGAAGTTTCTTCCGATAATTTTCATTAAATTCAAGCCAATATAATCATTTAATAGAAACAATTTAATAACGAATTCTATTATAGGTTTGTTACAGACTTTTTTTACCCTTTACTTTCACTTATATATTATCGATTGAAGCTTCTACCTGAAAAAAAAAATTGAATAATTAACTGAATGTCTTAGTACGTACACAGAGCACGGTGAAATCGGTCGGTTTTTGTAGATTTTGCGTGTATCATTCGCAGGCTCCAACAATTCTGACAATCTGGAAACCCTGACAATGGTATTCATATTGGTAGGCGTCGTGAAGGGTGTCTTCATTTGTTTTGCTGTAGTGGCCGTTTGCTACAGGTAGATACATATACAGAGTGATTTAAAAAAAAGAAATGTACAAGTATTTGATCAATAATAATAATACAGCGTGCCGTGATTAAGTTTCCTTTTTGGAGCAATGTCCTCTTTGTATATAAGCTTCTTCCATATTTCGTGTCGTGTCTAATCGTGCAATACTGTGGCCTACCTTTAAGGTTTTTTGATTATGAAAAATTTTTCTTTCTATTTTTTCTAATTTAATTTTATTCCATCACTATCGAGAATGTTGTTTGCTCAATGTGTACTGTACATACTGTATCTATATATTTATGTAGATTCTTATTTTGGATCATACTAAATATTAGAAGCAGGTGTTTTCAAATGCAATGCAAAATAGAAAAACAATAAACTAATTCTAAGTGATTTCATTTACCTACCTAAACAACAGATGAAATAATCGAGTTACCACCAAACTCTTAATAGTAGACTTTACACGACATACTTTTAACCACGTGACTAGTAACGCGCGCCAGACCACTTGAAAGAGCGCGCGAAAGATTGTACACGCCTGAATACGGCGAACGCTAAGAACGTCTTTACACGGACACTTTTGCGGGCGAGAAAGAACGGACGTTTGTAAAATCACGCGGTTAAGAGCGTGTGTGTAAAGTCCACTATTTTTGTTAGTGATGTTAATTGGGCAAAGAAGTAACTCAGTCCACATCTTTATGAAAATGTAAAAGAATCGCTTATTATGCTTTGTATCATTTTGGAAACAACTTGTACAGTATGATTCGATAAATTTTCTTAATTTTTATTAAAACATGAATAACATACATCAAAATACCATACATATGTACTTATAGAATGTAAATATGTATATTTAAAATATAGTGTGAATATGTTGGACGGTGAAAGGGAAGTCACCTAAAAACCATCCAGCATACACATTCATATGTCTTGTACATTATTGTTCTTATTGGTGCTTTCCTTCTTTCTCTCTCTTCGCCTGTGTGTTGATGCATGATGATTGACATCGTCGTGTGACGTCGCACCGCTGCTTCCCGTCACGTCTGTGCTGCCGCTGCCGATGGACCTTCAGAGGACTATCCCGGGTCCAACACGATATTTCTCGTGGGTACACTCATGTCGGTGGTAGGGGGTGTGTTCATTGTGTTTGCAACTATGGCTCTATGCTACAGGTCAGTCGTAGTACACAAAAACTTCTCGCTCTGTCTCAGGTTAGTGAGCAGACCATCCAGGTAGCGATCCATATTCTCTCCGCATATTCTGCTGTCTTTCGCTTCTTCCGTTCCGTTTGCAATGCGATGAGATGAGATTGCTGCGATGCGATTGAGCTATGCAAATTAATTCAAACAAAAAAATTATTTGTTTTTCTATAAATCTAGATGTATATCTTAGCATATTGTCTACTATCTTCTTATTCTTTCAACAACAACAATGATTCAAAAACGATCAGTTGTTTTCAAAAAAAAAACAAAAAACTTAATCTTGCGAATCATTGTTTTCAAAGTTTTATTTGGCGGCAGATCGGTGAGGACACACGAACGTCAGCGGCGATCCGTCGTCAACCACTGAGAATGGCTGCAACAATGCAGATTTACAATAGGCCGCGCCGGTATTACAAAAACTATATGTCCATACAGCAACGGCCAGAATACGAACTCAATCTAAATGCAGCCAGGATATTGTTGAATCTTTTCTCGTACAAATACAATGAACACAACTTGCTCTGCCTCTTTTTCACAAACAAATATAGTTTGCTATTTTATTAATTATACTCCACCAGGACCAATCAAACTAATTAACGGCATCGGCAGTTATTTGTTTTTTTTTTTGTTGTTGTTTAGGTGTCTCTCGTTTTTTTTTGTTTTGTTTTTTTTTTTTTAAATTAAGTTACTTTAACTTTGAGTTCGTATTTGAAGCCATAAATTGATTTATAAAAGAAAATGTCGCAACCCCCTCCACCGTTTGTTGATTGGGATGCTGCGGTAAAATTGTAAATCTCAACATTTCTGCATGCTGCATGTTTCTAGAACTCATAAAAATCATATTTATCTATTTAATAAGAAATGTTTACATACAAAAGAAAAACTTATAAATCTACCTACCTATTTTACATATTTAAGTCTATAAAAACTTGAATTTAACAAAACATCAACGATTTACAAGTTTTTCATTTTACGTAGAGCATGTATTCCAAAATTTTAATCATTACCTACATGTCTGTTTCTGTCTTTATTATTAAAAATTTGTCGCCCCTTGGATGTGTGCAGAGTGTATGCGCCTCTTTTCCACCTTTTTCCTATTTTTTTAAATCACAGCATATCAAACGTAGAAGAAAATCAGGAAATCAAAAACATTACAAAATATCATTTAAGTACATTCATTTTATCTGCAAGAAATTCTAATAATATCATTAAATTTTATGTTATTTCAAATCTATCTTATAATTTGTATATGTTTTTTCCTTATTCTACTGGGCATGTTAATGTCTCGAATGTGAAAAATTAAAAAAAAAAAGGTATTTTACTGTGCAATATTTTTTTTTCAAAATAAGAACCCATACGACTTGAATTTTCAACATTTTTCTTAAGCAGTAAATTTGATTATATTTGGATTTAAAAATAATGATAACACAAGTCGAATGGATTATATTTATGACACAAATTGGTAATCAATATTAATTAGTATTTTGATTTTGCTCCGGTTATTTTAATTTTATCCAAAATTAAACCACTGGAAGGAAGACAACAGTTCGTAAATATGAAAAACCATACAAAAAGCCCATACCGAAAAACTACGTTCATACAGCTGGCAACCATTCACAAGAAGACAGTCTAGATAATGCTAACAAAATATTAACACTTGGTGGAAGTGTACAGTCATTTGGGTAAGTCTACAAATTTTTTGGTAAAAAAAGTAATAATAATAATAATAATAATAATAACAAGAGAAACATGAAATACATTAATACATTTTTGAAAAACCGTTAATCTTACCTCAGATCTAAAATAAATCCTTTGAGTTTTTCTTTTTCATAATCGTTTGCCATACACCTTGTGAGAATGTCGAATGAGTGGATTTGTATTCTTTATTTGTATATTCTCTCATTCTCATGATTCTAACATCGTTTTTTATTTCTCATTATCATTTCTCATCTATCAAACACTTGTTTAAGTCATCCTATGAATGTTGGATTAGAAAACTTTGTATGATTTTTCTTATTAAAAGTATGCTTGGCAGAACGTCCAGTAGAATTTCATAAAATAATTTATTCAAAATTCTGAAATTTTATCTTATCTATTAACTATTTTATGAAAAAATTTCAGATTTTTGATTGCATGAAAAATCATATTACATCTTACATCTTCAATAATCATTAAAATCAAATCCATTTAATGATGAATTTTCTTAATAGCCGCGCCGATTCACAAAGGGTGTTATTTCGATCGTCCAACCATATGGGAGCAGGAGGACCATCCCATTACCAGTTAGTTACATTCATGTGATGATTGTACACTAAGTGTTGTGAAATTACCAATCCATCCAAGGAGCACGTTTAACTATTATTATTATTTAATTAAGTTTTATTTTCAAACAGTTTTATTTGTTATTACTATCATTATAAATTACTATTATTATTGTTATACCTATTCATATGTATTTACATTATATACCTAAAATTTTACAAATTATTTAGTTTATAGAAGAGGTTTTAATCAAGATGAAATTCTTCCAAAGTGTGTGGTATAACTTAAGCTTTATTTTTATTAATTTTGCACGCTTGCATGTGGTAGATGTTCGCATAAAATGTTCAAAATAAAAATTATTTTAATTATTTACTCTTCTCTATTGTCCTATATTTCTATCAGAGAACACAAGATGCAACAGCTCAAAAGGATGGGTGTTGGCTCTGCTAGTGAAGACGATCAGGGACATTCAGGTATTTTTCTTTTCAGAAATATTAATTGAAAATGTATTCATGTACTCTTTTATTAGAAGAAGAATCAGTGTCGTTCATTGACTTACAACATAACAATCTTAAAATGCCCGAGAAAAAAGGTATTTTAAAGAAACACGATTATAATTTAATGATGGGAGGCGATGGTAAAGAAAGTTGGACAGATGTAGCTCAATCTGATGAATTAATTGGTCAAACTGAAGCTAATATGACGCAATTAATGAGTAGTTCTGGTGCTTCGGATGTTGAACGCACCTTAAAGACGCTTAACGGTTACCATGAAGATATAATTAAAGCCTTACGTAATGCTGCCAGCCACCGTGGCACTTCAACTCCATCAGGCAGCAGTAGTGCCCTTAGTGAAGAGCTTCTACGTAGAAGTTTACAGCAATGCGCTGAAAGCTATTCAGAATATAAAAGAAGTAGTAGTCAAGAAAAAGTCTGTGAATCACAAGTAATAATTTGAGAAATAGAAAATAGTATCGTTTATTTTTATTTTATTGATATGTTTAGGTTGTGGTGGAAGCTGAAGAAGAAGATGAAGATGAGGTGCCACCATGTGGCCCAATTCGAATTCGAAATTTGGAAGATTTGATACGTCAACTAGAACATCATTCACGGCATATGAGTCCAAGTGGTTCAGAAGATATACGCATGTCAGAAACAGAAGCTGATCGACATTATCGACAAGAATCCTCTTCAGCTTGCAGTGAAAGTTCACATC
Organism: Iselma pallidipennis; assembly: GCA_037464855.1. Lineage (NCBI taxonomy): Eukaryota > Metazoa > Arthropoda > Insecta > Coleoptera > Meloidae > Iselma > Iselma pallidipennis. Next base: position 151,096 of record JAZBHA010000026.1, read on the forward strand.
AATCTCATAGAGATTCGCGATTTGTTTATGGACGTTATCGACAACCATCTGGACGTCTTCCTTATCCCCATCCACATAGTCACCATCAAGCTGAAGAGGAAAGTATTTATGAAAGTGCCGATCATGATAGGGGAGCACCTTGTGGTGATACACCAGACAGCGAAAGGTAAAATCACTAATTACGACAACGACACCCTCCGTCTCTATAATATGTTTGACTAGAACTCAATCTCAATTTGAAGTTAAATATACATACATATATAGTGGAGGAGGTAAAGGACGGAGGGCCCGTTATTTTAATTTGTTATCGAGCTTGGCTACCAGTGTCTGGTAGTTGTGTTATACTTGTTGTTTTCTAGTGATGAATTTATTCAAGCTCAGCAACAGATGGCTAGATGGGCAAGTGAAGACACAATGGGTCAACCTGGTGGCAGTAGCGGAACAGGAGTCGTTTCCGGTGTTGTACCACGTGAATACTTCCCATCACCGAGCAGTTCAACAAGTGAAGAACCACCAAGCATTGCTAGAGCACCAGTACCACCACCAGGTCCACCAGGTGGACCACCACATCCAGAACATGCTACCATCCATCGACCGAAACGTTATCCCGAATATAAACACTGATAATGGCTGAAAAAATACCACCATCACAGGGTAGATTCACATCACAGTAGTTACAAAATGAGCAAATGACAGATCAAAAATACCACCAATACCATTGGCGTTCCTGGATTCTGGTGGATTTAGTGATTTGTACATACTTGCATACATATATTTACAAAGTTACGTGTGATGGTGATTCATCAATATAACTAGAATATATTCTAAAGTATTTATTAAACTCTTTAGTTTGCATAGTCATCAAATTTGAATGAATTTCGCATTAATTTAATTTAATTTATAGAAATAATAGTTAATTTTAAACTATTTTATAGATGTGCAAATCAATCCCCTTTATTCCTTTCATGATGTCATCGTCATCGCCCAGCAAATCACCATACCCGTTACAAAATTTAAAAAAAAACAAGACTGAAAAGACCGACCTCGCTCCCTAATATTGTTGCCAGGAAAATCCAAGGGAACTTAAAAGGAAAAGGTCTACAACTAGACGAACCAATTTTCCGTGTTAAGTGTTAAGTGCAGTCCTTCAATAATAACAACAACAAAATATACTTGGAATAAATTTTTAAGTAATATAACTATAGAGTATTTGAATTACTTAAGCGACTGACTTTTATAGTTGTTGACATTTGTTTATTACACAAGAACAATTCTTTAAAAAAAAAAGGTGCATCTTGAACATAAAACAAATGCATGTATAATTCTAAATTCGTGGTGTGTATTAAAATTAATAATGTTGGATGAATTCCCGAATTTTGCCTTAGTTGTCCTGGCGTCCTTGCTTCCCTAGCTCTAAACCAGTGCTCGAGAAGTGATGTTCGCCATTCAGATTTAAAAACAAAAATAAAAAACACGTTTATATAATTAAATTACGAAGACGTTTTTCTTTTTTTCGGTAAAAAAAAACTCTAAAAAAAACAAGAACAAATATTACCTACTATATATAATAAACACGAGAAACGATTTTTTTATTGTAGTTGTAAGTTATTCAAATAGTTTCCAATTTGTTTTTAGGGATATTTTACTAGGGCAGAATGGCCTAACATCAATCTTTATATCACAATTCATGATAAAGCAACAAAAACAAGACAGACTAATTTGTTTTTATTATTACTAATTATTTTCATGAAGTAGAAAGCTAGACAAACAGAAATGCACAAGCTGATTAGATGAATCAAAAAAACACCACCACAACTATATAATTAAACTACTAGTCTGTCTTGAAAGCAAAAGGTTTTAGTCAGTTTTTAATTATATTAATATAATGTTATTACAAATTGTCAAAGAAAACAGTTATATCTATTAGTTGAAAATACTTTTATGCTCTCCATCCATTTCGGTAAAAAACACAAATTGTACAGAATCTTTTCATAAGCCGTTGGTCGATTCTTTGAAAAATCCTTACGAATTGTTGAAGATAAAATAGCAATATTTTTCAACTGTTTTATCTTAATTTCGGTAAGTGAAAAAAAAACAACCTGTGATAATTGTTTGAAACTTGTGTTGTTGGCTAACATATCTATTCTTTATGGGAAATTTTGTAAATTTCAAAATTAATTCACTTTTAAATTGTATCTTAGTCCAATTACAAGGATAATTCAAAGTATCACCACGACTTGAAACAATTCTAAATGCTCAGTAGAGAGGAAAATAATAACATATGAGAATAGTTCAGCGGATGTAGTATGCAAGTGTAAATATAATAAAACAATATGTGGTATATTAATTTGAACAAATAATAGACATTGTTACAATCTTTTTAATAAAAACAAAATAATAATAATAATAAAGAAAGGAAGAAAAACAAAAATTGCATAGATATCATTTATTTAAGTCAAACAAATAAATACATAATATAAGGTCTGTTCCAACTAGAATTTCAAACTATCAGGAAAGTCCGAAATAGTTCGAGGCATGCGCAGATAGTCTAGTTTGAGTGTTTTAAACTCAATTGCGCATGCGTCTGACTTTTCTGATAGTTTTGGATTCTAGTTGGAACATATCTATAAACTCGAATCAAACGGAAATTAAAAATATTTATTTTGTGTTGTACGACCTGTTACGTTATAAATAATTGAATGTCAATTATAACGTCCACGAAATAACAATCTAAAACATCCAGTGGAGTATTATTCAGTTTTGAACCGAAAACCCAAAAAAAAAAATTAATTGTGTAGCTTAGACATTGCTGTACAGTATTTGTTTCTTGATTCAAACTGTTTAGAGCAAAGCAAAAATATACTGAAATTTAATTAAATTACACACACACACACACCTCAATACAATAATTAAAACAAAGGAAAAGAATTGTGCCAAACAGGATAATTCTCTGATTCTTATTCCCTAAACCACATCTATAATAATTTTTGTAAATGCACAACTTGTTTGTTTTGTTATTTTTGTCATGTATATAGGCAGGCACACACACTCCTAACATAAAATTTCGAATAGTATCAAAATTGAAGAAAAAAATCGACATCATCCAAAGTTAAACCTGATAGACATATACGAAGAAAAAACAGTTGAAAAAAATTTGCTCATTGTTGTATTATTTGTTAAAATCTTTGACCCTCTTTACTACAATGTTACATTTATAGGTAATCCATAATCTTATGAATTTGTAATTGAAGAAATTATTATGAATATTGAAAAAAGAAATAATGATTATAATACCAAAAACATATGTGTACTTATATACATATGTTGGAATTTTTATCTGTTAAGAGGGTAGAAGATTTCAAGATAATAGTGTAAAAAAAAAGAAAATTTTAAAATATGTATGCGGAATCACATGCAAAGTTTTCTAAAAAAAAAAGAAAGAAAAAGAAAAAAGAAAATCAGATGGATGTAAATATAGTGTTATGACGATATACACTGCCTAAAATAAATGAATTATTACCTAAATTTCTCTGTTTATTATCAATTTATTTTAATACACATTTAACATAGTTTTCCTTTAAATAATCAAATGGTTCTTCTTTAAATTCTATATCAACCAACAATTTTCTGATATTTTCATAATGTTCTTTCAGTTCTCTATCTCTATAGTTTAATATAAATTTTACATGTTCGATCAATAATAATGTACGATTTTTTGAGATTTTTTCAATCAATTCCTGTGAAAAATATTTTAAATGATTATATCCTAAATAAATTAAATCAAAATATTCTTTGTATTCGGATCGATATTTCATCAATTCCAAAATCGACATTGACATAAATTTAATTTCAACATTTCTCATACTCAAATCAATACATTCCCCAATTAAATTGCCACCATTATTATCGCTCGCTTTTATATCAGTTATCCGTTTCTCCGGTATTTGCATTATAAGAGGACCTAATTTCAAATCATTATATGTTCGATGGATATAGTCTTTTTCAAACTCAATTTCATAAAATATCTGTAATAGATTCCTTTCAGTAATATCGGTTGCTCTGTAAGAATTTTCACCATTCATTGATTTCAAATAATTCTCATCATCACATTCTAAACCATAACTAACATATGGTCCTGTTTGCATATCACCTAAATACCCATAATGTAGGAATTTTGCACCATTCGATATAACTCCACATACCATAGAACGATTCGTTTTAGATACGTCTGTTTCCAACCAGGTAAAAGCAATGCCCGATTTACGAAATATTTGATATTCTTGATGACATATTTGTTTACCACCAATTGAATGATAACGCATATGTAGATCCCAATCGAAAACACCTTGTTTTGAATCGTAACGTATACCTAATGTTTTTCGTAAACGACTATCCCAACAATCACAAATATCGAAATCATCTTGACTATACCAGAATTTTAATAAATTCTCTAAATAATCACGTTCTTTATATTTGATTTCTAAATGAATAGATGGCATCATTTTTTCCATGTACGTAGAATTTGTTATCATCTTTAATAATTCATCCGATATTGATGTTAAATATTTAGCAAAAAATGGACGGATTAACGTATTACCATAAATTTCCATAAATAATTTCGTCTTTTGTATTAAACCAAGTGATGATTGTTTTTGTAATGCTATATTTAATAATAATAATTGTTTAGCAATTGTTTCAATACAGGCTTCAATAAGATAAAAATTCACTTTTATATTTTTGTATTGATACTGTTTTGATAATGTTTTCAAAACATGACGAACATCTGTACCACCAACTATTAAAATATTAAATTCAGATGGAATATTACCCATTGTAGATTCATATTGTTGAAATAAATTCAATGATGGTGTTATACCCCAAAACATTTTTCTTAACAGAACCAAGCTCGAATTTTTATTGAAACTTTTTCTTAAACTGTCAAGAAAATTGATCAAACTAGTGAACGTTTCTATGGAAATAAACAATGCAGTATATACGGTGCAATTCAAGCGCAACTCTTCATCTTCATCTTCTTCTCACTGGATAACCATAAGGAAACGGTAATTCAAGCGTCCTTACTCTTTAAAGAGTGGCTTGCTCCGCCCAGCTAGCTTAAGCGCATATATCTATCCTTATTCCTACTACAAATTTATATATCTGTTCTTTACTGTGTGAACTTATCTATAATACTATTGGTCGAGTTTGTCAGCTGTAAATTGGTGGGGAGAAGATAAAGATGAAGAGTTGCATTTGAATTGCACGGATAGCAACTTTACAAGAAAAAGCTCGAATTTTACTCTACTTTCAGGAATCATGAGCTAAATGGTCATAAAATTTTGAACTAATACGAACACTCATTATTGTACCCATCTTTTTCTAACACACACGTAAAGTTTGGTTACTTTCAATGAAGTAGAGTGATTCAAGTTAAGCTGTACGTTCAGTATAAACGAAGGTGTGTAGCAGATGTTTAGGAAGAGACTACCTAGAAGCGTATGTCGGCGATAGTCAAACATAGTCAACCGAACCAGTGGTTCCACCACATCCCCAACAGCAGCATCAATGTTTTGGTTCATACAGATGTTTTATGACCATTTAGCTAATGATTCCTGAAACAGACTATACCATCATAATGCTTCGGTGGAAAAAGTTACGCAGTTTTCCACCATTTGAGTGGAGGAGCCCATTGCTTCTGTATTCGACGACCACAAAAATGTGCGAATAGTACCTACTCGTCCCTTATGCTCTAAGACCGTCTCTGTAAATCAATGCAACACAAACGATGATAAAAGACCACACACAGTCATTTCTGTATGGTTACTTCTATTATATAATAATAACGAAAAATATTGTACACAATACGTATAAATATAAGTATAACTACAATATTTTGTCGGGAAAAAATCGAGAAGGTAAACATGGAATTGAAACACAAATTCACTTTAAATTTTTTAATAACGACAAAGGGAAATCTATTATAATACCTTTTGTTTCTTTTTTGTCGGCTTTACCGTTTTCACTTTCTCAACGTTATGCTTTGTTCTTGTAACTTCATTTAGATCTTCTTGTTTCTTATTATTAATGTTTTGATTTGTCAATTTTTTAATTTTTATTTTCTTTTTCTTTTCTTCATCCTTATTATTGTCATCATTTGCTACCGGTACTTGTTTATTTGCGATACCCTTTTTCTTAATTGTTGTTTTCTTTTTTATTGGTCCTTGCTTATTCATTTCTTGTTGTGTTTTCTCATTTGATATATCCATCTTTTTAACTGTTTTCATGATTTTCTTTTTCTTTACATCGTTTTTGTTTGATTTTGAAGTTTTATTATGATTTATCATAATTTCAATATCAGTACTTTTTTCATTTTCTTCTGAATTTTTCTTTAATGTATCAGCTCGTTTAATTTTCTTTAGTTGTTGTTGATTTTTCGTGTAACTATCAGTTTGTTTACTAGAGAAGTTTTTCTTTGTTTCTTCATTCTTTCTTAGTTTTTTCTTGTTTTCCATACCATCACTATTCGGTTGTATGAATCCACCATTCGATTCAATATCAACTTTATTTTCATTAGTTTCCTCTTCTTCTATAATTGTTTCAGTTTCATCTTCATTAATAAATTTAGGAATAACGTTAGAGAATTTCTTCAATTTAGCAACAAAGAATCCATCCATATTATGTGTATGTGGATAGAATCGTCTTGTTAATTTTAATGTTGGATGATACCTTGAATGTCGATAATGTACAAAACCTTCAGTGCCAAATTCTAAACCAGTATCAACTAATTTAACATTACGTTTCTTTAATGCAAAATCAACAACAGCTTCATTCTCTTCTGGTAGAATTGAACAAGTTGAATAAACAATATAACCACCAGTTTCTGATTTAGCATTAACACAATCAATTGCAGCTAATAATAATTCCCTTTGTAATGTATAACAACGTTGTATATCTTGTTGATCTTTACTTGTTTTAACACTTTCATCTTTTGCAATAACACCAGTACCACTACATGGTGCATCTAATAAAACACGATCAAAACTATTCATTCTGTTTGAATATTTGCGACCATCTAAATTTGTTATAACTGAATTAATAACACCTAAACGATGAAAATTACCAATAACCGCTTTAACACGATCTTTATTGATATCATTAACAAATAATATGCCTGTATTTTTCATAACAGCAGCTATATGTGAAGCTTTACCACCTGGTGCAGCTGCCATATCTAAAATTTTCTCATTCTCTTGTGGTGCTAATGCCATAACTGGTAATAAACTGGATGCACCTTGTATAATATAATGACCACCGAGATATTCAGGTGTTGCACCAACAGGTACTTGTGACGAATAAATAACTAAACCAACTTTACTCCACTTACCAACTGGATCTAAATTAACACCACGATTAATTAATGCCTGTGCTAAATCTCTACGACGTGTTTTTAATGTATTGGTACGTATAGTTAATGGCCGTTGTACTTCACTAGCTTCTAAGAATTCTAATAATTCACCCAATGGAAATAATTGCATTAATTTCTCCATTAAAAATTCATTATAACTATAATATGTGCATAAATCATTTCTTAACATTTCCAAATAATCACTACGAGAATGTTGTTCGTCTCGTAAATTTTTAAAATCAGATAAAACACCAACAATATCTTTAATACGTTGTTGAACTTGTTGTAAACTAGCAACTTTATCACATTCTTCATCTGTTGGAAATTTAAATTTCTCTTGATTTGCAATATTAATTTGTAATTCCTCTTCAGCTAATTTATCATCGATTTTACGTTGTTTATCAAGTTTCTTTGATTGTCTTTCAATTGGTAATAAATCATCATCACTACCAGCTCCATCAGAATTGTCGTTTTGTTCTTCGTCATCATCATCATCTGACATATCCTCTAATTTGGTAATTTTATAATCATCATCTTCTACATCTTGCTCTTCGATTTCTTCTTGGTCATCCTGCTCCTCTTCTTCTTCTTCTTCAGAATCTGAACCTTCGTGTTTTCGTTTCTTCGGTTTCAACCAACCTTTATTATCATCACTAAAACCTTGTGGTAATTCGACTTGTTCAATATCAGATTCAGAATTTTCAATATTCTTCTTTGTTTTCAACTCCTGTTTAATGGCTTGTTGTTTTCTGATTCGTTTTGCTAAACGTTTTCTTTGACGATGACTCAATTGTTTCGTTTCATTATTATCTAAAAATTACAATTTCAATCAATTACACACGTGTTTCTTTTTCTTGCTTAAGAATAAGAATAATCAGTAATCAATTACCTTGTAATAATGATTTTGGGAAGGTTGGATCTTTTTGCTTCTTTGCTTTTCTACCAGGATCACGTTTAATTAAACCATTTTCATTAAACTTTGCCTTTCTACCCATTTTATATTAGTTTTGAATTGTTTAAATCCACGTGAAGTTACATTACAACATGCAAAAAGTTAGGTTAACTTGTTTAATTCTAGTTCTAGGGACTTTTGAATGGTAATGTTGGTTAAACTGTAACATTGGTCAGGGTTGCCAGATGTTGCTGTTTGGGTTTTTGTAGTTTGTAGGAGAAATGTAAAGTCTGTCGGAAATTTTAAGAATTTGACTTGTATATCGTAAATTTTAAGTGGTCATCTGGACGATGGAATATTGTATCAAGTATTAAGTAAACATTGGTAAGGTAGTAAGTATCAGAACCTAATTGGCGATAAATCGCCCAATCTGGCAACCTGAAAGCTGGTCGCGATACAAAGTACGCCAGCTATTGACATATCTTAAAGTAATAATTATGGGGGGAAAATTAAATTTTTAATACTCTTATAAAAAATATGTATTTTATACAAAATAAAACATTATATACATACAAATTTACATCATATATCAACAATTTAATAAAATATGAACCAAATTACGGCCCTACGGTCTACGTCGAGGCGAAATGGCGCTGTGCACCCTTTATAACACAGTTAAACATGTTTCTAAATTATGGAAAGACTTAAACAGATTGTTGGACAAGCTTATTCAATTTCTCAGCCACTTCATCCATTTTAGGCCTCTTTCTCACATTTTCTAAGCATTGCTTAGCAATGTCGTACAAACTTTCCGAAAAATCTATATCTCTAGCTTGCCAAGAACCAACAGTTGTATCTAGTAGTGGCTTAATACTGTCTTGGCATTTATCTTCAACGTGATATACCTAAAATATAAATCATAAAAAATAAACCAGAAACAATAATAATAATCATTGGAGGATCCACTATGAAGGTAATGAAGCTTAAGTTTCAGGACCCCCAACAAAAAGGACCCCTTTTATTTGTTGTACGTTACTGACGGACACATCACAAAACCTAAGCTTCAGGGCCCAAAACGGTCTGGATCCGCCACTGATGATAATATAATATAATACTATAATATTAATTCGTACCAAATCAACATTTTCTCGATTTTCATCTAGTAAAGGTAATGAAGTTAATAATTCTAATAGAACAACACCAAAACTAAATGTATCCACTTTGACAGAGATGACTCCTCTAAAATTTCATTAAAAAAATATTAAAATATAATTTTAAATAGAATTTAAACAATAGAAATACCTTAAAGCTTCCGGTGCCATATAAACAGTCGTTCCCCAAATTGTAGTACCTGTTGTGGCATTTTGATTTGGCAATAATTTAATTAAACCAAAATCACCTAACTAAAAATTTTCATATCTATTAGTTGTATTTTGTAACATTTGTAACAACAAAAATCACTTACTTTAGGTTTATTTGTTAAATCTAGAAGAATATTTGCCGATTTAATGTCTCGATGTATTAAAGGTGTACTAAAAGCCGTGTGTAAATAAGAAATTGCTTTAGCAGTACCTAATGCAATATATAATCGTTCAGTCCACACTAATTTTTCCGATTTCTTAAATTTTACAAATATTAATAAAGAATAACAAAAAAAAACAACAACAAAAAAGAAACAATACCTGTAATCTATCTTTTAGTGCTCCACCAGGAATATATTCATATAATAAACAATACGTAGGACCATCACATGAATAACCAATCAATGATAGTAAATTCTCATGTTTATATTTACATAAAACTTCCACTTCATTTCTAAATTGTTTTGTTATATTATCATCATCTAATACCACTTCGGTATTATTTAAATTCAACCGTTTCACAGCTACTGGTTTATCTAATAAACCCAAACCCAAATAAACTTTACCATAACCACCACAACCTAAGAATCGTCCATTTCTCTTGATATCGATTTCATTGAAATTATCAGTGGCAAATTCTAATTCTGAATATGTAAAATGTGGCAATACAGTATTTAATGATAGATTCGGTAATGGTGATATACATTGTCTTGAACTCTTTTCACTACTATTACTAATTTCTGTTTTACTTGATAAAGATCTTGATACTGATGGTTTCATTAATTCACTTAAAACTGGCAAATTCTGACCAGATTCAGAATTCTGAAATAGTCCAGAATTAGAAGTAGATGTTGTGTTTTCAACAGATTCCGAATTACCATTATTGTGTACATTTAAAGCACTTATAACCGGTATATTTTGTTGGGAACTATCAAATTCCATTGAGCTTATGTCTGAGTTTGTATTGTTAAAACCAACATTTGAAAAATTCTGTTGAATTTCATCCAAATTTCCACTGGTATTATTCAATAGAGCAGATAAATTCGGTACAATATTATTATTATTACTATTACTCAATAATATTTGTTCTGAAGAAATTTCAGACTGTGTCTTTGAAAACTGTATTAAATCACTTGTTTCTTTGTTAATTTCTTTAGAACTTCTTTCATTTAGCATAACTAAAGGCACTTTTGATTTTGTGGTTGTTGTTGTTTCAACAAATTCACTAACAACAATTTTTGGAATACTTTTTACATCATCTGTACAATTTAAATTTCTTTGTAATGAATTGGACATTGTTATTGATTCAATTGCTGAACTTGGATAATTGACTTGATCTAAGATTCGTTCAATTTCTGATGTTCTCAAATCTAATCTATTCTTTTCATTATCATTTAATAAAATTGGTGCTAATGGACCTTTATTAGGTCTTTTTGGTGGATCTTGTTTTAATAAATTTACAGCAACATATTCGGCTGCTTGAAATAATTCAGCTTTAATCAATAAATCTAACAGATGTCCTAATTGAGGAAAATCACCATCACCATCTAATGGTCGACTAAAATCAATTAATACTATTTCAGAACAGTCTAATTTTGTCTTTACTGATAACATTTTGATTTGACTGAAACAAAAGTAATACATAATATTGGTTATACGCATATGATAAAAACTAACACTTATAATAATAATTATTATTATTAAATGTACATACTTAACATGTTGTGAATTGAAGGCTAATTGTGTTGTATTACAATTGTAATCATTTTTTTTTACGGTTTTCGGAATAACTCCGATTAATTGTATCCATGATTCACGATATTCCAAAATTTGAATTAATTCCGATCTTTCTCTAATGTAATTGAGGAAATTGTAGAGTTCTAATGAAGGTTCCATTGAATTTATTTAAAACACAATCGGAAAAATATACATTTATCAACAATTATAAAGAATAATTATCAACAGGTCATAGATAACCTCACATAACCTCAAAGATTACCTATGATGATGGTGATGGTTGAAACGGAAGAAACGAGCCATAAGAAAAGACAGCTAATGTTAAAAAGTGGGGATAGAAAATAGCGCCTCTCCTGTTGAGCCATTGTAACTAAAGGAAAAGCGGGAAACTTAAAAAACCAACACTGACAATGAGCGATTTCGATGTTTGGGCGTAACACATACATATTTATCAGGAGTACTTATTTATATAAAAAAAATGATAATGGGTAATTACACAAATTAACAATAGAAGTATATATTCATTGAATTCGGACAATAATTACCAACAATAGGAAACAGTAAACCTAAACATACAAAATAGGACATAAGTGGTTAACACACCTTCTGACTTGGTTAAAGTGACCAGATTATAGATACCCTAATGCTGTACAAACGTGAAAAAAAGATAATATATGTCTAGTTGCAGCAGTCATTCAGTGCAATTCAAACGGAAATCTTCATCTTCATCTTCTCCCCACCCATTTACAGCTGACATGGATACCTAGGAGCGAGAAGAAGATAAAGCTGAAGATGAAGATTTGTGCTTGAATTGCACCGAACATCTACCGTATTAGTATACATCATCTTTACTTGCTAATACAATGCTGGCATGAGATGCAAGTAACAGTTACTGTACTTGCAAAGTTGTCAAATGTGCGCGTCCTCCCTATTGGGCGTATTTTATTTTTTATCTAGTTCAATTTTATAAGAATTTATAAACGTTATATTTGAATTTTTTGGAAAGTTTGGGACTAACATTACAAAATGCTGTGCATTTTGCTGCACACTCCTTGATGCTGTACATTTTGCTGTACATTCCTTGATGCTGTACATGAGTTAGAAATGCTGTGCAATACAGCAGAATGCTGTACGTCTGGTCACTTTAGACTTGGTCGGCCCGACATGACCTCTGACAAAAGGGGACATTACACTATAAACGATCGGTGACGGTATTCGAGAGGCATAGGAAGAAACAAAAGTACTATCGGTGATAAGCTTTGACAGTGGAATACTCCTGTTTACAAGAGATGTAAGTTTTGTGTAAAATAGAGCTTATAAAACATTAAAAAAACTGTACCTATTTGTCCAAGATCTATGATAGTGTAATGTCCCCTTTTGTCAGAGGTCATGTCGGGCCGACCAAGTCAGAAGGTGTGTTAACCCCTATATACTAACAAAACAATACAGTTATCCAGCACCAACACAGTAATTTCTACATAAGACACCTTGCTTTGGAAAATAAACCCACCATAACCACCAGAACAAACCATTTTTATTCAAACGTGCCTGACATACAATTCATTTCGTCCCAGAATAGTTTTTTTTATATAAAAAATTGGAAATATAAGAAAACTGCCAAGGAGTATTTTGAATTTCCCGCGTTTTGAGATAGTATGATAACTAAATCATAGAAGCGCTAAAAACAGGTATTTTATTTAGCATTGAGTGTCCTCTCTCGTTTATCTATTTCTCTAGACGGTTTTGTGACGTAATTACTGGACCCTATGCTGTGTTCACAAGCGAATCTTATGCTAGGTTCACACGAGAATTGTACGTGAACATTTTGGATTAGTTTAAAACCATCGTTTTGACTTAAAAGAAAAAACAATATTGGTTAACAAAAATATTTATAAATTTTTTGACGGCAAAATTTCTCTGTTCAGTTTCTTTTTGCATGAATTCTTCAATATTTTTACCAAGTACAACAAATTTTTAGAGCTTTACAAAATTGTAAAGATAGTCCAATATCTTATTGTAAATCACTATTTCATCATGACGTCATTAAACAGTCCATATCACATCGGAGGTGAGCGAAAAAATGCGAAACAGATATTAAAGTAAATCGGGTATTAACCTGTTCGCGTCAATTGTATTTACCGCCAAATTATGACGTCGTTGCCGGACCCAAGCCGTTTATCATCCTTGCTCGAGCAATTTACTCGAGTAGCCTGGAGTGGATTATAAAACAGCAGTGCAGCTGTTCGAGCAGATATAAAACAACTCGTGTACACAAATCGCCTGCTCGAACGGATTATAGAACAAACCCGTTGTCAACTGTCAAAATCTTTAGGCTGTCAGTGGAATTGCAAAAGGCTATGTTAATTTTTGCCACAGATTTTCATAAATTTATCCGTATAGAGAAAATTTTTGGAAATTTCATCTTTACAAAATTAAAACAAACATGCTTAACTAGCAACTTATAAAATTGGCTTTTATTGTGTTTAAATTAAATTATATTTAATTTATTTTGAGGTTATCTTCGAATCTGGGTTAGTATTATTATTGTTTGGTTTGTTGTGAATTATGGAACAACAACAACAACACCATGATGCTGAAAAAAATGAAATTGATCGGAATGTTACCATTCAGGCATTAAGGAAAGGGACTAGAAATCTATTATCAGCATTATTGAATCCTGAAAATATGGTACGCCTAAGTAAACAGAATTTACCACGGTAAGATTTTTAGTAAAACAGTTTGCTACATTGATGAATTTTCTAATAATTTTAATGAATTATTACAGTACCTGGTTGGGCTTGGCACACTTATGTAATATAAGAGGTGATTATATTATGGCATTAGAAAATCATGCCGATCCAACAGGTGAATTATTGAAGTTATGGGTAGAACAAGATCCGAACAATAGTACAATTGATAAATTATTATTATTATTAATTCAATTAGGTCGAAGAGATGCATATGTAAGAATTTTACCATATATAGGTAATATCTTTTATTATTATTAATTGTTATTAATATAAAGAATGAAATAATAATAACAAATAATATCTTTCAGATGACGACATCAAAGTGTTTAAGAAAAATCCATTCAAACCACAACCATTGAATTTATGTGATGACAATAATATTTTAACAAATGACGACATGGTCAGATATAGTGAAGGTCTATCACCACAGATATATGATGCGTTTGTGTTATTTGCCGAAGATGATATTGATTTTGCTACTGAGTTAATCGATACAATGGAAAAACAATATCATTTGAAATTCTGTGTGAAAGATCGTGATTTAGTTCGACTTGGTATTGAAACAAGTGTTATTATAAGATTAATAACAGAAAGATGTAGACGATTGATTATAATATTATCTGATGCTTTTTTTAAAAGTACAGCAAATAGCTTCTTTTTATTGTTCACACAAAGTTATGGAATTGGTAAGAATTAAACAAACAAATATATCAATTTATATTAATTCATTCATTCATTCAAAAATATGTTTATATAGTTCAAGATCAGAGAAAAGTAATTCCTTGTATCTATAAACAATTGACAAAGATTCCATCAGAATTAACTGGCTGTTTCATGTTAGATCATCGACAGACGAATAGATATTGGAGTTTTTGGGAAGGTTTACGTAAAGCTATCTACGATCCACCACCACCACCAACACCACCAACTGTTGACCAGTCCAAATTGTATATAGTTTTCTGTTAAGTGATCAATAGGTTTTCTAATACAAAATTGTATTTTTTTAGATCACAATTGGAGAATGACACAAAAAAAACGAATAATACTATCGTAATTGAACACCAAGAATCAAAACCAATCAATCATGTAAAATTCGATAGATTAAATTCGGTTGAAGACGTCAATGTAAATACATCGTTGAATAATCATGATGATAATGTCTGTGATAATAAACCTGCAAAATCGAAAAAGACTTGGTTTAAGAAATTTATTAAAAAAAGTCACAAAAAAGTCGCTTTAGAAAGTTAAAAATTCATTTTTACGAAATTTATTGACTGGAAAAATTAGAGACGAATTGTATTTGATTTCGACGATTTGCCCAACAAAAAAGAAAAAATGAGCTAGTATCTATTTTTATAATTGGATTTTATGATATTTAAAAAAAAATGTAAAAAAATAAGTGCAATTATTTTAATATATTTAGTAGCCATTCGAAAATCTTTTTTTTTAAGAATCCTGTTTTATAGAGCATAGATTTAGAAGGATGGTGCTGGTGGTAGGTGTATCAAATTGATATATAGGTTGTGTAACGCACCCACGTTGGACCCCGCCCACAACACCCACGCTTCATTCATGCGGCCCGGGCTAAACTCTCCTGCATCCTGTGCAAGTCGCCCACATACACACCACCAATCACACTCCCAAATTTTCGTATATATATGAAATATAAAGGACTGGAAGTAAACTTGTAAATTGTTGATGGGAGGATGGTAACAGAAAACAACACCATCACAATCATTTTGTTTTATCAATTTTTTTTTCCATTATTAAAAATTTTCAAATTGTACGTAGGTGGAATTTACATACATGTATGTAAATCAATTTTTTTTCTGTGTTCAAGAAAAAATGGGATTTCACCAGACGCCTACGAATAAAAGTCGTATTGCTGTTAGTCTTTTTTCCATGTATACCTATACGTATTTCTAATCCCTTTCATTTATTTTGAAACAGATGGGTATATTCGAAAACAAGATAGGTCTGTTTTTGACGATGTGGAGGTGGTTTTCTTAAAAAGGCAGTCTACACGTTCTACACTTCCTGATGGGGGTTATGCAGTGAATTTGGAGCTTGTGGGGGATGTAAAAACCGACAATTTACTTGAGCTTGAACGGAACTTGAACTCGAACGGAATATGGAACATAAGTGGCGTCTACATGCTCCAACTTCCTGATGGGGATACTTGAGTAAACTGGGTTTTCTGCGCGCCAGCTGGTTGGAATACCTACATAATCCCGACGTGTATCTGTCCCATTATTCTAACCTGCTGGCGCACAGAAAGTCCAGTTTACTCAAGTATCCCCATTAGGAAGTTGGAGTGTATAGACGGCACTATAGAAAACTTGTGCTAATACTCAGTGTTCAGTGAAACTGGAACGTGTAGAGACAGTTCAGTTTTGTACGGTTTTAAAGGAAATTTTATTACCTACTGCGGTATTGTCAGCTTCTATTAATTTTTTATATCATTGTCCCATATGGTTTTACTTTTTTTGTTTAGGTATTCTGATTTTCTGCAAATATTCCTAATTTTGCATAACCGCGATTGTGATTTTTCCATTCGTGTTTCCCAAGTCACACATTTCAATCATAGTTCCCCTATTTATTTCACGAAAACATGCAAAAAGTTACGACGAAAGACTAAAATTTACACAATTATCCTGGAACCGTGTGGACTCTCGACTTGCCCAGTGCAGGATCACTGAACTACGGGATTGAAGTAAATTCACTGAGCGTCTGAATAGGGCTTTTTAATCATAATTTCCCTGTTAATTTCATAAAAATGTGCAGAAAGTTACTGAACTATACACAAGTATCCGGGAATCATGTGGATGCTCCACTTGCTCAGTGAGAATTGTATCGAAATCACTGAACTATATAGGTGGTTGGAGTAAATTCACTGAGCGTCTGGATAGGGCTATATTAGACATAATCTATTATTTGTATAAAATTTCGCCCAATTCTCTTAAAATATTTACACAATTGCCTTAAATGGAGGAATGGAGAAAATGCAAATTTAATTTTTTGTACTGTTATATTTTCCGACTTTATAAATTCATATATAAAGTACATATTCGTTTTATAAATGTTAACCAAGAAACATTATAAAATTGAATAAATTTTCTACTTTTTTTCGTTATTTTTTTTAATATAATAATAATAATAATAATAATAATAATAATCAATAATAATAATAAGTAATATTTATCGAAATAAATAATTGTTATCTAGTTAACATTAATTTACTATTTAAAAACAATTATTATAAACAATGAAAATGATCAAGTATTACGTCGTTTCGTCCGTTTCTTTTTTTCATTATTTTATAAATATTAGCTTGTGTTGTTAAAAAAAGAATCAAATTTATTTAAACGCAATAATTTGCGATGGTTTGTTTTATATTTACCGGCGAAAAACATGTTCATTCGCACGACGGAATACCTGTGTAGAGCACAATTTAAGCTCTCATCGTTGCGATGGAAGTGATGATTTATTATTATCACGTATTGCATATTGGCAGAGGCCGGAGAGGAGAGTTCAAAAATCTAGGGATACACAAAAAAAAATCGAAAATCACACAATTTCAGAAATGACAAACTATGGAGATTTATTTTTATTTTTTTTGGTATAAAAACTTAAAATCTTCACGCTTTTGTTATTCGTTCTTTCGAAACATTTTTGTGCATCCCTAGTAAACGTTAAATGCAAGTTCACTCATCTCTCCTGATGATGGGTCGCTCGAACTAGGGCACTGTGCCATCATACAAAACAGGAGAGGGAATAAACGATCCGTCGTCCTGTTCCCTATCCTGCCGGAGTCAATGTCCGCGCGACCCAGTCGTTCCTGGCCCCGCCACCAATAATATATACTACTATACTGCTGCTGCTGTTGCTCTTGCTGTTCTGCTACTGTTGCTGCTGCTGCTGCTGTGGTTGCCACCATTTCCGATTCTATGGGTATGTTGCTATGATGTTGATGACTTCGGCTGCCGTCCCCCCAAATCGCATCCCATCCGCTGTCAACGGCCAATAAGCAAGTTTTCCTACTGCAATTCCCCATTTTTGTTGTTGTATCAGGTCACAGAGAGGGCCGTTACTTATTTGGGTAGTATGCGGTTATCAAGAAGTAAATCGATTGGATGGTGGTGGTGGTGGTGGTGGTGTTATTAGTGTGATTGTGTGGTAATGGTAGCAGCCGTAGTAGTGGTATAGTAATAGTACATCATATATATATCCTATATGGTAGTGGAAAAGGGATTCACAATCTATAATTTTCCAGCACTGAGAATAAAAGAATGGAAGGTGGCCAAGGGAACGACGTGCATATGTGATTTTCTTGCCTTCAACGCTACGGACTTATACTCGTATAATGGACAGCTGCCCCGCCCCGTCTAGTGATAAAAACGCAACAAATTTTTGTTTATAAAATTTTATATCCTTTTCATTTTCATCATCAATTAAATGTTTTTTTTTTATATTTTATAGGTTTTGGCAGTGGTGATTAAAATTTTTAGAACGTTGCATCTTAAAAGGATGGGTCATTTTCTTACATACCTATATAGTATAGTACAACGTAAATGTACGCTTATTTTACACAAGATTGTGCGTCCATTTGACAAATTTCTCAAGGAGTTCGTGTTTGCTTTTTTTTTCTTGAAAATTATTAAATTTCTTCTTTTTATCAACTATACAATAGATGTATTTTCGTTCTATGGTCGTTTTCATTAATGTCGACTAATTTCACCTAAACAAACAATTTCACAAAACGGTGATCCCGACAATAAATTTGAAAACTGACTCCGAATCGAAAACACAACAATCAGATTCAACTGAATAATTTATCATTATTATTATTTTTTTTAATATATAGTTTATCTAATATAGACCTACAATTCTTTCCATTCATCATGAAAAATTGGCAAATTTCCCCAAAACAAACAAAACCAAAAAAAAGAAAAGCATATTCCCTCAATATATTTCCACATTCATCTGTCTATCTATCTATATAATAAATACCTATATAATTATATATTTACGTTTCTGTAAATATATAACGTATAATTTTTTCCTCTAATACTGTTTTAGGTAAAACTTTTCACTTATCAACCTTATCACAACAGACCCGACCGAGTTTCTGATTACAAGAAATAAAAAACCAAAAAAAAAATGACTAAAAAAAGCAACGGTAATTGAGCAATATACAATGAATAATTAATTAGTCATCATGTGTTTAAATCCATTTACAACATTTCGATATCCTAAACAATTGGCCTTATCAATATTCTTAATCAATTTTTTTCTATTTACCATATTTAAATATGAATTTGTTCTAATATATTTATATGTATGTATATATCAATTATAATCATTATTTTCTCATTTAGTATCTTCTCAAAAATAATTAACTTTAACTTAGCTAAGTAGTCGTACAATCCACATAATTATAAAAAGTACAAAGCGTTTTTATTACTAGGACCCCCGCCGATTACCACGGTAGGTAGTTTCTCCTTTATTTTACTTCATTTATTTTATTTGATTTTCTTTACTTATTATTCTTTTATTATTATCTTATTATTATTTTTTTGTGAATAAAAAAAGCATAATGTTTTTTTAATTTACGAAAAGTCTATAGTTGCATTCACTAAATTCGCGAATGATCCGCCAGACTGATGCAACTATATATGGTAGTGATGGTGTTAGCGAATGGTGATGACGATGACAACAATGATAATAATGGGTTTATTACACTTGTTTTGTTCCTTTTCTTTTTGCAAAATTAGTGGTGCTAATGATGATAGCGGCCGGTTGCGACGAAGAGCAACGCTACAATCGCTGATCCTACGCGTACGCACAACAAACAACCATCTAAGCGAATAATTTTATTATTTCATTTTTTCTTTTATTTCTTTTAAATCATAAATAATTTACATGATTAACAAGGATACCTATACAAACACAATTTGTTTCATTGATTTTTGCATTAGTATTCGCGTAATCACTGTCGGTGCAATATTTTCTTTTTAAAAATCTGCTAAATAAATAAATTGAATCGTACCCCCGATCATGAATCGATTGTCAGCCCAGTCCTAGCTAGTTCTTTTAATCAAAGTTGATTTAGTTTATTTTAATTTTAATTTATTTACTAATTGTACTGCAATTGCAAACCGCCAATTGCCATTTACAAAATTTTGCTTAATTTATTATTATTATTAATATTTGTTTATTATTATTATTATTATTATTATTATTATTATACGTATGTGTTTGTTTTTATTTATTTATTATTATTATTATTATTATTAAATATCTAATAATATTAGATACTAATTTACGGTGTGTGGCAGTTGTCATCGGCCCGCACAACTCGCAACACGTGTTAAAGATCGATCACACTGGTGGCAAGTCAGTACGGAATATAATAATGTAATTTAATGTATTTTAAGTACGGATTAGAAAGTTCACATCCGATATGTGATATTGCGCACTTGCTTATTACTAAAGTCTGCTTTGTGCTTTATGACAATAAAGACAAGTTGTGGCAGTCGTTTAGCTGTTTATTCACAGCCTATCTTCCTCTTCTTCTTCTTCTTCAGCCTCTTCGATAACACCTTCATTTTCTTCTTTATAACCAGGATGTTCAGAAATAGCATAATAATTACCATTATATATGACGCCCAATTCACGTAAGACATCACCCCTTATAGTTGCTTTAATAGTCCAGTTATAACAATCATCACTTTCGCTTTCCCGATCTAAACGTTCAACATCTAATATTTTTGAACTTAAACGTTCCAATATAATACCAATATCTTTAATACTTAAATGTCGTTTCTGATCCACGCTGAGTTGGTCGATCAGCAGCAGGAACTTTTCAGAGGTGACGGCCTCGTCCTCCATTACGGTATTCTCCGTTTCGCTTTCGGAGCTCTCGTGTTCGGACTGCCCGCCGCCATGTCGGCCGCCACCTTCAATGTCTAAAAAACGAACATGCCTTGATGATGGTGGCTGTGGTGATGTTTGTTGTTGAGCATCTTGTATTGGTGATGTCGCTACACTTTTATGAACAGCAATTTTACGTCCCTCCTCATGCAATGCACAACAATGGAAATCACACTCAACAGCTCCATTACTCTGTGGACTGCCGGCTCTTGGCATATGAGCATGATGAGCACATTCTGGTGTATGAATGTGGATGGTTTGACTTTCCAACGAACTGCCCTGCTTCGATAGCCGATGGATCGGTTTCACGTCGTCGTGGTTTATCACAGTGATCTGGGGGCTGGAGTAGCGAGGCTGAGGCTGTTGTACGCCTGTTGGCATGTACACATCATTTATGAGGGTTTCTTTTTTGCCACTAGCCGATGTTTGTATCACCAATGATGGCCTCTTACTTGGTGAAAATTTGCCAGGTGCGGGCGACGGAGTCTCTGACGACGTTCTCGTGGGAGCCGAACGTTGGTCCCAATGCAATACAACAGTGACACGACCCTTGTTATCCATAATCTTCCAAGAAGGCGTCTCATCGTGCAGTTCCAGTGCATGAATTGTCTCGCAAACGATCTTGGGAATCGCCGATATCGCTACTAAGACAATTATGACTAATATTATCGCAAAATATATGCAATTACTTATTATTTATATGGACACATACATACAGTTACATACTATGTAGTTATTTACTTTTAATCATTAAATAGGAGTAGTTATCTAATGAATGATAATAATAATAATTTCAATAGCATACCTGCACGTATGACATCGACACCGGCAGGCAACCATCTTTCTCCTGGCCTCAACAATAACAAAATCGTATTGGCAGGGAGCGTACGAAAATATTCGGCGTCCTCCACTTGGGTGCCGTCACTCTCGAGGACAAGTCGTACCGGCTCCCCGATGGAGACACCAAGTTTGTCTCGACCCCGTTGCACCAACTCTTCGAGGCTCCCCACCACCAGCCCCTTGCGCACACTACGTCGCCCGTCCCATAGCTTGAAGGGTCTCTTTCCGCGGGATTCCTGCAACACACCCATCTTTCAATCTTGTGTTAAAAGCAATACCACTGCAACCGAAATCACGGCTACAGCAACACACTATCACCACTACTGCTACTACAGCTACTACTACTATTACTACTACTACAACAACAACAACCACATCTCCACCGCCCTCGTCGTTCAAAGGTGTGCACTCAATCGCATCCCGACAAGACCTGACCTACTCTACACTGAACGACTACCACCCTCCTCCTATATTCCTGCTAGGCTACCACCCTGCTGCCTGCTTGCCAGCTGCATTTAGTTGCCGTTCTAGCCGCTCGTCGCGCACTTAGTAAATACTGTCTAGATTGAAAATAAATCGGCTCTCTAATTTGGACAAGATTCCCTCTTTTTCAGTACTCAACCAAAAACAATTTTATACACATTCACATATACCTAACTGTATGTACACATAGGTACATAAGTACACACACTGTTCCACATACATACATATGTATTATGTAAGGATACAGTATTTCATAAAACAGACCTATATCGAATCTATACTCCTAGTTTGTCCGCCCACATACAGCATCTCTTCTCCTTATTGAATCCTACATCCCACCACTAACCATCCAACCAACACATTATCACACATTATCTCCCGTTAAAAAAAAAGTGCCAAATATTAAAAACTCATTATCAGATTACTATAAAAATGAACAATAAAATAAAATATAAAAAAGAATATAGATGCATACATGCGTATTTACAATTAAATCTATAATTTAATTCGGTAATTGATCTCTTCTGTTCCTTTCCAGACATGCATGAATAGGTGTTACATTTAACAACATTGAATTTTTAATAAACGGTAAGCAGGTGATGATACAAACATCTGTACATACATGAATATATAATAAATAAAAGATTAGTAGATAGATCACACTGGAGTATTTACAAATCTCTTATATTAATATTAGAAAGTGTAATGCAATAAAAGATGAAAGTGTACCTCTCTTGCCATCACGGCATCTCTTATGGTGCGGCCGTCGTCCCGCCGCTGGGCCGCGCACTCCTTAATAAACACCTACACTAACACTAAATGCCGTCACCGCATATTCTTCTCATTCCGATCCGTCTCTTTTTATTATCCATTCTTGAGCCAAAATACAAACGGACTATCTGTGACCCCTACAAGCAGCAACCCTGCAAACTGCCCCGACGAACGCGCCCCCTATCGTCCGATCGATTACGTGTATGTAAAAGGTGCGGCGCGGCGCGTCGCAGCGCCTAGCGTCGCGCATTTCACAAGCGCACTAAAATACACGCACTGCCCACTGTTATTTTCAATGTAGATTGATGACGGCGCCTGCGTTTCACTTTTACCGGCGCCTTAGGTATAAAATACATATTTGTTGTTGGTCAATCCTTCTTTTTTTCAAAAGTTTAATTTTTCACAAATATTTTGCAATTACTCAAAATCTAGTCCAGTTTTTACCAAATACATCTTAACCACCAAACTAGCTTTATCCTAGAATCAAAGGGAAGAACTATTAAAGACAAAAACACAAATTCTAGAAATTCTAGAGAAAAAATTTCAAAAATTAATAATACTATTTCAGAATGTCCTATTAGCCTTTGTTTCAAAGGTTTCACTTAAAAGATTGCACAAACAAATCCTACATTAGGTATGCGAAAGGTTTCCATTTATGAAATCTTCAACGTTCAACCTTTTTGTCATTTAAATTTTTAGCTTGATTTGCACTTCATTTAATTGTATATATCCAGAGCCGCCTCAACCGGGTGTACAGGTTGTACACCGCACAGGGGCGCCTTATCAGTTGGGGCGCCAAATCACGATGCTTTTCCTTGTTTTTTACCATTCCAATTTTTGGGGGGTCACAACAGGGGTGTTTTCTGTACAAGGGTGCCAAAATGTTTTTTGCACAGGAACGCCAAAATGTTTTCTGCACAGGGGCGCCTAGTAGGCATTTATAATATCAGAATTTTATTTCTACATAATTTCATTAACTCAATATCGCATGTGAAAACCATACAACTTCTTTCTATACTCTATACCCCAAAGAAATAATTGGAGTCATTAATATTAATTGAAAATCAATTTTTATTTTCGTACATTTGAATGCTTGTATTTTTAATATTGTTACATATATTTTACTATGTGTGTAAAAAAAAAACTTTTTATTATTAGTGAGTCTTTAGATAGCTCTAAACCAATTATCGCTAGCTAAAGCTCCTTTTTTATACTTTCTTCGGTCACAAAATTATATAACTATCTATGTATATGTACTATTAGCATACATTATGTATATTTATTAGTCTTTACATACCGATATCATGAAAATAATATGAAAGTAGTTAAATAAACTAGTATTTGCACGATATTTGTCTGGAACCCATCTGGCACCGAAATTTGTGTCTCAATTTGTGGGACATGCGGTATATGGTATATATACATGTACTGAAATTTAGTATATGTATATTACGAATAGATGGCGCTCGTAGCCAAGTAATTTGTCAACAATGCGTCTGTTTTTTAATACGTTCGAGCAGGCGATTTTGTACACAAGGCGTTTTATATTTCCTCGAATACTAGCTGTTTTATAATTTACTCCAGGCTACTCGAGTAAGCTGATCGAGCAGATAATATACAAAATCTGTATGACCTGCAATGAATCCAACACTATTAAAAATATAATTGAAATTTACAGGTGGTCTAATAGAATTTTTTAACCAATCACTGATCACGCAGACAAATAAAATTGCTTGATTTATTTAATGAACGAAAAGAAACTGTTTTGCATTGCATGATCAATTTTTGTAAACCTACGCGTTAATAATCCTCTTATTTCAATTTAATGCTACATGCTAGTTGTTTCACAAAATCAACTTTTATGTTGGTCTAGATATTAATCTGTAAGATGCGTCAGGTCAGGTCAGGTTAAAAAATTCACCATTTGAAACGTTATAGGTTGGGTCGTTTTATAATCCTCTCATGGCTATACGTGTTTTTAGAGTGTTCGAGCAGATCTGTTTGGGTAGGTAGAGGAATAATAAAACACAATCAATGACGACGACAGGACATGTGTTTTGACATTTTTGACACCTTATTTGACAGTTCTTGTTGTGACAGGTCAATGGTGACCCAGGCGAGAGACGTTTCTGTGCCATGTTAACAGCTTTGATTGAATTAAAAACGGTAAAAACAATTTAATTTAAAAGAAAACAACAAAAAATGTGATTTAGAATTAAACAGATCACAATACAAATACATATTTATATCTATATATATTAGATGTTAATTATTATAAAAAAAATGTGAATAAACTAATGAATTGCTTAAAACAATCGTGTGGCCCTGTGGCAAGTCAGAAAATCTTCCACAGCACTAAGGTATATCTATTTGATTGAGAAAAAAGCCAAAAGGAAAAGAGTAAATGCATTAATTATTATTATTATTATTATTACAGGATCCACCACCATTATTTTTTATTATGATGCGTTTAAATGTTAAATTTGCATTATTATTATTAGTAGTAATTGGTTGTTTAACATTATTCGTTTTATGGTCAATATGTGGTGATGAAACCAATCGACATGAATGGCATCGATTTAACAACAATAAAAATCCAGACAGATTCAACAATGAATTACAAGGTCCTGAAGAAATTGATTGTGATATAAATAATAATGAATACGTAATTAGTTGTCGTAAAGAAGGTGATGAAGTCTATTTACCATTCTCATTTATACATAAATATTTCGAAGTATATGGTAAATTAGCAATCTATGATGGTTTAGAACGATTTGAATGGTCACATAGTTATAGTAAAATTTATCATCCGAAAGGCAAATATGATCCTAGAGGTGTATTTATGTATTTCGAAAATTATAATGTTGAAGTACGTGATCGTGTTAAATGTGTTAGTGGTATTGATGGTGTACCAATTTCAACACAATGGGAAAGTCAAGGTTATTATTATCCAACACAAATTGCCCAATTTGGTTTATCACATTATAGTAAAAATCTAACAGAACCAGAACCTAGATGGAAATGTCTTGAAGATGGTGGTGATAAAGAATTAGGTAAATGGTTAGTACCATATAATGGTAATATTGTACGAATTTATGATAATACAGTTAATAGTAAAATATTACAATTTCATACTAGTGACATTTATACCGATTATATACAATTAAAAATGGAACATGTACTTGATTTTGTTATCAGTTTGAATATTTTACTTGGCAATAATAGTAGTTTTTGTGTTGTATTACAAAATCGTGAAACAAAAGATATCTACAATCTACATTATTTAACATCTGATATTCTAATAACGGCTCAGGATAATAATATTTATCATGGTATTGGTGGTGGTAATGAATGGAAACGATTAACACGTGATTTAATTATTGATTTACATAAAGGTTTAAACTACCTCGATAAAGACAAATCGAAACATAAAATACCTAGATCGAAATTGAAAATTATTAATATTATATTACGTGGTTATGGGTCCATTGATAATTTAACATTATCAACATCTGAACATATCCAACAATTTTATGATGCAGCTGAATGGTTTGTCCGCCATCAAAATCAACAAACTGGTGGTTGGAATATACCGGTAAAACGACATTTATCATCACGTTTCCATGATTTACAACCCGGTTGGATATCAGCAATGGGACAAGGACATGCTATATCAGTCTTATCCAGAGCTTATTATCATTCCGGTGGCAATACACGTTATTTAAATGCAGCCATTAATGGTTTAAAACCATTTCGAATATCTAGTAATGATGGTGGTGTATTGGCTATATTTCTAAATAAATATCATTGGTATGAAGAATATCCAACAAAACCACCATCATTTGTATTAAATGGTTTTATTTATTCATTACTCGGTTTATATGATTTAATGACAATTGCCCCAAATGGTTATGCAGTTGATGCGGAAATTCTATTCCGTCAAGGTATGTCATCATTGAAAGGAATGCTATTATTTTATGATATGGGCAGTGTAACATCATATGATCTAAGACATATTAGTTTAGGTATTGCGCCAAATTTAGCTAGATGGGATTATCATGCTACACATATCAATCAATTATTGTTGCTCAGTACAATTGATAATGATCCATTATTTATACAAACAGCTGAACGATGGATTGGTTATATGGCTGGTAAAAGAGCGGCACATAATTGATTCGTTTTTTAATTAAATATTTATAAATAATTTAATTCTCAAAAAACAAGAAGGAAAGAAAAACGAGAAAAAATGATACCCACGACAATCCAATTTGCTTGATAATAATAATAATAATAATAATAATAACTATAACTAATTGATTGCAATTCCTTTATAATTAACTGGATGTGTTGTGGAAACAATTAGGTTTATAATTATCACAAAAACATTTTAGAAAAGTCAATTAATTAATTAGATGTAGATTTTAAATATTTGTTCATGTAATGAAAAAAAACTTGTACATCTCCTGATGTAAAACATTTGTAAATATTTTTAAATTTAAAAAAATTGATCTAAGATCTGAATTATGATATCAGACCATAAATTTGTGGCAGTGTATAGAACTAATCTATGCTAAAGAGCTTATTAGTTTGCCTCTCTTCCTCCCTATCGTTTTCTCTACATGTAAATATAGATATACATATGTATATATTAAATGACAAAACTTCAGTTCAATCTCTAAATCCCATTTGTGATAGACTAGATATATGTATACTTGGGGGTAGTTCAAATATAAACCAAGACTTTGTTACGCGCGTAAACCTTCATGCAGGGTACAATAACTTAATGGGCGTATTGGTTTATATCTGAACCACCCAAGTACAGTGGACTTTCCAAATAACGGCACCATCGTGGAATTGGTGATGCCGATATTTCGATTTTTCCGTTATTTTCGATTTAAACTAAATATGTATGAATAAAGTATTCCTCATACCAATGCGATTGTTCGTTGTCGTTGCCGCTGCGACAATGGAAAATCGCATTGGTGTGGGGAATGCTTGAATTTGAAACAGTCACCTATGTGCCATCTACAAGCTCCAACTTCCTGATAGAGGGAGGATACTTGAGTAAACTGGGTTTTCCGTGCGCCAGCTAGTTGGAGTACATGAAGCTGAAGTGTGTAAACGGCACTTTACACAGTCTAACAAAAACTGAAAGTAGACACACAAGTATTGTGCTTTTTTCGGCCGGCGCGGTATAAAGACAACATGCACCTGTGCACCTGCCAGTACAGCCAATACAGTGCATGAGCACTAATAAGAATTTTTTGTTTTGGTTGGCGCAATGTACAGACAGACAGGTGCCGTTAGCTCGAATTGCCGGTATTTAGGATGCCGATATTTCGAAAGTCTACTGTATTTAGAAAGGATGAATTGTGAGTCTTTCACTTTGTTTGCAAAACTAATAGTTTTTACGATGGCGAGCTAATAAGTTGAGCACTTATATATTATTATCGAATAGATTTTATTAAAAGGGCATTCATTTTATTAAATATTTTTTGTAAGATATTTGAACATCTTGCCGCCGTCCTTTTGTTGTACTTGCAATATATTATATTATTATTTTTTTGTTATATTATAGAAAATACTTGTAAATATTTGTTTTGTATTCTTCAAAGTTGTGATATTGTTTATATCTGGTACTTAATTAATTAATTAATTAACTAATTTGTCATTATTATTATAAATTGAAACACTGCCATACAAATAAATCTTCTCTCGAATAGTTTCAAAATATGATTAACAAAAATTCTGATAACTACAATATTTTTTTTTATGATTGATTCACAACATTAAGTGACTGTGACAATAACGTATAGGGAAAATATAATATTATGCATTAAAAGAATTGATGTTTTAATTTGTATTTTTCTCTAGATTTTTGAAAGTTTAATACGTCAAAATTGCTAAAAAAAAATTCTAGTCTATATGCATAAATGGAATGAATCAACAATGTAATAATGAAAGCTTTTACAAGTCTTGTCCAAAATGCAATTGTATGATACTTGTTGATTTACAAGAAACACAGAACTCAAATAACAGTTCATCATCGGAAAATACTGCACAAAATATTAATAGACGAAGAGATTTTAATAGAAAACTAACAACATCTAGTGCAACGGAAAATTTAAATTCTAGTCGGAAAAATGAGAAAAAGAATCGATGTTTTCAAATTTATCATAAACAGAAAAAACAAGCAAACCAAACTGAACGAATATCTAAACAGAATAATATAACAAGAAATAGTGACACTCAAACAAGTCAAATAAAATTGATTGGTAATGGAACACAAGCCTCTCGTACATTTCATGAAAAAGGAAAAACACAAAAAGATGATAAATGTTTTTGTAAACCAAATACAATTATTTTGCCTAAAAATTTATTACACAAATTACATAACACCAATCATAATAATGAATTTGATAATTTAAAATCATTCATTAAAAATGAATCATATTTAAATCGTCGTAATATGGAAGAAATTTTAAATCAATTGAATCGACAACGTCGAGAAATGCATGAATTAAAAGAAACATTTGATTATTTTATAAAACTAACACGTGAAAATCTAATTATGCAAACTTTTGTACAAAGTACTAATGCAAGAACTAATTCGAAATTGTATGTACAATTCTGCCTGACTGTTTGTTTGTTTCGGTTTTCTTTAAGTAAACGATAACAATTTTTTGCACAGATTTACCTCAAATAATGATAATCGTAGAGACATTTCCACCAATACCAGTAAAACATCAATTTGCAGACCATCAGGATCTCGTACACAGAAGGAACGGTTTCTTTGCAGATGGTGTAAATGTTTTTTTTTAATTTTTCTTTTTTATTATCACATCATCTGTTTCTTCTTTAGTTAATTATTCGTATTTTTTTAAAAAGTTACAATCATCAATTATAAAACTGAAAATGAGATTTTCTTAATTACAGGGCATAGATTTCGAAAAAAAGTCAATTCACTTGTAAAATAAACAAATTAATGGTGCCGTTGATAAATGCCATAATGAATGGAAATCAAAAATGTAAAAAATTGGTGGCATATCAATAATTTCTAATAACATAACAAATCCTGCTAATGTTACAAACAATGCACATTTCCATACATATGGTTGACGAATTCTATTATAACTACACCAACCAAACCAACAGATTGCTGTAAAAGTCCCTACAAAAAAAAATATACAATTTAATCTCTTTTATGATAGTAATAATCATATTTGTACCAATAAATATATTAACTTCCATATTGTAACCATAATCGAATCGACCCATACTTAAATAGGCAATATGGTTTGCCAAAAAAACAATATAAAATACTGTTATTATTGTTGAAATGAATTTTGGTGATTTCCTGAACAATCTAATCAACATACAATAACATGATGTTATAACCATTGAAAAAGCACAAACATAATCCATGAATTCAGTCATTGGAAAGTCGCGAGTATGAAAAATTATTGACCACAGCCAAGCATTTAAACTAACCTTAAATCAATAAAAGCGATTTTTTAAATTAATTCATCTATTCGAATAAAAGGAATCAGTGACGGATTATAGAACAGACAGGAAAGACAACTGTCTTGGGCTCGCAACATTCAAGGGGCGACCCTGTAGTTGCAAATTATGTAATTAGGGCCCGGTTAAGATTTAATCCGTCACTGCTTGAAGGAATATTTTTTTCTATATACATACTAAACAATAAAAATGCCATAAATTATACAATGGACTATCAGACTTGACATTGCTACGAAATTTCCCAATCATCCTCCAATGGGCATAGAGATTTAAAAATGAAAATACAACAGATGCCGGTTCTTGAATACCAAAAATACGTATGAAAGGCCACTAGAATAAGCCAGATTATAATTTAAAAATATTTGATAACAAGTTGTATTATACTTTTCCATAAAATTGTGGCGTTTTCCATTTACGTTCATGAAAAGCATCAACAGTTTTCCACATACATTCATAACGACATTCATCTTCACATGACCATTGTAATAAATGTAAATAAATCGGTCGTTTATCATCATATTTAAAATGAAAACCATCTAAAAATCAGGTTGTTTGATTTTCATAATTTAATTTATAATCTTAGGCCGTTTTCAGGTACACCGGCGAAACCGGCACAGGATGCAATGTAATCAAATCGAGATGGTAACGGCAATGCCGGTTTGTGTGTGAAAAGCATGTGGTTTCCTGGCAATGCCACCGCCAGCAGGAAACAACCAGGTGTGTCTGAAAACGGCCTTAGACTAACTTGTAATTCTATACCATTGGTGCAGTTGAATAGACCACAACGTTCCACACATTTTTGATAATACGGTGACCGATCACCAGCAGATGTTTCTGAATTTGGTATAACCGTACTTAACAGAATTACTGATAAAGTTATTAAATACATTTTCTATTTTCTTCTACATTTTTCTTTTCGATCACATTTTTGTTATCTTTTTCCCTGCAGAAAAGTCTAATCAGCTGATTGATGACAATTGACAAGTGACAGCTGTCAAGCCTGTCAAAGATGCAATGATGATAAACTCTACAGGATTGCTCAATCCGCGATATTTGTCATACAGTTTTTGTGACGTAGTTAGCGGACCCTATGCTGCACTTACAACCATTCCTCACACCTTTGCGATTTTCGGTTGTCGCAGCGGTGTGGGGGTCAGTGGCGTAACTTTAAATCACGGCGTATAATATATATATATATATATATATATATATATATTATACACCGTGCTTTAAATTCAGGGCCCTCTCGCAAGAATCAGGGGATGCTTGAATCTGGCAACAACCTATTCGCGCCAATTATATTTACCGCCAAATTATGACGTCAGTGCCGGACACAAGCCGCTGATTTGTGGATTAGGGATTGAGCAATCCTGTGTAGGGAGTTGTCCTTGGACAGCTGTCATCTGTCATATCTAATCAAAATAAATATTAAATATCCCTAATCAAACTATAGTGTTCGTGTTAACCAGGTGTTAACGTTTTGTGTAGTTTATCGTTATTGTTGTACGTTATTTGTGCTGTTTTTAATAAAATCCGATGTTCCAACACGATGTTAACAAATCAGATTGGTTCAGTACTTAAACAATCATTGAAAACGTTTACAGGACAATCGGAGTTTTTTTATCAAAATTTGGAACTTTTAACGGCCCTTCTTGAAAAAACAACAGCCTCTGATGTTGCTATTCATCCACAATTTATGACGGAAAATTTATGGAAACGACCAAATAAAGCACCTGTAACCTATATTGATATTTATGAAGATTATAATATAACGATAGGTGTATTTATATTGAAGCCGAATATGAAATTACCATTACACAATCATCCACAGATGCACGGTTTAATTAAAGTATTATTTGGTAAATTGAAAATTACAAGTTTTTCAATTAATACCGAAAAAACACGACAATTCAATAATAATCCATTATTAAATAATAGTGATTCAACTATAATAACAGTTGAACGTTGTAATGATATTATAATTGATACGAATGGTGGTTGTTGTATTTTAGAGCCAGAAAATCGTAATTTACATGAAATTGAAAGTATCGATGGTCCGGCAGCTTTTATTGATATTTTATCACCACCATATGAAACTGTATTGGTTGGAAATGGTACAAGAAAATGCAGCTATTTTCAAATATTAAAAGAATTAGCACCAAATATATTTCGTTTACAAGAAATTCAATCACCATCCTGGTATTGGACAGATTCTTATCCATACACTGGTCCAGAACTAACGTAGCTATATTTTCAATTTCTCCAAGTTCTCTAGTCATTCTATGAAACTATTCTCCATTTATTTGTGATGGTAGGAAATGAAATTAATTTTTTTTACATCTACTTCAATATTGCACAGTGTATGTTATTATTGAACGAATTCCAAAATAAAATATTTCGTTGTACAACCTCGATTTCTTATCACCTCATCGATTCTGATATAAAATGAAAGCAGGCAAACAACAAGAACAAAACAATTTATTGAACAACAATTACAATCAATCTGATTGACTACTATTGTGTAAATACATAGAAATATTGGTTTCTGTATAGTCTAAAATTTTCCTCTGACATTGTCGTATATATTGTTGTTGTTTATGGTAAATTCTTAAAAAACCTTTAACAGCAATGAATGTAAGACCACCGAATATCGTTCTGTGGAAATTCGATTTCACTGAACTAAAAAATAATTTTCCAAATAAATTAGCAATTGTCGGCATCAATAATGCACCACATAATATTCGAGTTGCTGAGATTGGATTTGTAATTGGCGGTGGATAATCTTCACTATCACTATTTAGATTTTCGGTCCTATTTGGTAGGGAGACAAACGAGTAAATTAGTGTTTTTTTTTCGTTTTCTAGTATGTAATTAATTTACCGAAATGGTAAAACATGTTGAATTATTGGGATACGAAAAACATGCCGTCGCATAAAATTCAATAGAGCATCCTCCCAACAAATTAAACGACCCAAAATTAATGCTATTGGAATTGACGGTAATCCTAATAATAATACTAAAGGATCAGCTTGTTCCATAATATCGATACCTTCTTTTTGACCTACAACCTATTGAATTATTTCAATAGATGATAGATAGATAGGGATGTTGAATAAATCGAACCTGCATTACAGTTATTGCTCCAAAAGTGACTCCAGTCCAATAAATGGCACTTGCAGCTATTCCAGCTGCTAAAAACAGTGAACCTCTAAATATTAGTCCATCAACACTATCAAGTAATAATACAACAAAACCCATATTTGGAAACACAATTATATATTCTGTCTGACATTGGGGACAAGCTAGTTTAACACCGCTCCCTGTCTTCTCTTTTTCGTCAATCCATCGTTTAAGACATGCTTGATGGACCTGAAAAACAGGAAAAATAGAAGAATTTTTTTGTTAAAGATGAATTTTTTATTATTTTACCCATTTCGTTGTACCCCTACATCGACATGGTTGCACCCAACTGGCATCTGGATCCTCGTCTTCTGTTGCAAAACATACCCAACATAATTTTTTATTATTTGATTCCTGTTGTGTTGCAGACCCTTCGGGGATTTCATCGAATTCTGTTGTCATACTGTTCGTTTGATTTTCTATTTGGTTTTTCTCTTTTTTTTTATTTTGCCACTTTATCTGCAATTCATTACGTACGATTCAAATGAACATTCTGCTAGAATTTTTAAGAACTGTCAGAAACATGTCAAAATAAACGGTTCGTTTTGTAATGTGTCCGAGCAGGCGATTTGTGTTTGTTTTTTATCTGCTCGAACAAGTGCACTGGCTGTTTTAGAATTTACTCCAAGCTGTTCGAGTTGGTTCGAGTAAGCTGTTCGAACAGCTTTCCATGCACGGAGTTGTGAGTTAATGTAGCCCATCTCTAATACAAAATAACTTGTCAACACAACTGAAATGACTAAAGTTTCGTCTGGTTTCGTAGTAAAATAAAAAATGTTCGAAAGTTAGCATTTTTCTTGTATTTACTCGAAGAAGCCATGGTGTATTGACATGCGTAAACCGCAAAGCAGTGAAACTAGATTACTAGGACACCGGAAAAAAGTCGATTAATCATAACCGAAAAATGGATTAATATAGCCAGCCCTAATATCGATTATGGATGAGAATGGTATATAACTGATATTTTCAATGGTATTTTTGTTTCACAAAATCAACTTCCGCATTGGTCTAGATGGGTCAGATCAGATTTTTGTAAAATTCCCCATTTGAAACGTAAAGGTTAAGTTCACCAAACTTAAAAAATTGTTCTTTAATGGCTACCCGGTTTTCTAGTGCGTTTGTGCAGATTCTGTTCGAGCAGGTAGAGGATTAATAAAACACACTCGATGTCAACAACGTCAACAATGAAAACTAACCTCAATTTTGAGTTTGAGGTTAGGTGGACGAAAAGTTTGACCTGATTTAAAAAAAAGGTTGTTTACGAACAGTAAAGATACTAATTTATAAAATATACGAATATATTTTATAGTTCGACGGTATTTAATTACATAAAATGGATGGGTTCTTGTTTGCGATTTTACTTGAAGAAGAAATCGAGCTTGAAAAACGGTAAATATCAGTATCATTAATTGATATTTTGTTAATGAAAATATATTTGTAATTTTTAGCCGAGCTTCGAGACTGCATAGAAAAACAATAAGAGATGCAAGTAATCCGTTTGAATTCACCGAAGAGAAATTTCGAAAATTATTCAAATTACCCAAAGCAGCTGCACACGATTTATTCGCAAAAATGGATCCATATCTACCAAAAAGAGGACGAGCAACAGCAATCCCTAATGTACTTAAAGTTAGTTGATTATATGCTATTAAATGACAAAAACACTGATCAATTACCCCATTGTGATTTGCAGTTTTTTGTTGCTTTGTATTTCTTTGCACATAAGGAATACCAGAAAAATTCCGAAAATTCATTACGTTTTCCAATCAGCCAGTCATCAGTCAGTCGAACTATAACTTTATTTAGTGATATTTTGTATAAATATTTTCTAGATGTTTATATTGAATTTCCAACAACAGAAGAACATAAAAGTCGCCTAAAACAACAGTAAACGAAACATGAATTTCTTCTTCTATTATCTTACCTTTTAATGATTTTATGGTTGTAGATTCTATAAAGCATTCCATATGCCACATATACTTGGAGTAGCTGATTGTGTACATGTTGCTATCTTACAACCAGCAGACACAGATCCAGAACGACCACCGGCTTGTTTTCTTAATCGAAAACGATTTCATAGCATAAATACTCAAATTGTATGTTTTAAAAGTAAAGGATTAGAGGCATATAAATGCTCCCATCAAAACCAAAATCGCTGGCTCTGTAGAGTATCCCATAAGGGCTTAAATATATTCTAGAAAGGAGAGTTTCATTATTTGGGATACTCTGTATATGACAGCTTTAATCTGATGAGCGGAGCAAATTTGCATCTATTTAAAGCAAATGTACAAGAATTGATTTAAAACATTTCAGATATGTGATGCAGACATGAGAATTCTGGCAATTAATGCAAAACATGCAGGTTCAACACTGGATGCAGCAATATGGAATGCATCTACAATAAAAAAACATTTAGAAGATGCATTCTTCCATGGAGAAAGAGATACTTATCTTCTAGCTGATTCCGAATATCCACTACAACCATGGTTATTAACACCATGTATGAATGCTGAAGAGAAAACACCTGAATGGAATTACACAAAAGCACATTCACATGCTCGTGCTGTAATTCGTCGAACAATTTCAGTTTTAAAAAGGCGTTTTTCATGTATCAGTGAACAACGAATCTTACATTATACACCACATGCAGCCGCTAAGATTATTTATAGTTGTGCGATTTTGCACAATATATGTATTAATTGTAATGTGGTAGACGATGTGGATGATGATGATTATAGTGATACGGGTAAGAATGGGCACTAATGTTAATGTTATGAAAATAAAAAGTTGTCAATTTTTAGATAGTGACGAAGAAATTGATGATATTATGGATCAAACAACCGATCTACCATTAGCGAAAGCAATCCAACAAAACTATATCGAGCGATATTTTAATTATTGATTTTATTAAAAAAACAGAAATACACATACGATAATTGTACAAAATTAATTGTTTGTCTATTTATTTTTAAGAGACTCGGCTATCGCAGACATTGCTGCCGCTACATGTTCCATACTGTTCGACATTTTTTCCAATGCATTACTCAATCTATCATTTGAATTACAATATGTAACTAAATACGGCTCTAGTATACTTTTGTAGCGCATTTTTCTTAATGGACGTTTGAAACGTCCCTGTCGTCTAAATGAATTTGTCGATGATGATGATTGAGGAAATGTTTGCATTTCAGTATCCAAGACCATGTTGGATGTGGATGGTTTCTCTTCACCTAAATAACTGAAATACAATTGATATTCACAAATTTGATGACATTTTAGTGTAGTTTAAAAATTAGTGCCGAGCCCATAGCTGAAACGGCCGCCTCAGGCGCCACAATTGATCGGCCCGGCCCTGATTAAAATAATTACCATTCATTGATCTCGAAATTCATATCATCAGGTTCTTGTTTTAAATCTTGTGTTAAATCAGATAGTCCTGCTTCACGAAAACTATCGTCATCTAGAATTTCAGAATTCTGACAAAAATTCAACAGTTTCGCTTCATATTCTGTTAATTTTTCTCTATTATCTTGTTGATTACCATTCATTGGTTGCATTTGTTGATTCTGTTGATATTCTCTTACTTTGGATTTAGCTTTAGATTTGCATGTTACGAATAACTGAAAAAAAATTATTGATTAACATAGGAGTAATTGAAATATCGTATTATTTAAAATAATAAAAATAGTTTACTATATAAGAATATAATTACCCTCTTCCATTGTGCCTTTGACTTCCTTGCCCCTTTCATGTTGTTTAAAAGATGAGTGAGTTCCTCCCATAAATTTTCGTTATCTCGCATATTCAAAGGTCTTTTCTGACTTGGTATCATCGATTTATGTTCCAATACAAAGTCGGTTAAAGCATTCATTTGTTCTCGTGTAGCTTTTACGGCTATTTTATACTCCTCCATCTTGAATATTTGACGGTATTCAGTAAACAAGTTCTTATAATCATCATCATCTTTTAACAAGCCTTCGTAACGATCATTGACGACGATTACCGAATGGGAGGAGACTACTCTCTCTCTATCAAGTTAATCTTTGCTGTTGGTAGGCTTGGTGTGTTTAGCGACATCTTACTGAATACCATAGAAGATTATCGTTTAAACGTTTCTAATTGGTTGATGATTATTCCCGCCTATTTGGAAAATAGTGACGTCATTTTGTATTAGAAGACTGGCGCGAAACTAATTTCTTTTCTTCAAATGATATAGTTCGTGCAGCGAAATAAGGTTTTCAAGTATTGAAAAAAATCTGCTTTTTATAAGCAAATTTATAACGGCATAACATTTTTGAAGGGATTAATCTTGTAGAAAAGATGTTCTATCTCTCCACCTTCCTACTCTAAAGAGAGTGCTCCTTGTGTGGGGCGGATCCCGGGAGGTTCAACGAGACCTGTTGAACCCTAAAAGCAGGACCTTGTTTGAGTATAGGCAGATGAGAAGTAATGCCGAGGCCTCAAATTCTAACATTTAAATCCAAGCTGCTTATTTGAGACACCAGGCTGTTTTACTGGGATAAGTGCTTGCAACGAGATATGAGATTTCCTCAAGTCCAGTGAACGGTGGTCAAAGAGGTGATATAATAAGAAACGAACTAATAGGAAACAAATTGAATAAATACGCCATAAACGGCAGCATAAATGAGAACAAATAGAATTGAAAAGATCATGAAGAAAGAATATTAGAAAGCCGTCTACCTAGAAATGTTCTACAAGAAAACCAAAGAGCATGAAAGATAGTGTTAAAGAAAAAGTCGCAGAGTAGAGCTTCAACCCTAAACCTTAAAGTGAAGAACAAGAGAAAGAAAGGAAAGAAAGTACAAACACTTACTAAATGGCCAATTATCCTTTTGAAACTCTACATACTGTTGAAAAGAACAAGAAATATTGTAAGATTTGTATTTTGTTGAAGTAAATAGCTCACAATTAAGTCATTTCAACTATAAAAGATAATAAAACAGAAACTTTCAATTAGGTAAGAAGATCTGAAATAAATTGATTTGAGTAGAAGAAAATGATTAGGTACACACTATTAAATAAGTCATCAGTTACATAATTAATTAGAATCATTAATTATATAATTGACGGCTTTGATTGTGGTTTTATTTTTATTACAAGCATTTAGGTAGGAATAAAATTTTCCACAAAAATTGGTTTCCGCATTATGTCAAGAGATGTGGTGAAATTATTTAATTCCACTCTTGAAATTGGTACAATCAATTGGTACAATCAAATAAAAGGAGAGTAACAATTAAATTATGATTCTACAAATTTCATTTGTAGTTTTGAAATTCTTCAATTCTTTTTCAGTAATAGTTATTCTTTAACTTTCACCTGTTTCCTCTTATTCAGTCCAATTACAACAAGAGTAAATAATAAACAAAATTTGATGATAAAAACAATTGGTCAGTGCACTATTTATCAACGATAATTGCATTTAAAATTGCAAATGTTCACGTTTTATTTTTTTTTCTGGTAAGACATTGAAATTGACATTCAATCAACCAGTTCGTTGATTCAATAAATAAGTGTAACTAAAACGTTTTCAATTTCTAGCATACAGTTTTCACTAAATTACCTAAACTGGACGAAAGATAGAGAGAGGGAAAAAGAAAAAAGCTGTTTTATTCAAATAATTTGTGGTTTTTCTTTAAGTTTTTTCTAAAAATATTTTTCACTATAAATATAAGATTGAAGAAATTTTTAGTTAGTTGTGAATAAAGAATTGCAACTGTAACAATAGAAGAGAAAATAATGAATCTTCTGGTGAGTTTGATAAGCAACTTTTAGATTTTTATTTTTAATATTATTTTGCTCTTATCAATACATGAATAGATAACAGCAATTATTTTGTTGCTGCACAATATTGGAGATTTACAAGCAATTGAAAATTCAACAGAAATTGCAACACATAATAAAACGAAACGTACAATTTCAACAACTTTAACTCAAAATTATGGTGAAAATAAACCGTTATTATATTATGCTGATAATAGTGGTGCATCAACGGATTTATCAGGTTTCTATGCACCTGTAACAATAAAACCAGTTTTTGATAGTGATACACCGAAACAAGTAGCTGCACAACAAGTACTATATGAGTTCCAGCAAACACCAACAAATGCAGTTTCTAATGTTCACGTTAATCAATTTTATCAACCCATATCGCAACCACAGAAACAACAACAACAACCACATCCCCAATTTGGACAAAATTTCGGCCCGCAACAGTTTCTAACAACATCAGAAACAGTAGCAAATCCTGTGCAACACAGTTCTTTGGTTCGTCATAATCAAAATTTTGCTCAAGTTCAATTCCAACCACCAATTCCACATCATGTACAAACACAACAATACGTACCAGGAAAATATTTCTATGTTAATGGAAAAATTTTGTATCAACCAAATCAACAAAATCTTCAACTTCCACAACACCACCAACAACAACAACAACACCAACAACAACCACAAATCTACCCACCGAGAATATTGGGTTATCAAAATATCCAACCGAATCCTGGACAGAAATTACAACCACCACCATTACCAGTACGCCCAATTGGTTATAATAATTTCAATCCACCTCAACGAAATCAATATCAAAA
Source organism: Iselma pallidipennis (assembly GCA_037464855.1). Lineage (NCBI taxonomy): Eukaryota > Metazoa > Arthropoda > Insecta > Coleoptera > Meloidae > Iselma > Iselma pallidipennis. Next base: position 191,577 of record JAZBHA010000026.1, read on the forward strand.
AATTACAAAACCAATGAAAGTTGCAGAAGTTAATGAAGAGAATGAAGAACAAGAAGAAGACGAGGAAGAAGGTGAAGATGATAAAGCTCCAGTTAGACAACAAAACAGAGAAGAAGAAGAAGAAGAAGATGATGAGGAAGCAGAAGAAGATGACGATAGGGGCAGTTATGAAGAGAGTGATAAAGATGATGGTAATTTCTTTAGTAAATATTCTTTTGCTGATAATGATGATGATCGTTATTTTTTAGAAGATGACGATCATCATCATCATCATCATCGTGAAGATGATAGTGGGGAAGATAATTCTAGAAAATCATCAAAACATATTCTTAAAAAACATAAGAAAAAACCGAAATCAAATAAATATCAGTTTGATGATCATTACCATTTTGAAAAGCCGATAAAGTTACATAAAAATCATAATTATAATAAAAATCATAATTACAATAAAAATAAATCACCAAAGGTACAATATCAGGCGATGAAATATTCACGAAATGGTAATGGAAGACCAAAAATTGAATATATTGAAGGTCGACCATCAAAAAATGTCCCAGTAGTTCATAAACAGAAACTTTTTAAACAGAAATGGTACGTTAGCCAAAGTACCGATGATTCGACTGGTGTCTAAAATTAATACTGTGCTATATTGATGGGTGATTCAGTTTGCTAATTGGTACAGAAAAATGTTATGAACATCAAACTTGACTTGCGGAAACTAGCAAATCGGAGCAAATTGTATGGCCAAAATTCAGTCAAAAAGCGGGTTAAGAATTCAATTCTTTTTCAAAGTTCTCAATTTTTTTTTTCATAGAGTATAGACTCTTAAAAACGAAAACTGAATTACTCGATGTTGCCTGTGTCCTGTTTTTGTTTACATGCAATTATTATATTATATAATAGTTTCTCTATTATTTTTTGTATTTGCTTTGTGTATTATTTTTCTTATTATTATTTTAAATATAGTTGTTTTTATGAAAAGTAAATTGTGGCTAGTTTTATTGTGTACGTGACCTCTGAAGAAATTTCGATTATTTACACTTTTACTTTCAATATCAATCATTACTTTACATTTTTGATTACAAAAGTAAAAGTAAAGAGATCGATTATTTTCATTGAAAGTGATGGTTACAACAAACATTTCACTAAAGCTAGAAAAAAATGGACACACAAGTCAAAAAGAAAAAGAAACAAGCTTTTGAAAATATTTTCTAGTTTTTTCGAATTTTTATTTTGAAATTCTGTTAAGAACACAGTTTTCTAAGGCTTTTGAAGAAACTGGAAGTCTTCAGGAATTGATTTCTGAGACTTTTAAAGCAAGTCTTTTAGATCAAGGGCCTCAATCAGTCTCGCTGTGTGTGAATCAATACAATGGAAGGCACTCAAAAAAGGTTTTGTATTTTTCTAGCTCTAGAAAAGGCTTTGCTTTTTCATAGCATTTTTTACAAACAATATAGGAGCACTAATTCAAATGAGATGACTTCTTGAATTTAATTCTTTATTATTTTCTGCGTAGGTTCTCAAAGTCTAACAATAAGAGAGTATAGTTTAGCTATTTTGACTTGGTTCCTTTACTATCAATTAATTGTTTCCTTTGACAGATACCAATTTTTGTCTCATTGTCGTATTGTTGTTTTATTGCTTTAATCAAAGAGGCCAAATCAAAATTGCTTATGAAACAGATTAGCAGAAAATCATCCACATCACTAACAAAACAGATGATCAACTACTGCGTTTTGTTCACAAATCTCCTCCATCAGTCAGCTTTCTAGAAATCTCAGTCTCCCCTTTCGAAAAGTTTCTATGAGCCCCAGTTTTTCTCGTTTTTTAATAATCTAATACCTAATCTTTTTAATATCACTAGCCGAGTTTTTCAACTTTAAATGGGTGAAGAGAAGACCGTCACGAAGAATTGACGACGACTTACTGCCTGAATCGGGTTTAGAGCCAGAAAAGTACAATTATGTTATAATTAATTATTTTGCGAATTAGACTTTAAACTCATCTAGATTTTTAATTTGCTAAAATCGAACAGTGGCAACACTTCTTATGCAGGAAAAATTGTTTTTTACTAGTTTTCTGTTTTATAAGAATTGTTTATTACTTTTACATGAAATAAATCAATCTTTTATTTAAATATAGTTTACAATATTTCATTTTATATATCAACAACAATCAAATTATATTTAAAATGAAAGGGATCTTGTAATAACAGGGAGACGTTCCAATAAAATAAGGAAATAATTCTTCAAGTATTAATTTAGTGTTGTCGCATAATTATTGAATTTTTATTGATTTGATTAAATTGAAAATGCTATTTCTACTATAAATAGGGACAGAATGGTATCAGTAATTCAGTCTACAATCAAGATGTTCAGCCAAACAGTAAGAATTAATAATAATAATAATTGAAAGTTTTTTTAATTGTTAAATTCACATTTTTTTAGGTATTCGTAGCTGTTTTTGTTATTGTTGCTGTTTCTGTTTCGGATGCAACGAAAAAACGTGGTATTTTTGAGAATGGTTATACTACTAATAATTTTAACGCTTATGAAAATTTTGATGGTACCGTTTATCAAACATCCGCTCCAGTTTATCAATTACAACAGAAAGTCTATACACCATCACCAGCTGAAATTGCTGCTGCAATACAGGCTGCTAAAGAGGCATCATCAGCTGTAATGGCAGCTCAACATCGTGTCCAAGAAGCTAAAGAATCTGTGTTGCATCAACAACATATTGCTACACATAAACAAACGCAGGCTGCATTAGCATTACAAAAAGCTGAAGCTGCAGCTGCTGTCCAACAACAAGAAGCCAAATCAGCAGCTACAGCTCTAGTACAAGCGCAACAACGTTTAGCACATGCTAAAGCTGAAGTTGCTAATTTACAACGGATTGCATCAGCTAAAGAGGCTTATGCAGCACAAATTATACAAAAATCAGCAACTGCAGCTGCTGTTGAGATACAAAAAACTGATGATGTTGCTAGAAAATTATCAGCAATCCAACACACAAATACGGCAGCCATTAAACAAGCAGCCGCTACGAAAGATGGTTCATTATCAGCAACATCGGCAGCAGTAGCCGCTTCAGATAATGCTGACAGTCATGCTGTTCAATATGTCCATCTACAACCATGGGGCTAAATCCTTCAAGTCTCCAGCAACCAGATCATTGTTATTAATTATATCGGATTTTTTATAATAATTTTTCGTAAATAAATTAGAGTTTATTTTATAATTTGTAGTTTTATTCTATTCGTATCTGTGTATATGTTGTGGTGGGTCAGAAACTTTCAGAATCGATATCATCTGGTCGTCTCTATAGTAACGGGTGCGGTTCAGCTTCACATAGTCATCTCTGACAACATTATCAATTATCAGTGTTTCCTGAAAATGTAACGAAACGAAATATTGAAAAATGTTGTTAACAATTTATTTATTAACAATATTTGTTTGGAAAATCAAAGCTGAAGTTTGGTCATCAGCAAATCCTTCAGTGTTTAATATTGGTGGTGTTTTAAGTAGTAATGAAAGTGAAAAATATTTTAAAGATACTATAGCGGTAACTAAAACAATTTCACTATTTTACCATGAAATTTGATAATTGTTTTAAATTTTTTAAGCATTTAAACTTCGATTCCTCATATGTACCGAAAGGTGTAACATATTATGATACAGCAATTCTAATGGATCCAAATCCGATCCGGACAGCTTTGAATGTTTGCAAATATTTAATATCTAGTCGTGTAAGTTGCCCAAAAATCATTGAATTTCAAGAAATTTAATGGAAACAATTTTAGGTTTACGCTGTTGTTGTATCTCATCCTTTAACTGGCGATCTATCACCGGCTGCTGTATCTTACACTAGTGGTTTTTATCATATACCTGTCATCGGGATATCGTCACGAGATTCTGCATTTTCAGATAAAGTATTGTTTTGGATAAAGGCGAAAATAGAAATTTGATCACTCTTTTTTCAGAATATTCATGTATCTTTTCTTAGAACTGTTCCACCGTACTCCCATCAAGCTGATGTTTGGGTTGAAATGTTGAAATATTTCAATTACAAAAAAGTGATATTCATTCATAGTTCTGATACAGATGGACGTGCTTTATTAGGTCGTTTCCAAACCACCTCACAGAATCTTGAAGATGATGTTGAAATTAAAGTACAAGTTGAATCAATTATCGAATTCGAACCAGGTTTAGAGAATTTCAAGGAACAATTAAAAGAAATGAAAGGATTACAATCGAGGGTTTATTTAATGTACGCCAGGTATTTTTCGTAAAACCTTAGAAAAAAACATTGATTTAACCAATTTTTTTTAATAAAAACTAGCAAAACTGATGCTCGTGTCATCTTTCGTGATGCTGCTGAACATAATATGACAGACGCCGGTTATGCTTGGATTGTAACTGAACAAGCATTACAAGCTGATAATCTACCAGAAGGGATTTTAGGATTACGTTTAGTTAATGCTACAAATGAAAAAGCCCACATTAAAGATAGCATGTATGTTTTCTTTTAGATTATTGGTTTTTTATTTATTAAACGAATATTTTTAGATATGTTTTAGCATCAGCTTTACGTGATATGAATCAGAAACAGGAAATAACTGAAGCACCAAAAGATTGCGATGATTCTGGATCTATATGGGAGACTGGTAAAGAGTTATTTAATTTTATTAAAATGCAAGTACTTTTGAATGGTGAAACTGGTAAAGTAGCATTCGATGATCAAGGTGATCGTATTAATGCTGAATATAATATTATTAATATACAGAGGAAACGGAAACAAGTTATTGTTGGGAGGTATTTCTTCAATCGAGTCAGTTTTTCCATAGTTATTTCTTGTTTCTTCTATTAAACTAGAATAAACCAAATTATAGGTAAGCAATAAAATGCATTTAACTGTGGATGAAAAGAGTATTCTATGGCCAGGACGACAACACAGTAAACCGGAAGGTTTCATGATACCAACCCATTTAAAAGTGTTAACAATTGAAGAGAAACCATTCGTGTACGTCAGAAAAATTGGTGAATCTCAAGAATTTTGTACAGCCGAAGAAATACCTTGTCCCCATTTCAATGCAACTCAAGACAGTAATGTTTCATTTAAAAATCTAATCAAACATTTTTCCTAAAATGTTCCATATTTTTCTAGTGATTGGTAGTTATTGTTGTAAAGGTTATTGTATGGATCTTCTTAAAGAATTATCGAGAAAGATCAATTTCACTTACAGTCTAGCTTTATCACCAGATGGTCAATTTGGTAATTATATTATAAGAAATACTTCTGGTACTGGGAAGAAAGAATGGACGGGCCTTATTGGTGAACTAGTTGGTGAACGGGCTGATATGATCGTAGCACCATTAACAATAAACCCAGAACGGGCGGAATTTATCGAATTTAGTAAACCATTCAAGTATCAAGGCATCACAATTTTAGAGAAGAAACCATCAAGATCTTCTACTTTAGTATCATTCTTGCAACCATTTAGTAATACTTTATGGATTTTGGTGATGGTTTCTGTTCATGTTGTAGCTCTTGTTCTATACTTATTGGATCGTTTTTCACCTTTCGGCCGTTTCAAAGTGGCAAATACTGATGGTACTGAAGAGGATGCTTTAAACTTATCTAGTGCTATTTGGTTTGCTTGGGGTGTTTTATTGAATAGTGGTATTGGTGAAGGTACACCGAGAAGTTTTTCAGCACGTGTTTTGGGTATGGTATGGGCAGGTTTTGCGATGATTATTGTCGCATCATATACTGCCAATTTGGCTGCTTTTCTTGTATTGGAACGACCCAAAACCAAACTAACCGGGATCAATGATGCTAGGGTAACAATTTTTTATAAATCTCCTTAAAGTAGAAAACAATTAAGAAATCTTTATGGTAGTTGAGGAATACAATGGAAAATCTGACTTGTGCTACAGTTAAAGGCTCCGCTGTCGACATGTATTTTCGGCGACAAGTCGAATTATCGAATATGTATCGGACTATGGAAGCTAACAATTACGAAACAGCAGAACGAGCAATTGAAGATGTTAAAGTGGGGTAAATTTTCATTGAAATTCGTGAAAAAGGCGCGCAGGATTCAAAGATTTTTCTTGCAGAAAATTAATGGCTTTTATTTGGGACAGTTCTCGATTAGAATTTGAAGCTGCCCAAGACTGTGAATTAGTAACAGCTGGTGAATTATTTGGACGTTCAGGTTATGGTATTGGTTTACAGAAAGGTTCACCATGGGCTGATGATGTTACATTAGCTATACTTGATTTCCATGAAAGTGGTTTCATGGAAAGCTTAGATAATAAATGGATATTACAAGGCAATGTACAGCAATGTGAACAATTTGAAAAAACACCAAACACGTTAGGTCTAAAAAATATGGCAGGTGTCTTCATTTTAGTAGCAGCTGGTATTGTTGGTGGTGTTTTATTGATTGTTATTGAAATGGTTTATAAAAAACATCAAATCAAGAAACAGAAACGAATGGAACTGGTACGGCACGCTGCTGATAAATGGCGTGGGGCTGTTGAGGTATTTATTATCTATTATTAAAAACCTCAATTTTCTAAATAACTTTAATTAAAGAAACGGAAAACTCTACGAGCTTCTGCTGCTACACAACGACGTATTAAATCGAATGGTGTCAATGATCCGGCAACAATTTCGTTGGCTGTTGATAAGTTTCAAAGAAGTGGAGGCGGTATTGAACGAGGATGGCCTGGTGATTCGGATATTCGACAGAGACGTACAGAGGATACAGGCGGTGTCCAGCCTGTACCTAGATATCTTCCAGCATATACTAGCGATGTATCACACCTCATTGTTTGAATTATAAAATTATACAGCATGGTCTACAAAATTTGTGAGCCGTGACGTAGAATGACGTAGGGAACGTATGTCTATACTTTATCGTTTGTTATGACCTATTTGTCTAAAAAGTGAAATTTCTATATGTTTGGGTGGTTGTTGTTAAACTATAATAAATCCATACTCAATATCAACCTAAAGCATGTTTTGAGAATCCAAGCCAAATTTCCATTAAAACAACAAGACTCTAAAATCTAAATAAATGGCGTAGTATGCACTTTGACCATAAATTTTGTAGATCACACTGTAGTTTTATTATTGTCACAATATGTAACATTGTAGTTGTTTGTTATTGAATAATTATGATACGTTGGTTTTTTTATTAGAAAAATTATTTATAAAAGCACTTAAACAGGTAGAACCTGTAAATTATTTATAAATATAGATGAAAAATTTGATTGTTAAAAGAATATAATAATAAAACATATTAAATAAATAAAAATTGTTGGAAATGATAAAAAATAACTTAATGTGGTTAAATAATCTGTACGTAAAAATCTCAATAAAACACTAGAAATTTTATTGAATGGTTTTCTGTATTTTCACCCACATACACTTATAATTATTTAAAAACTATCAAGATGCACTCGTATTTTAAGTGTAGTAGTAATTTGTTTTTAGAATGTACAAACCTGTGCTTATTCGGACAATATACGGTGTACTCATACATTTGGTGGATGCGCCGGGCGACCCATTTGATAATTTGTATCAAAACAGTGACGGATCTATAATACAATGCAGCTCCAGTTTCAGTGCTACAACAGGCTTCTGACGCTTAAGCTTGATAATGCAATCCACATTTTCTTTTCGTGTACGTTACTGAGGAACCCCTTAAGGGTGACACATCAGTCGTTCTTATTTTAAAGCATGGTTCTATTTAGGGAGAAAGATCCGCGCACCATAGTTTAAGAACTACTGGTCTAGATATTTATGTTTTGATCAAGTCTAACTCTCTTTATAAATCGCTATTCTATTAAGTTTAATGACCAAACCTGAATTTCCATAGTTTACTAGTTTTTATAAACAACCTTCGATTCATTTTGTATTTGGTGTGTTTTGAACAAGTCTAAAATTAACCATAAGAGTGTCCACATCAGGTCAATACCTCATTACCTCCACCTGTAGCAGTCCTCCAAACGTCGTGTCTCGGCGTAGATTCCACCTTGATCTTTTTGTTCCTAAGTTTAGTAGGAAATCTTGTGACACTAAACTGAGGTAGCGTATTGCCGAATTAATCAAATAAAGAAACATTGTTTAAGCAATAAGATTGTCGGTTGACTCCAAATATTCACAATCTCTTCTTCAAGAACAATAAGTAAGTGTTATGTTACATTACAGTTGACTAGTAGGGAATTTTTCCAATTATACATAAGATGTTTAGTTAGTTTAGGACGTGGAGCTATTAGTCTAATCATCTATTGAGTTGAAACGTTTTAATCGGCGCCCTGCACTTGTTGTCTCAAATAGTCGGTGAAGGTTGGAGTGACATTATCTTCCGGGAAACACATGTTTTTTGATGTTAAAACTTGTGTTGTTTTTACTAAACTATATTTGTTGATTATACTAAATGTTATTGCCGCAGATCGTAGTAAATGAATAAAAATACATAAACATTTTATAGTAAACTGACTTTCTGATAAGAAAGCAATATTTTAAATTAAACTCAAAACCGGATAGACAGACACGTCCATTTTACTATTTGAAAGGATTTATGCTAATTACAATAATATCCACGACTGGCTTGTAAAGGAAACTTACTAACAGTGAACGAAGCGCTTAGACTCACATTAAATTTCCGCTTTTATTATATTTCTTCACCTGGTTTGTAATGAACTAAAATGCGCTTTATAAGATGAACAAAACCGAGAGTTAAAAAAGTTACGGCTGTCAATCTCTAAAAAAAACAACAGAAAAGTAACAATCAAATAAAAATTTCTGCACCTTTCAAACATTAATTTTTACTTACATAAAGTGTTAATTAACCGGCTTTGTATAGGTACAGAAGCTGGCCTGTGAGATCTGATTGCAGTAAAATCTTGAATGGCAGCTCTTGCTCTTGCACACGCACACCTGCTAAAGAAATTAGAAGTGAATGAAATGATGTTCTCATTGTATTCTTGGTCTTCTGAAAGTAAGGTCTTGTTTTTGTATTTGGTCATGAGCGCTAAAATTTCTAGGTCCAGCTCTCTTCGTTTGTTATCGGTGTCCTCTCAATTTTACTGCCCATAAAATACAATTTTTTGATAAAATGCACATCCGGTTAACGTGTACTAAAAATCTTATCCTTGAGAAGTATATCGTTGTATTTATTGATGGGAAGTTGAGCTATTACAAAAAAAAAGTTAATTATCATAATAGCGTGACTACACAGTTTGTGTTAATTAACCGAAAATATTACTTTATTAATTTTTTTTTCAGAATAATGCCACAGATAAACAATAGAAGGTAAGCAATTTACGAAACGAATATTTGATTTTTTCCAACAACATATTTCTATTCTCTATAAAATTTTATAGCAACACCAAAAACTATGGTTTACCTGAAAAAGAGTTTGTTTTAAGAAATTCGTTATTAATTGATTTATTTGAAAATGATCATATACGAACCATGTATAATATGTTTTTAGCAACATTTGTTGTGTTCTTTGTAAATACTGTAGTTCACGATTATATAAAAAATGGCCAGTAAGTTGATCTCTGAATTTGTACAAAATTCTCTACTAACTTGTTTTTGTGAAGAATTCTTTTAGGCTTTAGATTGGTCTTTATTGGTTTTGGTAAATTCCATATAACAATGTTAGGATGGTTGTGTATGTTCTTTGAAATATGTTTGTGTTATTATGTTTTTAAAATATGGGTAAATTTTCGAAATAATTCAAGTAAGTAAAAATAAATTCTACAAATTATAATTAGGTAGAATGATTGAAAATTTTTAGTAAATAAATTTCAATTTTGGGATATGTTATGGTTAATGGTAACAGTTCTCTATTATATCATATCTTTTGTTAAAGCATCTTGGTTTATTTCATTATTTGATTTACCACCAGCTTCAAGTGCTATAATCTCACTAGAACAGGTGACTTAATTCACTTTTTTTTAATAATCAGTTTTACTAATTTGTTATTATAATTTACAGACAAGATTATTGATGAAATTACACGCCTTCATTCGTACAAATGCCGAAAAAGTTATAAAATTCAAACCACACAGTGAACAAGAATTAACAATTTCAAATTTTTCACATTTCGTCTATTTCCTATTTATACCAACATTAGTTTATCGTGATCAATATCCACGTACGAAGAAGATCCGATGGAATTTTATATTTTTCCGTTCATTAGAAGTTCTAGGTGTTATATTATATTTGAGTTTTGTTATAGATCGTTTATTAAATCCTAGTGTTAAAGAGTTTGGTGTCAAAAAGTTCACAATAAATGAAGTGTTTTTAGTGATACTGGAAAATACAATAACTGGTATATTGGTTTTGCTGCCATCATTTTTCCTAATTCTACATTCATGGCAAAATTTATTTGCTGAATTAACACGATTTGGTGATCGTATGTTTTATAAAGATTGGTGGACATCTGTATCGTACGGTAAATGGTTCCGTACATGGAATGTTGTTGTACATGACTGGCTATATACATATATTTATAAAGACATGTGTGAAATTATAACAAATAATAATCGCATAATATCAAAATTCACTGTATTTTTAATATCAGCAATTGTACACGAATGGATCGTAATTTGTATCTTGGGTTTTTTCTTTCCAATATTATTTAGTGGGCTTTTATGTGGTATTTTATTGAGTTATATCAAGCCACCAGAGATACAAATAATAAATGTTTTATTTTGGTATAATTTAGGAACAGGTATGAGTTTTATTGTTAGTTTATATGCTATTGAATACTATACGAGGCATAAATTACCAATAACAAATCCAACAGTTAGAGATTTTCTTGTACCGAGAGTTTTGACTTGTAATTGTATCGATTTTTAATAAAAATAATTATAATAGTTAATGAAAATAATTGAATAAACATATTGTTCTTTAATAATAATATCATTTAATAGCAAAATAATCAATCTTATTGTTAGAAGCAAAAGAAATAGAGGAAGATCTAAATAACAGACGTAATAGAGTTTAATCAGTTTAATCACTTGTAAGTGTATCGATTTTAAATAAAAAGTGAACAAACATATTGTTCTTTTTAATAAGATCATTTAATACAGTCAAACCTTCCTTAACAGACACCTCCATTAGGCGAACACCTCCCTCAAATGGATAGTTGCTGATTCGCTGAGTATTGTATACCTACATATGTAAACACCTAAAGTTAAATAGGGCGAGACCTCTCTTAAACACACCCTCTAAAGAACAGGTGGGGTCAGTAACTCCTTCGCATTTTCTATATTTTATGTGGAAATTTACCTCTAGACAACGGTTACAAAAACAGATTCAGATCATAAATTCCTGTTTTCGGGAGTACATGCAAATATAATTAAATCTGACCAAGTCTGTAACTCACCATTAGGACCGTAGCTAGAGTATACGGTCGCTATCATTGTCAGTAACAAGAGAGCACTTGGCGCCCCGGAGTATAACAAAAGGGTTAAAAACACAATACAACAACACATTTTTAGATATTTACTAACGATATCAGCTAACTAGACAGCAAAAACTTTGGAAATAAATGACTCTACATTAGTCTAAAGCTAAGGCATGAAACAAGAAGGACAAAGATGCTTGGATGCTGCCTTTAGTACAGGTTCACAATTTTTTAGTGGTTCTTCAGATGGTTATTATGCAAAATTGGGGAATATTGATACTGGTACTATGGCAAAGGATAATGCAGGGCATAAAAAAGACTGTTTCATTTAATTGTCGTTATTCTTTCTTATTTATGCAATACAAAAATAAACAAATAACATTATGACTTTGTTTGATTCTCTAAACCTAATTATATTACAAGATACACAAGAAACTCCAGTAAATTATTAATTATGTTCTGTCGTTGCTTTGATTTTTTACAATGATATTTCTAAATATTAAACGAGAAAAACCAAAATTATGAACCATTCTCAAATGTGGAGACTTCAATAGATAAGAACCATCGAACGAAATAAAACTCCAAGTCAACTCCACAAATATACTGGTTGTTGAAAAGGTACTAGGTACATGGGCAAAAAGAGGCCGGGCGGGAGTGAGAACACTTTATAGAGCTTTTGTATAAGGGCAACAGAGACAAAAATGTACAACGTGAAGAGAGGGGACTTCTTCATTGTCCAGCACAGGTAAACTTCTACCTAAACAAACCAGTTTTTGTCTCTGTTGCCCTTATACAAAATCTCCATATAGTATTCTCACTCCCGTCCGGCCTCTTTTCGCCCATGTACCTAGTACCTGTTCAACACCCTGTATATATATTTGTGGAGTTGACTTGGAGTTTTATTTCGTTCGATGGTTCTTATCTACTTTCTAAATATTCTCTATTTTCCACGTCAATAGTCAATGGGCCTTGTTCTATAAAGTATAACATTCTCTGTTGGATAAGAAATATATTCTAAATCATTACAGTTTTCATCTAAAAACTTTATAAACAATTTCATTAAATCAACCATAGGACTAGAATTAAATGAAAATTGAAAAGTACAAAGAATGTGTATAAAGTATTCAACATAAGAACGCAATTCATTAGCTCTTACTGGAGAATTATTATCATTCCTATTAT
>JAZBHA010000027.1:0-14782 GCA_037464855.1 Iselma pallidipennis
GTTTTAGATGGAATATCAGTACTCTTTGTAAAGATTAAGATTAGAATAAGGATTACAATAACATTAAAGGACATATCTATTAACCGTAATAAATTAATATTGTGCAACAATTGGGAAAACACTTTTTTTTAGGTATTTTCCGTAATAAACAAGTAGTAAACAGAAATTAATTACTGTATGCCCGCACTATTAACAGGAAAATCAAATTTAATTGAATTTGATGAAACCGATTGTATGTAAATATGAAATTAACGTTTCAATTTGTAGAGATATTGTTTGAATATTTGGAATTAAAATCAAATTTTGATGTTTTATTTAATTATTATAAACCACCACAAATTATTTTGATTAAATGTTGGAAGTACACGCTTCCATTAGTAAATGAGAGAGCTGGGTATGATTCAGTTACTGAACATATACGTATATACAGTTGTTAGAAAATTGATAAATGGAAATTGATGGAAGCATATTACGTACAAAGGGGTAGATTCATAGTCGTTACTCTAACTAAACTCATACTCAACTCGAGCTGAACTGATACTCAATTCAAATTTAGCGCTTTTAAAAATGTACTATGACTATGGTACTATTTTTGTTCCTATAGGTGGCGTTGTCTAAACGACAAGAAGTTGTACAGTATGTTAATGTTGAGTTCGTGTTGAGTTTGAGTTGAGCATAAGTTAAGCTTATGTTGTGTTTCAGTTGAATTTGAGTCAAGTTTGAGTCAAGTGTGATTAAAGACTATAAATTTGGCCCTAAGAGAAACGGGGAATGAAATATTGAAACTAGGTCAATAGTGTCATGTACATACATACATAAACTAATTGAGTAAATCAATTTGCTGACATGCAAATAAGTTTCGTTTAAAAGCCACTTAAAAGTGCATTTAACCCTTTCAATGATAAGATTTTAATTGAATCATTAGACCAAAAATTGACAAAGCATTTTTAACTTAGCAACAAGCATCTCTAAATAATCTTTAAATTAAATGGCATCGTAACTATACGTTATTTGAACTCGAGGAAGGCACTTTCGTGGAGAAATATCGAATAATTGCGATTGTATTGGAGTGAATCCCATCACCTGTTGCTCCTTTTATACGGCATGACTGAATCGTGTTCTAAACTGACTTTTTATTAAATTAAATAAAAAGATTTCATTTACATATCTGACCCTAGAATCGACCTTATACAGTAATACCCCGCTTAGAGCGCAAGATGCGCTCCTAGAAGACAGAGCGCTGAATCAAACAGCGGTAAACGGACTCATTTTACCACGCAGTAAATAGAGTTGTCATCTTTACACTCATTCATTTTTAATCATCTAAAAATGATTGATTTTTAATGAAAAAATAGAATATTTGGCGCTTTTTCAGAGTTCAGACAGACAGCGTTATATCGAATCGGTGTTACGCAGGGTCTTACTGTAAATGCAACTTCAAGTCAAGTACGTACTTGGTTATTCCCAATGATAACTCATCTTTCCCCACTCTTTCCTCATATTTTTCTATAAAAGGATTTTTCTAATAAACAAAACACATAAGTCATAATCATGTTGTCGATTATAGCAATTGCCACTTTTATTGTAACGGCTCATGCCGTACGATTTAATGTAAAAAATATTGAACCTGGTCCAGTTTGGGTTGGTATCCAGGGTAATCCGGGAAAAGAGCATTTACGCAATGGCGGTTTCGTATTGGATCAAGGACAATCGGTAAATATACTGTTAAATTTTTTCGTTTTCAATGAAATTATATTGTATTTGATTTGGCCGAAAACAGGTAGCTATTGACGCTGCCGAAGATTGGGCTGGACGTTTCTGGGGTAGAACTTGGTGTTATCCAGACACTAATCATTGTGATACTGGTGACTGTGGTAACAAACTAGAATGTGCCGGAGCTGGAGGAGTTCCACCAGCATCTTTGGCTGAAATAACACTCAAAGGATGGGGTGGAATTGATTATTACGATATTTCTTTGGTTGATGGTTACAATATCAGAGTATCGGTTTGTAGATTTTACACATTTTTGTTGATTTTATATTAATGATGATTACGTTGAATAGATGGAACCAGTCAATGGACAAGGTGATGGTAGTCAATACAGTTGTAAACGTTGTGCTTGTTCAGTAAATCTGAATGATATTTGTCCACAAGAATTAAAAGTTTATAATTCACAAGGATATGTTGTTGCATGTAATTCAGCTTGTGGTGCTTTTAATACTGATGAATATTGTTGTCGTGGCGATCATTCAACACCAGATACATGTCAATCGACAAATTGGCCAGTTAATTATCCAGCATTCTTTAAACAAAACTGTCCAGATGCCTACAGTTATGCTTATGATGATCATAAAAGTACTTTTACATGTAAAGCTGAAGAGTACACTATTACTTTTGGAGGATCATAAATTGTTTTTAGATTAAAATTCTATATAAATATGTGAAATTTACTTAATAATAAAAAGAACGAAGACATAAATACTATACATATACATTTTTTTGTTTATCTGAAATGTCACAATTTCAAGATAAACTTAGATAGAAAGTCAACTACTCTGGGACTTTCCTGCAGTAAAGTTGAAATAATGTATTATTTCTAGAGTAATATTAAAAATATGCAGTTATTATAGTACCGGCAATGGGAGAAATCAGGCAATTCGCGAAACGACTTGTTAACGTTCCCACTGAGAGTGGTAGTATTAAAAAAAAATTAGATTATAGTCGCGTATTAAAAAAAAATCTGACTACAACCCTAGATCCTCAATATGCTTTGAAGCTCAGACAAATAGACATTCCTCAGATTGCCGGATTCCTTACATTGCCGGTAACATCTAAACATTAAACCAATTTAAAGGGATTTTGTGTTTGTAACAAGGCAAGCCCCTAAGGATTTACAAGATAAACTAAACTGCTTAATATATGTGGAGAAAAATATAGAGAATGTAATATCCAGTAGCTGCCAGAAATTTCCTGTTTGTAATAGAAATAAAATGGAAATTCACTTGATTCAATTATTTTGCAGATATGTTCGTTGGTAACGAACAAAAGTAACAGTATAACGAACTTATATAAATTAATTATTATATTGTACATTCATTTTAGATGAGACTGATTGTGAGACACAAATTACGGTATATTTATATTATTTATTGTGTCTGTAATGCCCTATTTGAAAGTAAATTGCGCAAAATATTTCGTATTTTATTTCCCATTATACTACTTATTAAGTATTAGTTGATAACACCTGCTAACGTTAAGGTTCAATTGGAGATTGATTTGGAAATAATGATTGATTGGGGAATCCCAAAGTGAAATAAGATGAAAAAAAACTAAAAATTATATATTTATCTATCTATTTATTTATTTATTTATATATATTACGAAGACACTGTAGAATTCCTATTAAATATTATATTGTAATTATTGATAACAAGTTATTTAATTATATAAAATCATTAGGAAAAAAAAATGAACTCATCCATAAAGATAAGTTTATGTATGACATACTCATTATTTCTGCTACTCTGATCTGATACACATATACAGTGGAATTTCTATATACATAATGAGATGGAAAATTGTCGACAAAGCTTTCAATTCTTAAGCGCATTGTCCACTTAGGGCGATAAGCCACTAGCAATAGGCAACAAATCATAAACAACAAGCAACCAATATCGTCAGTTTACCACACCCTAAGGGCCGGTGTTATGGAGAGTCTGAGATTACAACTATCTAGCCGAGGTATTCTAAAGAACGTCTCCGTCTCCGTCTTCGTCTTCGTGACAATGACTTTTTTGACAATTCTTTTGAGCAAGTCTTCACCTTCGTCTTTTTCTTAGTCTTCTCCCCACCGATTTACAGTTGACAAACTCAGCCAATAGTAGATACACATAGAGGGTATAGATAGAAATAAGGATAGATATATGCGGTTAAACGTGGTTAAATATCCCGCTTAGAGTCTTGTGGGCGGAGCCAGCACGCCTGTAAAGACATCCATCCAAGTCCGTACGGACGTCCACCGCCGAAAAAGTCATCAAGGGAAGATGACACTGGAGATGACGAAGACGGAGACGGATACGTTCTTTAGAATTCCTCGGTATGTCTGTTAAGGCTCAAGAATTAAGTATAAGTTGACTATATATTTTTATTTTGATTACCATAAGGCAGCAATACAGTTGAAAAGCTGAAGCTATTTATTCGTTTTTATTGTTAGTTCAGAAAGTTATACTTTTGATACTAACTTTGCAGAAAGGAGGCTTTACTCGGCTTTAATAGTTGCAATCTTCTATTTATAAAATAATAATTCTATTAATATTTGAATTAATTATTAGTTTTAATCCAGATCTTATTGTTTCACTTCAGACCCAGAATTTGTAATAATATTTTCAAAATAACATCAGAAAATTGTTTTGCAAAGCTTGTGGTTAGTGGTACCTTTTATAGTATGATTTTTGGTCTGTTATTTTGTTGAGTTACACTCTATTATTAAATACTGTTATTATTATTATTATTATTGTTTGTATCTTCTTTTTTTTGTTTTTCTATTATGATAATTGCTATTTTTGTTTTTCGTTATGTAAAAAAAATATGAATTTCTTTTTTCCCATTTATTTTTAATTCTACATTTTACTATTTTAAAAGAACGTGTTATTTGAAACAAAAAAAAATTATTTCTCATTTTAGAGTGACGAGAGAGCTTTTTTATTTGTACCTGACTACATTTGATGTCTTATAAAAAATAATAGAGGGAAAAAAGTACCCAGATTCAGTGCTCAAGGAAATATTTCTTTAATAAAAACCCTGTTAACCCTCATTTCTATTCAATGATGTGATCTTGGGTAAATCGTAGTTCTTGTGTCAAATTAAACACTTGAGGAAAACCAACATTAACTTTATGGGATAATTGGGGTCCAAGCTATACTAAGGGTATTAAATATGCATGATGAACAGGGTTGAGTATAAAACAAGACTATATTTAAATTGGAAAAAATACGGTTTTCAACCAAAAATTATTTACGCTATATCAGTATACCGGATGATCGAGACTTTAGTGCGGTCCTGTGGACATTAGAGCAACAGAAATAACATAACATTACATACAAATCGAAGTGAGATAATAAATGAAACAGTTCCGCTGTTTTTCGCCTTTCACTGCAGGAATATTTTACCCACCTACGATAAACTATACGCTAAACGCCCAATCTTGATAAAAAGAGATAGGCGACTGTGCACAACACTTCGGGCCTTAGGGCCAGCGCATATTGACATAGAGCAGAGCACGGCAGTGTAGTTCAGTTTTTTATATTTCATGTAAGTTAATGAAGCATCGCATATTGCCGCGCAGTGTAGGGCAGTTCAGTTCAGTAATTTTGTGAACAGAACTGTCCTACACTGCCCTGCTCTGTGCTGCCCTGTGTGCCAATCTGCGCCGGACCTAAATAAGGTTGTAATCTTTTTCTAACAGGGTTTAGCTTTTAACGTATAGTTCATCAAATGCTGTTTTTTTTTACAATTATAAAATAACGTGTCCGTAAAATTACCGTATTTTTCAGAGAATTAGATTTATGTATTTTGAAAAAAAAACCTTTATTTCATTTATGTTTTTCGCATCCTTTAATTCAGACAAACAATATTATGAGCAATTAGATGTCCATTTGTGTCAGTTCACAGCAATTTATATAAATTAAAATTCTTAAATATCGTGCGAAAAACATATACATACCGTATATTTTAAATTACATAATAACGAAAACTTGAAATTTCACCAGAAAAAAAAAGATGATTAAAGAATTGAGGCCGATATGGAAAATATATCGACTCGTTGATTAGATTTTATTAATATTATTATTATTAATATGATTATACAAAAAATTATTATAGTTGTTTTTTCTTCCGTTCCTTCAGAATAACATGTCAAATGTCTTTAATATATTTCCATCTTAGATATGATAATTACAACAAGATTTGAGTGTATATTCCACACATTTTCCTAATTTACTTTATCGGGTTCCCGTGGGCGGTTTTTAAAAGCTCGGTAATTATAAAACTTATTTCCATTAAGTAAGTCTTATTGTATTGATTTCCGGGTAATTTTAATGGGAGGAGAAAAAACTTCACCTTTAAATTATTATTCTCGTTCTAATCTCTACCCATCATAAAGCGAAATTCTAAATTGGTATATCATTTTTGCATAAATTTTCAAAAGCTAAGCATTTTTGACATTATAAGATTAGTTTAAAGCTTATTACACTGTAGGAAAATTGAAAAAAGTCGAATATCCTCGCGTGGATAAAAAGATGGATAGAATTTTAAAAAGGAACAACTGTTTTACGTTAAAGTAAGTATTTCGAATTTCATAAAATAAGTGAAAATTTCCAAACAAATGGCAAATTCTACTTATTCTTTTGTATTTCACAGGCTGAATTTATAAAATTGGCGATCCTTATAGGGTTAAAATTGACTTTTTCACAAAACTGTTGTAAGCATCTCGTATTTCAAAATTAGTAGGTCACTATGTAGAAATAATAATATTTCAAGCTATTGGTTAAATTTTACGCCAATTACTCGTGATTATCCAAAAGAATGGTGGTTTATACGATCAGTGCTTATAATTTACTTCGTTTTTCTTTGAAACTGCTATCTCCCAACTCATATAAATAGTTACTTAAGTAATTATTATAAATTTGGTGTTTTTTTTTCCTAGAGGTAGATTTGTGTTAAACGCAGTTCGTGTGGCTTACACGTTTATCTAGACTTGAAGCCTGCAAGAGTAATTTATAGGCAATTTTCAGAGCACGGACAAGCTTTAAAATTTTATAACTCTATAATTAGTAAAATAACTTTTCGAAAACTATGATACTTACAGGTACCGCTTCTTTAAAGCTCTATTTTAATCTTTATAAACAGGAGCGGGGGTGGCCTTTTAAAAAATCAGACTTTAGACAAATACCGTATCATTTGAAAAAAAAAGTTAAAAATTCTACATTTCCGACCTCTCTCCTAGTTCCGGTTTCAGGTTGGCGCATTGGGCAGTTGTCCTTTTTGCCTATCTACGATAAAACCGTTGTTTCTCAACTTTATCATATCGAAAGTAGAAAAATAGATCTGGTGATCAATATCAATTTGCACGAAATATAGAAAACAATAAACAAGTTGACTGACTTCCTATCACCGGAAACGAGAAGCAATTAGACATAATGAAATGCATTTTTTTTCTTTATTTATAAATCCATTAATACTACATACCGCATGCAAGTAGATGGGCAATTCAACGTGACAACCTATATTTTATTATAATAAGTTAGTGATATCATATATAAATAGGAGTATTTAATTTAGCCAAGTTAATTAAGTTAAATGGAAAACTTATCACTTAAAAATCCATTATCTATAATGTTTACGTTAAATTTTAGCAATATTTTGAAGTATTTTTATTTTTAATCCGTATCTGTAAAATTCCAGTTTGGGTAACATGACGAATATGTATTTTTTCAATAATTATATATTTCATCATAAAATTTGCATTTGGGGGGATTGTGCCCAATTATTCACAAAAAGAAACAAAATAATTGATTGGTCCAATTTCAAATTCGAAACAATAGAAGAATTGCCATGGGATTTTCTGACAGAATTGAGCTTTTGAAACGTTTGTTTCGTGTTCAGTAATGTTTGTTTTGTACACATCAAAATGGAGCTTTTGTTGAAAAGAAAGACGAAGAAAAAACAACAAAACAATCATGCAGTTCTTTCAGATTACTTTTAGGGGTGTCGCTTGCAGGTTTAAAATTGTCTTTGATCTGTACAACAAGGGATAAAAGTGAGGAAGCTGTACGAAAACTTAGACATATTTTTCTTCAGTTATTCCTTGTTATTTTAATTTGTAAAATAACTGATTAAATTGTGTTGGTAAATAAAGGGCACTTACATATGTTTATGGCAGACAGTGCAGACCCAATCAGTTGTACGAAATGAATATTCTCGACAGCTTTTGCACACTTTCAAGCGACAAGCTCTACAATAAGCACCACGATTAATTACACGGCCAAGTTCAATACGACATCGTCCACATGTTCGATCCGGATCTGGTCCTGTACTATCCCAATCAGTTGATGGTCTTAATGCACCTTTTCGTCTTAAATTCTGAAGTTCAGCTTTCAGATGCCTAGAACAACAACAACAACCAAAAAAAAGAGATAATTAATAATAAAAAAAAGCACACGAAGGTGTTGGCAAACAATTTTCAAAATTACATTCAATCTTTTAAGTAGAAACGATTTATTACGTATGTTAACAATAATTAACTATGTACAGGATATACCTATGTAATTGGGTAATTATTGTTATAATCGAATATCAACAACAGGTTGGCGAGTGTTAAAAAGAAATCTAAAATACTACATGAATATTGCATATAAATTGATTAAAATTGAAAATTTCTCTTAAAATATTTTTAATAAAGAAAATAGAAAAAAGAACCCATATAGTATACATACACGTATATATCTACATATATGTGAATGGAGATTTTATTTTATTTATAAATACACTTTCAATAATTACTATCTAATATTAGAAGGATGTAATTATTTCTCGTTTTTGTGTTTGTTAATAATTTTCTACACAGCTACTACTCTTACTCGTTGACATTTCAATCACTATAAGTAGAAATTCGAGTGTTTTAAATTTGCCAGTTAAATATCCTTGATATTCAAAATCTTAATTATATTATTGTATTTGTATGACTAGTAATAAGATTTTTCTTTTAAATTACTTTAATTATAATTCAATTTGATTACTGTCGAATGAAGAAAATTTGTCTATTATTATTACAAAGTAGAAAGTTATATTATTAAAAATGATTTTCGCAAGCGTACAGTATATGCCCCTCGATGTATTGAATATTCAGAAAAAAAATCTCTCAATAATAATGTTATTATATTAAATCTATTTTATATAAATAACACTTTCTCTTAATGTTCCTTTTCCTTTTGAAGTCCTAAAATTAGATTTC
This sequence comes from Iselma pallidipennis, assembly GCA_037464855.1. Taxonomy (NCBI): domain Eukaryota; kingdom Metazoa; phylum Arthropoda; class Insecta; order Coleoptera; family Meloidae; genus Iselma; species Iselma pallidipennis. The sequence goes on from JAZBHA010000027.1 coordinate 9,011, forward strand.
TGTTTTATAAGTCACGTATACGCGAATACAACCTTCGTAATGTTAGATGTTGAAAAACTTGACTAAAAGAATGTTCTGACAACATGAGAACTGTTTCTGTACAATAATTTAAAAATTCAGGACGAATTAGTATGGATCACTTTAAAGAAAATTGTATTCGCTATAGGGATATAATTCCTAGACTGATTTGAAAGTAAGATAAAATATCTGTAGTGCACGACTTTCTATACAGAATTTACATCCTTTTTATTATTACATATAGCCTTCTATTAGGAGATCTTTTACAAAAGGATCAGTTACAATTCACAAAGAATATGTACTAGAATCATCATATTTCCTAGTATGCAATAATTGTTAACTGTTAACTGAAAAATATCGAATTGATGAACGACTAGAAATATAACAGAAGAGAAGCTCAGGTGGCGATTTGTTAAAGCAACTGTAGGTGCAATTTCAAAGGAATCGATGGGACAAAGGTGTACAAATACAGAATTACATGAAAGATCTCCATTGTCTTACTTAAAAATAGTGTACCTTTGATTGAAACTAAACACCACCATAAAATAAAATGGTACAGAATCAAAAAAAAAAAATTGGGAACAGTTCATATAACGACCTTTTAGTTTTCCGGAAAACCACAATAATAGGAAGGATATATCTCTAGCAGAAAAGAAAGTATCTTCTTGTGTTGCAGGAACGAAAGAAAAGCTAAAGAATTTACTTCAAAAGAAGGTGAATTTTCACAGAGAAATATCTGTCTTGTCGTCCAAAATTCGGCAACAGCCAATCAAGAGCCACAAACTGTAGTTGGATGATTAGAATTTCTCCAGATAATTGGGAACATTGAAGTTACAGTAATATATTTTGTTTGCATTTTTCAAAGTATTTGGTGCAACCGGACCGATCAATTTTTACCGGTCTCTACAAAGACAAACCGCTATTAGTTTTGGTTTGTATGTCACGCTCATCTCTCAGAGATGGTAATGGCTGTCGATATGGGGTTTTCAGATTTAGAATCTACACTTTCTTCTAGGCTACCTCTAGGGAGATTGATAATATTTTTCGTGAATCAGAAGAAAAAACATGTAAATTTTTTTTAAATTTTATACCATCACGGGGTTATTTGAGTTTGTGTAAAACGTAAATTTGGATTAATTTGTTATTTCTGAATCAAATTGTGTCCCACGGAGCCCCATGATGATTCGCACAGTTTGAATGACCGTGGATTTGAGTATTTTATAGATACGAGCCCCCTTTATAAAGATTTCGAGTAAATGGTAATTTAAAACTTTTTTTTTCCATTAATTTGAACACAACCAATATCAACGAAATCTCTTCCAGCTTTTCAATTAAATGTAACGTCACTTCGTTCTGGATTCATTTGTCTTCATTTCTTTCAAATATTAATCGCTACCCGATTTACTTAACAGTACAATTCTGTCTTCTAATTAAACGATTTGTTTTCCATTCTAGTGTAAATTTAACGACCTCTGAATACAAATATTTCCTATATGGCGAAAAATGTTTCCAACACAATTATTGTATTATGAAAACAAATATTTATAAGTCAATTATAATGTTTTCAAATAAAGACTATTATTAAGTATAGGTGTGTATTTACCTGTGATTATATAAAAATTAGAAAATAATAATATCAAGGAACACGTAAACTATTGAATCGAATCGTATAACTGAATTGTAGTAGGTAACCTTGTCAAAACTGTTTCTAAAAAGAAAATAATTTCATTCAATATTGTAATGTTGCCACCCTCTTTAGCCTTGATAATTTCAATAAATAATTGATCACCTTGATAATAATCCAAACTATTACTCACAGGTATATACCTACAGTTTATTATACAACCGATTGTGCCAAAATACAGAGCAGAGTTTTCCTCATTCGTCAATAACTAATTGCAATTTAAAATAATTACCAAAGGGCAGCCGCTATTTGTTTTGGTTGGTATGTCACTCTCAGACCACAGAAACAGCTATCGAAAACCTGTTTTCAGACTCTATACGTCTTCTCGTAGGGTACCGGAGGAGAGTTTGATAAGTTTCTGTAGAGCGGAAGTGTCGAAAAAAAGCCCAGAAGATATTAAAAATACCTAACAGGCAAAAATGGGGTTACGTCTTCTTTTTAAACTTACGGGGGCCCGCTTGAGTTCGTATGGAACATATAAACTTAGACCAACTTGATATTTTTATATATTTTAGTTATGTACCTAGATTGTATAACTTACCCTTTATCATCAGAACTGAGAAATGCAGCAATAGTAGCCATTTGAATTTTGTACAATAAACAAACAAAAATTTTATATTTCTACCACCAAATTTCAGTTTAATTTATTTATTAATTCAATTAATTCAACCATCACGTAATATATTATTTAAAGAGAGCGTCGAGCCTCCCATTTCTGCTGTAAATAAAATTTTACACATACATATAGAACAATAATATCCAGTTAAAGCTCCATTTTTATAAAAGAATCAATATAATTATTTATAGATATAACATTTAAAAATTGTATTAACGTTTATTGGTATTGAATTATAACTGGAATCAATCATGTTTCAATACATAAATTAATTATTTTCTCGTTATTGTTTGTTAAATTTCAACCATCAGTTGAATAAATGTTTGTAACGTTTGATCGAACCAAATTCAATTTGTATAAAGCGGTGTCCACACGCTCAGTGAATTTATTCCAACCATCTGGCTCATTAGGCAAATGGAGTGACCACACGGTTTCAAGATACTTGTGCAAAATTGTAGTCTTTTGTAAACTGTCAGTTTGTGCTTCCATACACACCCAAGTTTATTGCACAACCCAATTTCCCCATCCTTACCAGGAAGTTGGAGCATGTGGACGCCACTTTAAACACACGAGATATATAAAATCAATAAAACGATAGGAAATATTAAAACATTATGGACTGTATTGCAATAACTGTTGTATAAATGAAATATTAATATAGAAGAAAGTCTTAAGAAAGAAAGGTTCAAAACGAGATTTTGATTGATAATAACAAAGATGACCTGTTTCTATATCGATAACGATCATTTATGAGTATTTCATCTCTTATTTCCGGTATTTGAGTCCATCCAAAAATGATCGACTAAACTTATTTTCGTTTATTAGGTATATACTTTATTTTGATTTTCTATTAACGAGCTAAGACGCTTTTTTGGGCTTTCAGAGAACACATAAAACACCAGTGTGCAACAACAGAAATAATATTTAAAGAGAACAACAATAACAGTATATAAGAAATATCATACTTTCTATTTCAATAGAGAACCTAAAAAACATAATTTATGCAAGCAAAAGATACGTAAATGTATAATAAAGTAAGTGGTCCACTCATGACCAGTTTCACCGAACTGGCGTAGAATCAGTGTTAAACTTTTAGTCGTGGTTAATAATTTCATTCATCAGATTTAAGCAATCCGGTGTTATAATGACATTAAGACCACATTGGTGAAACGGGGAGGTTTATTGTTAGTATTTCAAGAATGTCCATGTAATCCTATCCTTTCAATAAATATGTAAATTGTAGACTTTGGCGTCAAGAACACATTAAATATAGTTGAACTCGGTTATAATGACCGTTCGGTTATTACGACAAAACTAATACAGTCCGAATAGTGGCCACATCATTTAATTACACCGTTCAGAAGACCCGGATATAACGATACTCTTTTCTAGGTCTCTGGAATGCCGTTCTATAGAGAATAAGAAAATATGAAAAAAAAACATTAATGGTCAATTAAGAAAAGTATATGTGTCCGCAAGGTCGGTGCTAAAGTATTTGGCGCCTCCTTGTAAAACTTCATTTAGCCTCCCATCCCCTACTTAATTACCTTCTGATAATTGTACTCAGTATGGGAAATAAAGTATTATAAAGTTCTCCTAGAGACAAAGAATACATAGTTGTGAACTGAGTAACAATAGGAAATTATCAAAGGGTACTTTAAGTTCCACTATTTACTTATACGACTTAAGTAAAGCGGAATTAATTACAAAAAAAGGCGTTTTTATCCTTGAATAGCATTTGGATAAGTAAATCCACCCAATAAGTACATAATGACAATATTTATCTAACTAATACTGCAAAGTTGGTTAATGTAAACGTTAATCCCTAATTACAAGGATATTTCCTTTAACTCTATCGGCTAATTATGGAATATTCGATTAATTTTCCTGACTTGAAATGGTAAGTAAGTATTGCGTAATAGTTTCGATTAAACAAAAACAAACAAACAACAATGTCAATATTGGTATTGTTCTAATTATTAACGGACTTAAGTTAAGTCAACGTGTAATTAAGTCTACTTTAGCGGCGCCAAAGACTTCGAAGGTCAATGGAAGTTAACATTCAACCCAACAAGTTTTTTACAATCTTTAACAAAATTTCTATCTAATACTAATAAGATAAATTCGAAGTGCCTTTTTCCATTCTCGAATGGGGATTATTAAACAATTTATTAAATTAGTGATTAGTGATTAGTGATAGAATCGAAGCAGAAGACAATGTACGAAATTGTCCTTCCGCTGATTGCAGCTATCCTGTACGAGGGTTATTGACCGTTGCGCTATAAGAAACTCTATACACAACAGAACTATGTATTGAAAATAGTTGTCATTATTATTCAAAATTACATAGCAATAAATAAAAATATTTCTTTTGTTATACAACAACAACAATAACAACCAAAAAAATGGAGCTAAATCTGGATATCTTGGTGGTTCTCGATTGGATTCCCTGTTTAGGTAATATCACTATTTCGTAAACCCACACATAAACACAGAATTTATCAAATAACACTACAGTCCTTTTTTTTGAGTCCAATTGGTCTAAATAGCCAATAGATTTTGGTGAAACAAACCAAAATAAACTGAATTAATAATAATAATAATAAAAACAATATGAATTTAGTTTAGATGAAGATTGTTTATTAGGAAAAATTTTAGAAAACTAACCGGTCCTTTTTCTAGAGAGATTTCACTTTGTTGTTGTTGAATCTATCTACACACTTACTTGCACTCACCCACCTTTAGCACTTCACCTCTTCAGTTGGTGGGTTCTTTGAAGAGATTGTCTTAAGTTGGTCTCAAGGTGTATTTTAGAAGCGCATGCGTTAATCAACAGTTATTCAACTACCTATACATAAAGGCAAGTTTACAAGGTAAAAGTTGAGCAACAGGTGGTGTATACCTGTATGTATATGAATTGTAGTAATTTTCGAAAAAAAAAGAGTGTTAAGCGGATCTTTGCCATTAATAAACATTTACATTATGATAAGATAAGTAGGTATTTGAGAAAAATTTTGGAGAAATTTTAAATTAAACGAACAGAATATTGCAATACCTATCCAATGGAATCTATACTAATTGTAAGAAGAAAGGATTAACGAGGCATGAAAGTATTAAATTATGTCGAGGGGCAAAAAAAAACTTATTGAATAATTAAATGGATTTTTATTGGTCTTGTCATTTTTGATTAATTAGAGGATGGAAGCTTTATGCTAATTAGGACAAGATCCGTTTGTAAAATGAGCAAAGAGAGTTCTATTGAATAATTAATATCGAAGATTAATATTCATTTTTTTGTTTCAATTAGAAAAAAATTACATTTAGGACTTTCCTCTAATCTGTATTATTATTATTATTATTATTATTATTATTATTAAATATATTTCCGCGACTCTAGTGTGATTATGGTTTTCTTAGAACAGCAATGACAAAGAATTATATCGGTTATAACTGC
>JAZBHA010000027.1:14872-35840 GCA_037464855.1 Iselma pallidipennis
ATGGAGATAGGTATATAATACAATAAAACCTCGATGATTTAACCAACAACACACCACGAATTGATTTGTTTTCCAAAATCATCGGCTAAAATTACAGAAATCCAATCAGTTTTGAAACTATTTTGCAACCAATGTTATTTTCTCTTTTAATTTCTAAATTTATAACGAATTTTGCGAGGTAAAGTTAAATAGAGGGTTGCTTATGGCTTTGACAAAGTGACTTCTTAATAAAAGTTTGCACCACCCACTAGCTTACGAGCTTGTGGCCAGAAACGAGTAAACGAAAAAAAAACACAGAATTCAAAACATTCTGCCTTTTTATTCATAAAAAATTATACAGTGGAACCTCCCTTAGACGGACACCAACGGTCATAAAATTTTTGTCCGTCTAAGGGGGGTGTCCGCTCTAGGGAGTGAACAGACAAAAAAATTAAAAGTATTCAGAAAAGTCATTTTTATTTAGTGAACGAATGTAATAAAAATTTTATTTGAAATCTACATAACAAGACCTTTTCACCGATGTATCAATTGCTATATAAAAATAGAAAAATGTTCTTCATCCTTATTTTTCCCAAACAGGGGCACAATTTTTAGCAAGTTTTTAATATGACTTCGGAACTAGGTGCTTGTCATAACTCTCTACCTTTGTGCTAAATTTCAACGTGATATGTCAAACCGTTTAGAAGTCTGGGACGGAGTCAACGCAATAGGTTCCGCTTCACTTTTTGAGGTACGGAACCTAAAAAATGTGGGATGGGAGTTTGTTTCTTTCCCACAGACAAACTAAGCCCTTCTGGGTCATTGTTTTGCTGCAAAAGTTTTCAGTGCTTCAATACAACAACTTGTACTTAAACAGGAATATACACATAAACGGTCAACAATGTTGCAAAAATACCTATTAAATGTAGGTAAGCAGACTCCTGATTTATCTATCCTTGAGAAAGGTATCGTCTTTCGATTTGAAAACACGTTGGCGTCCGTTCAAGGGAGGCTGGAGTAATATATGCGTCCGTCTAATAGAAACTTCTGTCCGTTATAGAGAGTTTTTGTGCAAAACTAAGGTGTCCGCATCCGTTCAAGGGAGTGTGTCCGTATAAGAGAGCCTATTACATTGAAGGGTATAGGGAATGTTTAACGTCAAGTGAAATCTGTCCGCCTAAAGGAAGTTTCCGTCCAAGGGAGGTGTCCGCTAAGGGAGGTTTTACTGTATTTTATTTTGAAAAACATATTCCTTACCACTTTCACCGATCCCTACCCCGTTCATCTAGTTCTCTACCAGCTAGTTTCTCCTATTATGAAGTTTGGCACCTTAAGAAGGGCTTAACCACAAAGTTAATGTGAGACCAAACAACGCGCCAAATATCTTTATTTTTACTTTACGAGTTTCCAAATTTTGGTCTCATGTTCATCTACATGATGCAGCACTGGACTCTGAACACTTATTTTTGTCGACCTGTGGCTTATTAGAACACAAAAAGGAACAATTGGTCGCAGGGCCGGAAAAAGGGCGATTGGAGCGATTGGGCCCAATCGGGCCCCGCGTTACCATCAAAATGAACAAAAAAAAATTTCGAAATTCAAAGCAAATTGCTTTTGATGATAATGGATGAATTATGAATTATGAATATATAGAGAGGGCCCCGCAAAAAAATCCAATCGGGCCCCGCACCTATTCGATCCGGGCCTGATTGGTCGTGTTTTGCTAGTATTGAAGCAGTTTCATAACCAACTTAACTTGAGTCACATTATAAGTCCTGTGCACGTGAAAAAGTGATACACTGGATAAGGCACGTTTCTAGATAAACAAGTATGTCTAGGATTCGTGCCTATAATATGACTTCACAAGTTACAATTAAATCAAAGTTGATTATGAAGCTGGCTCTCTATCTTCAACTAACTTTTTAAGGTTGTATGATCTCCATTATCATTACTAGTCAATTCTCTAAAAATGTCAGTCTTCCAATCTATTTACAGTCGAAAAGTTACCCCAATCTGATTTTTCCAAACTGAAAGACACACAGATACATTAATTCATGATGGCCAAAGGACCAATTTCTGTTATCCTATCCAGTCAGTTACCCTTATTTGTTTTCATCAGTATTTTGTGGTTAATTTGCAAATTACCAGTAGCTGATCTAATGAAGGTAAAACTAATAGAGATTGAGCTTCAGGAGCTTCTGGAGCTCGTTTTTAGCTGATTGTGAGAGCCCTGAAGCATATGCTCAATATTACAATACACTGTTTTTTGGTGTATGTACGTCACTCAGGGACACCCTCAAAGGTTATAAGCTGTGTTACGATCACACAAACGTAATGCACTTGCTAAATTTTGAAATTTTTTGCAAGTGTATCGATGTATTTTGAGTACGTTGTCAGTTTTTTTGAGTACGAGTACGTTTTTTTTTAAATTTTTAATACTAAATTGCCTCATACAATTGCAGGTTCAATAATTTTATTTAGTAGGTAGGTATATCAGCTAATAAAATCGAAGTTGCTCGCATTTCCAAAATAATTGACGTGTTATCAGATACTTGATAATCTTGTCGATGAGAAGCAATAACACAACTAATAATTAGTTCTGCAATTTGAGAAAACGTATCAATAGGATTACGATGGTAAGATATCCGGTACACATATAGGGCGTATATTAAAGGTTCTACAAAGGGCATATTGTTCAAGATACAGTTTATTAAAAAAGTGTAACTTGATCGATCTGAAAGTTTTAATTACTGTAGTAGGTATTACAATGGAATTAAAACGAATCGAAAAAAGCCAGGGTGTTATTATAAAAATTAGGATGTGGTTTTGAAATTTCCAAAAAAAAAACCGAAAGAATTGATCATGGCCTGTGTAAAATAATAATAACGTTGACTTTGAGCGCGTTTCAGCAATCAATTGGTAAATAAAGCAATAATAACTGGAGGCTATACAGTTCGTTTTTGAGGAGAAACTTGGATTCCCATAAACATTGTATTGCTTTTTTCTCCTCTCATTCATTTTAGATTACTCCCAAAATATTGATTGTAACAAAAACGTTTTCGATATGTTATAGAAATAAGTGTGAAATTAGATTTGACTAGGAAAATATGATCTCATTTAAAAGAAGTTGATATCCTTTGATAGATAATTTGGATCTATTTTAGAAATTTCTATGTGCAATCTCATTCTGTTATAAAAACGAAGATAATCTATACATATAACTATTGATGTTTTTGAATTGAAAATCACGATTCTCAACAAAAAATCTAATTCAAAATCGTGTTTGAAAATAATTTAGTCACACAAAAATGAAATTAAACTGGTAGGTAGATAGAAAAAACACGTTTTAATTTTAATAAATGCGTGTAATTGGCATTATTCCAAGGAATACAACTTCGCGGTTTCTCTCTTAAAATGATTATAAAGTAATTCCATTCGACATGAATTCATCTGTTAAAGAAAATCCACCAGTCAGTACTACTGAAGCAATATTATGAAAAATTTTCGCAAAAAATTATTGTAATTGTTGCGCATCTGATTGGAACCGCGAATCGATGCCGACCGTCATGCAGGGACGGAGCAGGCCACTACTGGTAAGCCAAACCTTGATACCCATTAGAAATAGAAATAAAAGGCATTTCCATCTGTGTGCTGTAATGCTGTTGTTTCGTGGAGCATTTAAATTTCACGAAATTTTCGTACGGTCCTGTCGATTCGGGTCCGATCAGATGCGCGAACAACCCAACAGGAAAATAAATAGTTCGAGTAAACTTCCTGAATTAATTGCCTATTAATCACTGGTAATATTTACCAATTAATACAAAATCAATTACGGTGAGCTCAACAAATACCCACCACACTGTCCCTCGTCCATTCTAGTGCTAAACGTGAACAATTTTACTTACATAACACGTAATTGTTGATCACGTCGCAATTGTTCATCACGACCAAGAACACCCAAGATGATCTCGCGTTCTTTATCCGATAAAGTGGTAGCTTCTTTTGTTGCTGCAGCAACTAGTGCATGTGAACATCCTGGATCTTCACAACATGACATTACTTGGCATAAACGTTGATTTTGTCTGTGTATTTCTTCCCTTAATATGAGAATATTTTGAAATAGTCTTGATAATGATGTTATATGTAATGTTTCACTAGATTTCGCAAAATTTTTCTCCTGTAGAGATGATCAGGATAACACAATACAAACACCACACATATATATACAGGTGAATCAAGAAAAGGAACAAGAGCAATTAAAAATGATAAAGAAAATGAAGGAAATATAAATGAAAGGAAACGGAATAAGATACTGTTATTTGAACCTGGATTTATCAAAAATAGGTCCGGAACTGATACCTACATTCGAATTTAATTACAGTAGACTCGATAGGAGTAGTTTATATGAGGAAGGAGACATCCGTTCAAGTCCAAGTGTTTCCATTTTTATCACAAACAACATAGTTAATCAATTAACAAGTAAAAGTGCAGTTGCACTCATAGAGACGGACAGAAATCTATTTCGAAAAAAATACACAAACACAAGTAACTGGAAACATGTAAAGTTGCTACTTCTAATACAACAAACTCCCTACAAGGATCATTTCAGTAAGGATCACGTTATAACACAGTTCGTTCAGTTCACAATGAATCTATACGTTTCTAAATTGGAACTTTACGGAAATCCGACGTTCTGGTATCACTTAATACAGTTGAAGCTTTACATAGTGAATGATAAACGTCAGTATAGAGCCTCCGCTATACTGTTGGTTCTTGATGAAATCGAGCTTATCGTATTTAAATTCGACATTTTTGTAAAGGACCTATCACTTTTTCTCTGTTGTTGAATCGAAATATTCGATAGTCTAACGAAAATCCCTTTATAGCGAACATTTATGTACTATATAGAGCTTCCACTGTATGTTGGGGGATTAAATCGGAATGTTTGTATTGTAAAAATCATGCACTAGGTATTAATGCGAATAGTGGAGAGATTCGTCGACTGATGATTATGATGATCGTATCCATACCTAGTGATATGTTTTTTAAACTCCATTCGTATTTAAAAAAAGAAAAGCCGAAATCACTATTTTACACTGTACGTATCACGATTAATTACCAGAGAAAAATTTTGCTTTTAAAAATCTCAACCTTTAAAATAATTTGTGGTTGTGTCCGAAAATTCACCCCAATGTCCATCACTATCACAACACAATTTTTTTAAAAATTTCCGATAAAATTCACGTATATATGGCAGTGTTTGGTTCGTGTATATTTGAAAATAATAAATTTCGGTTTTTCTGTACACACGTGCTCTTTAAAATCCCTCCGGAAATCTACCCGAAAACTGAACCATTCCTGCAGCCTCTGTCCGAGACCAGTGTCAAGATATCAACTGTATGGTGAGAGCTTTTCCATCCCCACTGCGAGGAGCTTTTACATGTACATGTAAAATGTGTGTCAGTGTATAGGTGTGTATCTATAGCGACCAGCTTCTTCCATCTAGTCTACAAACAGGACTACATTGTGATTGTGTTTGTGTCTTTCTATATAACATCAAAAATATACTATACCACCCCCTCTTTATCAACCAACAACAGGTGGAATTCGTAAAGATATTCTACTCTCCCTTATATGATGAAATACAAGATTCTCTCTGGAAGTTTTAAATATAGAGATACGGGAGTTTTGACCCATACCAGACACGCCCACCTTTTTTTTTCAAGTATACATCTTTCATCCCCCAGATTTATTTTGTTGTGTTGCTGTACTTAAATTTAAACAACAAAAGGGTGTAGAGAACAAAAAAAAAACAACAACTTTTAATATTATAATTATTATTTTTCAACAATATTTCTAAGTACATATTTCAGGTTTTTTCTCTTTTTTTTTCCTCTTTTAAATAAATTTCTTATTTACATTTAAGTGGATACTGGAATGTTAAAAATATAATTCAACTTATAGGTAAATAATTACGGGTATTATATTATCGTTGCGATAATTTTTTTGGGTTAAATAGAAGACAACCTTCAGCTACCATAAGAAAAGCAAACCTTTGTTGCAGTTTAATTTAATTTAATTTTTTTTTAATTAAAAAAAGCGTTCCTATCACCGCCCTGATAAGGTAATATTTATAAATATACAAAAATATATAGTAAATCACTAAAAGTTTTGTATAAAAAATTATTTAAAAAAAAAGACTTTATATATAAAATTATCAAAGAAAACAAATTTTTGATAAAAACATCGATGGAACTTGTTGATTAAAAAAAAATAATAATAAATAAAGTGACTCACCTATACAACTCTACTGAGCAAATGGAATGATTTTTTTCTTCGCCTTTCATTTTTGAAAATATTTTTCACGTCTGCAATTAGGCTAGTTGTGGTAAAAATCCTATATAAAAACAGCTGTTCAAATTTACATTATTAAACCTGGTCGTTTGTTTTATATAAATTTCATTTTAGAATTATTGCAGTAAAGTCAGCGGTTCAACAAAATTGAATGACTTAAGTAATAATGAAGACAATGTTTAAAGTGGAAACTGAATGAATTTCAAAAAAAAAACATAATTATAGACTGAAATTGATTTAACAAGGATACATCAGGATGACTAGACAAAGAATTATTTAACCATAATCAGTCTTGACTTCAAACTGATTGGTTAAAAAATACTGTTTTTTTTTTCGTTTCTTGTAAATCCGAGATCTAGTCCAGTCTCATGAAAAATTCCCATCAAATCGCTGACTTGACTAAGCAACAACAATAATTATTATAGCAAAGTCTCTATAATACAAATGGCGCAATATTAGAGTGTCTCTACAACACAAACAGTTGCAAAAACTCTCCTCTAACTTATAATTAAACCATAATAATAATAATATTAATAATAATAATAATAAATGCATTAAATGAAATGGATATTTTTCTAAATTTGTTGAATTGCTGCATTTTCCGAAACATAACTTTCAAATTTTGCCTGCAATTCCATTCTCATTTCAGTTTCAATTTGTAATTTCCCTTTTAAATCATCAATGTCACGATTCTGTTTCTTAATTAAATCTTCAAGTTTATTGATTCTTTCTACTAATACTTCAATATTTTGTTTCGAATCGACAACATTATCATTAGTTTTCTGTAATGGTGACGGTGGTTTTGTGATTAAGGGTGAAACTTTTGGATGTAACGGTGTTGTTGTTGCTGGTTTAGTTGTAGTTGTAGTCGTAGTTGTTGTTAAAATCGATTCATTTGTGGTTGTTACTGTTGGTGTCGTTGTATTGATATTATGTATTGTTTGTGGTCGAGCTGGTGTTGTTGGCACATTTGGTTTATTTCTAATAATTGATGTACGATCTAATTCATTTGGTGGTGTTTTAATTTTATGACTACTAATCGAATTTGAATCTTTTTCAATTTGTTTTTGATTCTTCTCATCAATTACTGTATCAATAACATTCTTTTTTTCAGTTGGTGTTAATCTTAATTTATGTTCAGGACCTGGTGATGTTGATGTACGTTTGGCTTGATTCAATTTCATTTCTTCTAACCATGGTGCTTTATGTTTCTCCCATTCACGTAATTTCGGTTTATTATCAATTGTATCCAATTCAGGTGATGAACTTAAATTCGATGATACCATTGGTGGTGTTGAGATGGGATGACTGGAATCGATGATTTGATTATGGTCAGTATTACCATTCATCATGCCACCAAGATCGCCGTCTTTGTAAATAGCACTAGGTAATCGGCGACCTGCAAAAGAACATTTCAAAATTAATTAATCTAGAACTAACTGTAAGTTTAATCGGCTTATAAAGGAAGAGGGTGAGAAGGATTATCTGGTACACAGAAACAATCGTAAATATTTGGACAGAAACGAGACGCATATATCAACGGCGTCGGACTGGGAAAACGGCCCCATAGACCCAGTAGTCAAACTAATGAGAGTCATGTCTGAGCCCACAACTTGCCAGTCCAAAACTGTAAATAACTACAGCTTTGGAGACTAAAAGCACAAATATTCCAAATGGAAGTGACTGCAATTATGATCTGTGTTCGGATTATGTTGTCGTGTGGATATGAAAACAGATTTACATCAGACAGCTCTGAGAGCCTTGATGGCTCTAGACTACCAAAATACTCTTGACGAGGGAGCAAGAAACGCACTGCCACTAAGCGGGAGACTATTAATACAAATTACAGGGCTACTAACGGAAAACTGTGGTCTGACCGTGGAAAATCCCTACAAACGATAAGGATTGAAAAGGATTCCTTATGTGAAGAAGGAAGAAATCTTACTTCACATTTTGGAACCTCCTGAAAATATTGAAAATGCTCTCTCAAGCAGAATACTGGACCTCATCAGAAACACAGACCCGGGACGAATGCAAAACATCCAAAGGGGAAAAAACGGGTGCACATAATGCCTTTGAGGCCAGGATTCGCGCGGATAACCGACTGGGCAAAACCCAATGGAATAGTAGAGCAATAGAAGCTCAGTTCATCATATTATTTGATTTTTTTTGTGTCAATATCTTGCTATCAGTTTTGAAATAACATATCTTTAGATCTGAATACGTACAATGCTAAAGGTTAATTGTTTTGTGCAAAACTATTTATTAAACAAACACACAAACCGTTAAAATTTTCAATTCCTACACTTTAATTTTAATTTGTGTTACTATAAGAAATTATATTTTGATAACGACTATAATATCATATTTCTCCATAAATCCTTATAAAAGTATGTAAACAAATAAATTTAGATAAAAATTTTGTTTTTCTTTTTAATTATTTCGAAGTCTTTGTCATTCTTTTTGCATGGCAAAACCGTAAGTTGTAAATAAAAAGAAAATATGTATCTGTGTGTTGAATTTGAGTAGAAAAATCTTCATTTTACGAGGAAAAAACCTTTTTTTTTTAATGAAAACCTGTATTTTTAATTCACATTATTCCTATTATTCACTTAATATGGAGAAAAACCATTTTCAAGTCAACTTTAAATTTAGAAGATGACGTAATGGTGTGTTAACCGTTAAAAACTGTTTTTCTATTAAAAATCAAAATATGTGTGTCGATAAATTTAAACAAGCCAATCAACTAGATTAAAAATACCTGGAGCTTTTGGTCGTGAAGCTCTAACATCTGATAATAAAGGCCTTCTCTGGACATCATCGAAAATATTCTCTGTACCATATTCATTAGTTGTCATTTCAGTCTTTGGTGGTGAAACTGTTTTACTACCAGTTGCCCCGTCAACAACATCAACAAGTTTCTTTTTCAAACCATGAAAAATCCCACCACCACCACTACCACCACCGGACGTACTGGAAGCTGATGGTGATTTTTTTAGTGGTATCGCCGGTTTTTTACTCGGTATTGGTGGTGTTGTTTTCGTTACAGTTTCACTATCGTGTCTATCATTTAGTTGACTATCTAATGATTTTCGTTGTGACGATATTATACTACTTGGTTTAATACCAGTTGGTTCGGTTTGAGTTTTAGGTCGTTTCTCTTCTCTTATAGATTGTTGTTGTTGGGGTTGTGATGATGGTGGTGGTTTTTCTTCATTTGTTGTTGTCGTTGTTGTTGGTAAAACTGCTACGAAATTATCCGGAAACAGACCTATAAGACCGTTTAATTCACCTTTCCACCAACCAGGATCTTGACCGTCTCTACTCAATAACGTCACTATATCACCTTCTTTTAAAGTTAATTCATCTTCATTTTGGGCTTTATATGGGTATTTGACTTCACAGAGAATTTTCTCTGAAAAATTGCAAAACTCGTATTAATTGATACAGATAAGTTATCTAAAGGTAAGATAGACAAGATAAGACTTGATTTTTTCGGAAAACTACTAACAATATTACAACAACACTGTTTGGATATTTGATTATAATTTACGTGAAATCTTACGTGGTTTTGCTGGTAATGTTGGTACATCATTGCCAGTTAAATCGGTTAAATTCTCACGACTACTACCAATCTTCGATTTGGGTGTATGTAGGATTTCTTCAACGAAATTTGATGGAAACACACCCTCTTTACCGTTCAATAGTCCACGCCACCAACCCTCCTCTTCTTCACCAAGTATATCGATAATATCACCAATATTCAAATTCAATTCATCTTCATGTTCTTGTTTATAACTATAAACCACGCGACATTGTCGGATACGTGTTGAATCTTTTCGATTTCTTAATATAACACTACTCGATTCTTTATCAATTATTTTAACGTAATTATCAGGGAATAAACCCTTTTTATCTTTTAATGTACCTTCCAACCAACCACTTTGTCTCTTAACTACATCTTTGATGATATCACCTTTTGTTATTGATAATTCGTTTGGTTCTTTTGCAATATAGTCGTGTTCGACCAAGACTTCTACTAGAAACAATGGTAAAGATTACATTTATTGTTTGTTATCAACAAAATTGTTGCAAATATAACAAAGAATTGGGGGGTTTTTACAATGAATAATAATGACTTACCCATTATGCTAAAAAAAATAATTACTATTTAATAATATTGTTAGACATAATCCAATCAACAATTGCCCAACCTTTTTTTTTATTATGATATCATATAAATATTATTAAAATATTTATTATTAACTTTAGCAATTACGTTCACTATTTGCATTATGTCATAAAAATATCCCTAGGAAATGTCACTGACAGGTTATGTGGTTATGTAAAAACCAGTGGCGTACTTATGTATGTTTACAATTGTATTTATTTATTTTAGTTTCAAATTAAACATTTTACACATTAAAATACCATAATGACGCCTATTAATATTAAATAAATTATTTTCAGTTATATGTTCGACTTATAAATCGGTGTTTTTGAAATATTTCCAAATACAGTCGCCACTGGTTGACATATTTTTTTCATATAGTGTTACCAACCCAAAATTAGTTACGTCATGTGGCGACATCTATTGCACATTTGCTTCAACTAGGATAGATTACTGTTGTTGCCCGCCTAGATTTGAATCATATCGATGAGTCAACTTATTAACATTCAAGATTTATGAATTATGACTCATATAACTCAACTGATTCATGGCAAAATTATAATTCAGCTTTCAAATGTTTATCTAGGTATATTAAACAGGGTAGTAACTAGAACAATTTTGTGGGGCCAGTAGCTAGAATTTTGAGGGTGGTGCTTTTTTTTTTGTAATATGAGAGAAAAATGTTACTTATCCACCTTTTATATTTACAAATAATATATGTTCTTTTTGTAAAAATAAAGTAGGTACATAAAAGGAGGCATCACACACCCCTTTTAGTTGGCGCTCTGAAATGAAAGTTCATTATCTTCATACAGGGCCGGACTGGCTTACCTTGACCCTGGGGGAATTTATAAGAAAAGAAGAAATCTTTTCAGCTGTTGATTAAACAGAAAATCCCCTAAAAGATTATCGGTGGTGCCTCAAATTCTGTTTGGCTCCCAAAAACTCATTGGCCCCAGGGTAAAATCTCACCATATTCTCCCTGTCCAGGCCGGCATTGTTTACATAACTGTTACATTGAATTATAACTTGACGACACAATAGTACAAAACAACGATACATACGAAATAGAGTTGCATAATGTCCTTTGCCTAATTTGTTGTTACAAGTTTTCTAATCAGTTGATTTTAAGACATCGACGAGTTAACTGCCAAGTGAAAAGATTGTTTGTTGGGGGTAAATCAGGACGAACGCCGGGATGCGATTGAATAACCGTGTGTTTCATAAATTGACCATCCACGGTGATCAGCGTTGGGGGATTGCACAATCTTATCGGAGAAGCTCAGCAACAGGGTATCATCGAAAGGGTACGTTTATTTTATTCTAATAATTTTTGATGTTTTTTTCGAATTGCTGTAAGTTTGGACAACGTGGGATAAGGAGATATGACGTGATCCTGCCCGTCAGTCTTCCTTGCTTCACCCTCACATTATTGTTTCTATTTTGTTTTATAAACAAAATTGGGGCACCACTTGGGACGCAAGCCAACAGCCCTTTTATTGTATATTATTAGTGATTGGAAGTTAAATTTAACTGAAGTTATAAAAGCCAGTCTTGTATTATCAATAAACTGTCGAATAAAATATAAGTGATCTTAATTGCATTCTATGGGGTTCAATAATGCAAGGACAAGGACTGGAAATGGGGAACTAATTTTCACTTCCTCTTTTTTTTGATTCCTGAAGCCAAAAACTTTCATCTTTGTTTGGTAATTTCATTGATCTTTTCAAACTGGAAACGCTCCTGAAAAAAACAGATCTGAAAGTAAAAAACAAATTTACTTTGTAACAAAATCTCGTTTTGATTCATCAGTTTCATAGTTTTTGTGACTAACTTGACTAACTATTATAAAAATTTCTTTCAAATGTTCCATTAAATCACTGAATAGTTCCGGGATTTTTTATTTACCGTCTTTTGTATCCGTTTGCTAGTTCTTTACACAAAAGAAAAACTAACAAAACTTTGAACAATAATCGTTTCAATCAGATTTAATTGTAAGACAAACAGGACAGGCTTTTTTTCAATCGAAAAACTATCAATATCGTATTAAACCAAAGGGGTGCTTTTTGTTGTTGTTTTCTTTTTTTTATATAAACTACATTGAGTAAAAATAGAAATAAATGTATTTTAGTAAAAAAAGTTCAATATTTTCACAGATCACTGTTTGAGATGAAGCGATTTCCTTCAGAATGCTTGCCATTGTAGCGATACCTGCATTTACCGTAGGCACCTGGAAATACGGGTAAATTTCAGATAAAAATCAATCAATAATCAAATAATTAATCATAATCATTTCAATTTAGTTTGACAGATTAAATTACCCGGGAAAATCATTAAAAACACCCTTAATGAAATAATGATAGATCTTGTTTGTTGCTATAATATAATCAAGAGGTAGGAATTTTTACCGATTTTCCTTCAAAGTTAGTTAACGGTCCTAATAAGTATATATAGGCAATCAGTAAATTAGTTTCCTCTCCAGAGATCAAAGCTGAGTGCTTTTTTCATGATTTAGAAAAAACATATGAAAAAAAAAGCTCGACAACACTGTAATGTTTGTAATTGATTTTGGATATGAAATAATCCTCGTATAAATATTTCCCTGTAATCAGGATTAGAATGTTAATCAATCAGTAATTTTCTATCTGTTTATCTTTCATTTATCAGATTATTATGTAAAGCATAGTAGCAACAATAATATTTATATAGAAAATTAATTAAAAATATACTCGTTTTGTTGTTTTTTTTTTCTTTTTAAATATAACATTCAAAGTACAAACTTTTATAATCATCAGGACGACGAACGGATCGTGGTAGTGGTGTGAATGGATTTGCTGTTATCAGTGGATTTACTGGCGTCGTTTCATCGGTTGTTGAAATTTTCGGTCGTACAATTTTCATAAATTGTCCTCGACGTCTAGCTTCTGTACGTTCCGATTCATGAACTTTATTTGAATCGAGAAATTTTAAATTGGGAAGATGGTGAAGTACATAAAACCTGTAAAAAGGAAAAATTGCAGACTTTCACTTTCAGCACTCTTGAATTCTAGTGAATTTATAAAACTTCTAAATTAATAAAAAGCGCTTCTAAACAGAATATAAACATTCGGAGGTTTCGGTAGAACGTTGCTATTGATAGTTACCATCTACAGTATTCTGTAAGTGTGTTGTTAACGATGATTATAAAATTGTGGGCCAGTTTCATAATCAACTTTAAATTAACTTTAACTTGTAAAGTTACATTATATGTTCATGGCATAAGACAAGTTTGTCGATAAACAAATGTGTATAAACAATGTGGCGGAGCCATGGACTTATAATGTGACTTTACAAGCTAAAGTTGGTTATGAAACTGGCCCAATGTCATACAGAAACCTGCCAAGTGTTATATAAAAATAGTGTCCCTATATGCGTTAGAGTACGTATACACGGGAAGATTCTTTCCCTTTTTCTATAAAAACGAGAAACTTAATCTCTTTTTTTTAGAAAGAAAATAATATCTGCTTGTCGGCTGCTGTTGGGAGAGAAAGATCTTCTCGTGTATATGCACTCTTACATTCAGTTCTAAATCTAATTAATGGTCGAAACCTCGTCCAGCTGATACACGTGGTAACAATAGACGACCATTTCTAAAAAGTTTTAGTTTATTACAATGGCTTTGATTGGAAGCGAACAATTGACAAATAATTTAGTAAACCGTTTTTTATTATCATCCACTCTTTCGTTTCTCTCGTATTGAGAGACAGATGCGACAAATTTATCTTTCGCTCATTTTAACGGTGATTTGTAGGCCGAAAACGTTCAAAAATCCATCAATATTGAGATAAGTGGAATTTTCTAATTTATATACGACATGAAGGTGGTAATCTCCATTTCATTCTGAATCTAATTGAATTATGAGTAATTGCATTGATTAGTTAATCATTTTGGAAGAGTACGTTGACTTAAATGAATTGCGAAATTATTTTAATATTTGCATCTTTATTAAAAACCGTATTATCTACCATAGAAGAATATTAAACTTACCGATATCTCTGATAATCTTCTTCATCGTTTTCAATATTTGATAATTGATTCGGACAAGCTTTATTTCCCAATAAACTTAAATAAGTTAGAGCAGGTAGATTATGACGTATCTTCAAGATTAACGTTTCTATATCATCTATCTGAAATTCTCAAAATAACAAAATAACTAGCAGCGAAAGGTTATCCTGGTTCAGTTTAATATCAAAACGAATAAATTATGTTTGAAATTAATGAAATTTAAGTGTTGATATTTTAATATCGCTAATAAAAAAATCAAATTATAATAATAGACTTATATTTCTAAAATACAATACTTACATGGTTTTTATTGAGCGATAATGTGTGTAAGTAGGGTAAATATGGGATAATTAGTGAATCACCGAGTTGATTATTGTCCAATACAAGTTCTCTTAATAATGGAAAACCTTCTAATCCACGTAAAGTGACCAATTCATTATAACTAAGATCTAAGCTTTGTACTTTTGGACCGTATAATTTCACTAGAGCTTCAGGAATTCGTTGACATTTTTGGCCACTGTAACATAACTGCAACGAATTTATATTATTACAAAAATCTTAAATCTCAAAAGATAGTTGTGCTGGAAATGTGGTTATTCAAAGAAAATTATTGTACAATATTTTCAAATATAAAATCAGCATTGCAATTAAGCAATGTTATGATTAGAAATCCCCGTCATAAGTTGAATGGAATGAAAGTGACTAAGGTGCGGATGATGGTCTAGGGATGAAACCGGTCCGTTATTACTCAACTGTAAATAAAGTTCCAGTAGAACAATTTCTATTCCATTCACAACCAAATTTGATCCGAAATCGTTTATTGTTTTCTTCTCCCGCCTGATTGTTACCTTCGTGTAATAAAAAACCAAATTTCACTTAATTATCTGTAATTTACAATATAGTGCTTTTCAAATTCACTACCATACAGATAATTGTGTTGACTGGAGTTGAAGAGAATTTATTGAAAAAAAGCTGTTCATTTCAGTTAGGTAATGTGTATAAGGGGATGTTTTAATAATAATTGAGTTTTTTCCTTGCGCCCGTCAACAATTTTAATTCCAAAAAAAGAGAGAAATGAGGATCTGGCATTGAAAATTCCCCAAGTCCCCAAATAGCTTTCATATGCGTTGATTGATCGATCCATATTCTATTGAGAATTACCGATTTCCCTATACAAATATGTAAATTATATTATATGTATAAGGGAAGCGCATATTAGGTACATACAGTCTTTAGATATAAAATATCTCTCACCTTTTCATATTTAATACGATCCTGACAATGATTGTGCATTGTATAACTTAATTGAGAACTAACGTTTTGCATTACTATATGATTTTTAATTGTGATATAGCAATTGTAGTGGAAGTAAACTGATTTTTCTTTCATCTGTTTGGTCATTTATAAACAGAAATTATAATAAACACCGATAAATTTTATTTTTAATAAATATGTTTACAAGTTGTTATTTTTTTTTCGAAACTATCTTAGTTTCAATGCTATCATCATATTATTTATTGACAAAAAAATACAATAAAATAAAATGAAATAGCTCTATTGTAATCAAGGGATTGATACAACTGATATGTTGTACCTAAACTGGAATCGATCTATGTTCAATTACTGTAAAAGAAGCGTTAAAATGCTTTAATGGAATTACAATGAAGTTTTCCATAATTAGATCAAGTGCACAATTAAATCCAGAAAATAGAACAATTTTGATTACTGTTTCTTCTCATAGTAACAGTACTGTTCAAGTCATATCTACATGTTATTATACCAATTATATTCCTCGATTTCGTAAACTTCTAATAAAATATTTAATTATTAGATTTGATTTTTATACAAATGAACAGATCATTTGTACCATTTTTGGTACAAAAATTTAGAGAAGTTTGTTGAATTTTCGACAGGAAATTTAGTTTTGTAAGATATGGATCAGGGTGTATAGATATCGTGAAACTGATTATGAACCAACAGACATGCTAAAGGATTCATTAGTTAAACTAATTTAGTTGTAAGTAACAAGTTGTTTGAATAATTCTATTTATGGAATTAGTTCTAATTACTATCAAATAGTAGGGTAAATATGAAATCTGTGTAGTAGGTAAGTGAAAATTTTTGGGAACTCTGTAAACAGTAGGATTGTATGAAATTTGATAACTTTATTTGAACATGAAAGGTGGTAAAACAATACTAATTATAAGTATTACCTATAGTTTTCGCCCGTTATAAGTCGTGTAGTCATTTTATCTGATATGTCTATATCAGTGTTCCTCAACCTGTGGGTCGCAACTCAATATTGGGTCAGAAAACATGCTCAAGCGAGGAACCGGTGATATGATATTCTAGTAATTTCTATAATATAATTTTGAAACAAGCAAAAATGGCATGTTACGTGGCAAAAAGGTTGAGAAACGCTGGTTTATATGATGATTCAAATTTCTAGATAATGCAATTATTTAGCTTTAAAAAATGGCAATAAAGTTTTATTAATATGATACAATATTTTTACACAGGATGCGTATTTCTGTCATTCAGGATTCAGGAATATTGTAATTTAATTTCAGATGTATGGTGAAGTTCGGCTGCATCAATGCAATCTGCTGATAGTATCTTTATTATGCAATTATAATGTTATGATTATATTTTTAATCAGTCGTGGGTTGCAACCACTGTTGTTAATATCGGAAAATTCATTACCAAAAACAATTTAACAAATCTTTATAAGGGAAAATAATTTCTCTGTCAATAAATTATCTATACTTAAATGAGTTAGGGTTTTGCTACTCTTTGGGGGTAGTAATGACAGTTGGATAATCATTGAGTATTGATCTAATATTACATAAGAAAATTAGTACAAAGATTTCCATTCAATGCGATTCAAGAAGCGTAGAAGGGTTCAACCAAATGGAATATTCTCCAAAAGCATCAGTAACAAAAGATGGTAAAGTAACATACATATATCCAGCTGCACCATTCTCTGGAAAAAACTTAACAGCGTATAGGGAAGACTAGGTGTTAAATATTTGAGAGAGAATGATGTAACTGGTTATAAAGGTTTTAAATTTTATTATGCGTCTTTTTACAGAGGATCATTTAGGATTTTTACGATTCATGTGTAACGACATTTTCATGATAACATACGTAAAAGTGATTTATCAATTTTTATTTGTCGGTGAGATTCCGTTAATTTTAATGTACTTGTATAATTTTCACAATGATTTCCATTTGGATTTTATTATGCAACATTTTCCTGTATTTTCTTGGATAATTTTTGTAAGCATGTTTTTTTTTTGATTAATTAAACAGAGGCTCTTTTATTGTTTCTATTTTTTCAGAGTTTCTATGCAGTATGTCAAGTATTATTTGCACCATATTTGATGTTGAATATAGAGGAGTTTAACTTTTGGTCAGTAGAATCTGGCGATAAATTTGCGCGAAAACAATTTAGACGTGATCATACATTAATAAAATTTTATTTTCTATTTACGTTTTCTTTAATAATTGCTGCATGTTATATATGTGTATTATCAGATCAATTTGATGCAGACGATCATTTATTTGTTATTCTAGTTCGAGAATATTTTCCATTTCTTTATTCCCTTCCTGAGATAAGCTACCGGATTTTATGTTTTTTTGCATTATATATAATGTTTGTTCCGATTTTTCAATTTGTTTATACTATACTACATGGTAAATTTCAATTAATGCTATTAAATAGATATTTTTATCATTTGATGAACAATAAAAATGAAATTTCCAACAGGCAGTATATTATAGGAGAACGTCTTAAATTCTGTTCAGAACGTTTCGGTATCATTATATTGTAAGTAGATAATTTGGGAAATATATTACTATATAATAATCTTCCATCATGATTTTTCCAGAATTACCAAGAAGAAAATTGATCAAAGTAGACCATTTTTTGCACCAATACTTATAAGTGGAGCTTTCACGTCGGTTGGGACAGCAATTATGTTATATACTGTACGCATGCTTGAAAATGAAAAGTCTAACTTATAGTTTAGTTAAATTGATTTAGCCTCTCTGACTAAATTTAGTATCTGTCATGGGAGATACTAAACCCAATATTTGGACAGTAGGCAGCTAAGGAATGAAGTTTTTGGATTCCGCCTTTTCCTTTTCTCCTCATGTTTCGCTTTTCGAATTGTTATTATTTTGTCTCCGGTCTTCTTTCTGTTCGGATGTGGGGTTTAACCATCAAAAAACTGTCTCCATTTCTTCATTGTTGTAGCTATTTTACAGCTTTAGTCAAAAGGCATAAGTCAAATTAGCTAAACTACACTGTTGCGACATATCTTTTTGGATCCAAAACTGAAAATAGGAATTTTCTTTTGCAGTACATACAACGTGAATGTTACGTGAAATGCATTTTTGTATCGCTGACA
Organism: Iselma pallidipennis; assembly: GCA_037464855.1. Classification (NCBI taxonomy): domain Eukaryota; kingdom Metazoa; phylum Arthropoda; class Insecta; order Coleoptera; family Meloidae; genus Iselma; species Iselma pallidipennis. The sequence continues at coordinate 33,833 of JAZBHA010000027.1, forward strand.
TTGGGAATGGCTGTAATTTGTGGCATAGGTTGTGGTCAATTTTTTGAAGATGGAGTGAATTTTTTGATGTTGATAGTTTCAATTCAATTTAATAAAATCATAAATTTTCAGATTGAAGAATGCTCCAGCACAATTCGAACTTTACCGTGGTATAAATTTAATCGAAACAATAAGAGAATATACCTGATGTTATTAACAATGACAACGAAAAACTATCGTATTGGCTATACCGAAAAATTTGCAGTGAATTATGAATTAGTTTTAATGGTAATTGACGCAAATTGTATTTTATAATATTTGTTGTATGTATTTACAATTATTTGCAGTTTGTTAGAGCTGTACTTTCAACAGCCTTAGTGATGATACAATTGAGAGCCATGGACAACGGGCAGTAAACAATAAAATCTATCACCACCACCACATCTTAAGGAGGCCGTGACTGCTACCCCTGTAATATGAACGTTCATTCTATCAACTATGCTCGTATAAAAGTTACATTGTGTCCTATTCACTACGTATATCTTAAAGGGTGATTTTAAATATAAAGGTGTTTTATTATTTCAATCCTACTAATTACAAATACTTTGAGAGATTTTTCTCTCCTGCCGCAAGTGAAGAGGTATACCTATATCCTCTCTCCCTGAAAATAAAAAGAAAGCTATCCTTCCTCTGTTTTTAAAACAAAAAGGGCAAAATCTAGGAGAGAAAATCTCTACCGGCAAATGCACGTTTATACTGAAGCAAGATACAAAAACAAACTGTCAGATAATTCAGAAAATCGCGAATACTTATGAAATAATAATCGATTGTCTACTGTATTTGGTTTCATTTAAATAAGGGTGTTACAAAATTGTAGACAATAAATAAACAAAATAAAATTTGCGGGAATTCCACAGAATTCTCGGGAAATGCCATTTGTCGTTCCCGATCCCCGAATAACTAAAAATGTCGAGAATTTGCAAACGCTGAATATACCTATAGGTAGCAAAATTTAATACGGACTTAGCGACTGACTAAATCTGTTAGTTGGTCGATTAGTTATCAGTTAAAAATTGTAATGGTTATGATTGACTATTTGATGTTCAACATACAAATACTGCAAACATAAGGAACCTGACAAACTACCTCTCCGGTCCTGCATAACCCCAGGTGTGAGGTCAAGAAAAAAACACCGCGATTTTTTTATTTTTTATCAAAATTTTCATTTAACTATGATCACGTGTTTGTGAAAGGGTGGCCTTCCTCAACCGAGATATTATTAAATCCCAATAAATGGACGGCACGGCACGCTCAACTGCTCTTTTATTAATTAGGTGCATGCATACATTTCCGTTTATGCAACGGGTACGTGCGATCTGGACGGATCGCTTTGAATTAAGTAAACCGTTCTTCAAACAAGGCACACACCATTAAAGAATATTAAGAACGCTGCACAGTTACACTACTTAGCAGGAGGTGGTTGCAAAACAATGTTAATCATTCGTCGATGACAAAAAGACCGAATGAGGTTTTCGTTAGCGGAGATAATGGTCATCATGCATCGACGTCAATCAATTCTCACGCTACATAAGTACTCCGTTATAACTTATGGGTAGGTCGATTTAGTTTTTCCCACTGTGGATATCGCGCATCCAGTTGACACCGCTATACCTATCTTCTTTGAAAAGAATTACAAATTAAGGCAATAGAGGAGTTTTTACGGTTCATACGGTAACGATAACTGATGCTTGTTAAAAAAATTGCGAATATGCATCATACTAACAGATTTGCATACTTTATCGAACAGGATTCAACGTTAACGTTATTGTAAAAGTATCTCTGTAAAATTTACCATCAAACTGATTTTGATATTCATTATGATTCAGTTGTGGTTGTGATTATTGGATTCTTTCAATTTGTAATATTAGGATTCATTATATTTTTGATCAGTCGTGGGTTGCAACCACTGTTGTTAATATCGGAAAATTCATTACCAAAAACAATTTAACAAATCTTTATAAGGGAAAAT
>JAZBHA010000027.1:39852-71879 GCA_037464855.1 Iselma pallidipennis
AATGATATAAAATTGAAGATAAGCTGCTTATCGAAAGAAATGGAACGTTTCAAGTGTAATATTTGCTTGTATAATTCTACATTAAAAAGATATATTCATATATAAAATTATGCATATATATTATTTTTCGTTTGTGGAGATTTTTAAATTTTGCCAATATTGATCTTAAATCGTTTGATATTCGTACATTTTAAACCGCCCTTGGCCTGAATTGTGAATTTCATCTCAATATAACAGGAGTCTGTCACAAAAAACGTGTATAATTCATATTTGAAAAGACGCAATTATTGGATGCGAATATAAATCGGAAGTCTATAGATACATATTCAGATTTTGCACACTTTTCCACACACTAATGCTTTTGAATATAAAACAAAAACATTTTTAATCGTGATTAAAACACAACAATAAATTTTAAATGAATATTTTAATTGTTATCAATTGAAAACTGGGGTACTCAACAATAGAACTACTTCAACACAAAAATACGTATAGATAGTAGGTAAAGATAACAAGACCAATTTTGTTTACAATAGATACACAAACTTCTATTGATTCCTACATCAATGCTTTGTAGTAAAGATCAAACTTTGTAAAATAAAACAGTCAAAGATGTTCTATTGACTATAAACAAATAATAGCGGTTTTGTAACACGAAACTGTTGTATTCCCTTTGCTATCTGTCAGTGTCAGTCAACTTTTAGTGTGATTTAATGAAACATTTCCCACATTTTCCGATCCTCAATGAAATAGGTATTTGCAACACGTAAACTTCTACTACAGACGTTTAACTTTAAAAAAGACTTCAGTGCTGAGAGGCTCTTTGATAACTCAAATATTTACCAGATGGTTAAGACTTGGTGCCTCCTATATGTATGTGCAATATACTAGACTAAGATGTAAGCCAGAAATTCGGAATTCCTAAATTACTTGTTATGTTCTGATGTGTTTACAGTCCCTATATGCATTTCTGGTATGACCGTTATCACAAATGTTAGATAAGCTTTAGTTTATGAGAAAAGAAATTTTAGTATACTAAGTGAGATTCGGTAACAAAATCATCGTCACTGTCGTTGTCATCTTAGTGCGATTGTCGCTGCTGAAAGTCAACCAGAACTTTGGATGGGGGGCAGACCGTCCACAAAGACTGGACGACGAGTTGCTTATAGAATACCTTTTAACTGTTGACGATGATCTGTCACAAAGTTCCGTCAAATACTTATTTTGAAGATATTCACTGAATCAGTATAGAACAGAAATCAGTAAGGTAAAGTAAATAAGTATAAATAGGGCTGAAAATAAAATAGAGATTATTAGAAACCCATTTAAATTAGAAACAGATTATCTGTTAAAACTTCCATTTCTACAATTAATAAATTTTGATGGTGAAACTAAGAAACTAAGCTCTTCCTATATTAGGTATATCTTTCGGCTTAACTGTTGTTGTTCTTGTGTTTCATGCTCAATTTATGTTTCAATTAAGTTAAGATTGTTACTGACTGTATATTTATTAAGGAATTATAAATAAATATAAAAAAACAATTTGCTGGGTTAAAATGGATATGAGCAAGTTTTGATTTGATAACTTTAGGGTGCAGACAGAAGGAGAGCAAATTTTTCCTAGAGAGGAAACCAATATTTTCTGGGCTTTAACACAAGATGGGGAAAGTTCGGGGAGAAAAATCTCTTCATGTAACTGTACCGTTAAGCTTGCATCTCAAATGAACAACACAAATTTGTACAGAAAATCTACAAACGAGAAGCCAGTATTTGTAAAACTTTTGTTGTGATCACGTCACTATATTTTTAAATTAAATAAATCATAATCCACGCATTCCTAATCCTTTATTAAACTTACATTTATAACAAAGTACTACAGAAGTTTCCCATTGTTGACTAATGACCTAACTTAGTTCTACAGAAATTACGTAACCATAACAAACTTTGTAAAATAATCAACTTGATGATGTCTTTTCTGTTAGCTTAAAATAAGTTCGAAATGAGCATCATCAATCACTGCCATTTTTCTTTGGATCGAAACGATTTTCAAAAAAAAAACGCATACATATATTTTGGACCCTTTTGCTCCAACAAAAAAATAATACCTGCTACAGTTTTAACTGTACAATAGAATAGATTCGAAAACTTGAAGATTTTTCATCGTTTTTATACACGCTATTTGATAAGCTTTCAAATGTTTTCACCCTTCTTTTCTTGTTTTTGCTGCTTGTTGTCGTATAAAAATGGAAAAATTCACGATATTCTTCTCTGAATATTTCACATGTTTTCAGTCACGATTTAAATCCAACCGGATGTGTTGCTTTACAAATACGGAACAATAATCTGACAGAAATTCGAAGGATTCTAACGTAACTGGATAACTACGAGCTTCAACATCCTGTTTATTTTTTGTGTCTCTTTGTAGAAGAACGAAAGATATTACTAGTTGTTGGGTAATGAAACAGTAAATATTGCAGAATATCTCAGTTTTCCATTAACTTTACAAATAGTTCATGTATAATGCTAGATTTATTAAATGTTTTTTTCTATCCCTATCTGGTAGCCGGATATCCGAGAACTTTCCATGTTTCTTCTTTCCAGTTGCAAATAAATAGCTCTCCACAATAACAATATAAATATAACTTTATTGAACTTTTCCATATAGGTATATGATAACAACTGTGAGTGGGAAATTGAGGAGAATGAACGGAAGCTTTACATTGCGATTTCGATTGCTTGGGGTGTTATTGTAAAACACAATTTCAAGGTGAAATATGAACGAGCGGAATATTGTATTCCGATCTTTTTTCCCAACAACTTATACACTAAATTATCCTTGAATATGGTCGTGTTGTTTATTGAACAACAACCACACGTAACTTATTATTGCCGCTTGCTTTATTTATATCACTGTTTTATAGATTGTGGCCATAACTCGTTTAGGAAAGTTTACCTCTTTGCAATAAGAAGAAGATATGAATTTAATCTTACAAAACTAAAGCTCATATATATCGACAATGTTCGCATTAAAAAAAAGTTTTTAAAACAAATACAATATTGACTCAATTTAGCCATTCGAGTTGTTTCTCTGCCAAATAAATTCATCCCGATTTTAGATGATTTTCATCAATCAAGCCGACAGGCAGTAGGCATTACACACGCCGTTGACTAGAATATTTCATGAAACATACAAACTAGTTCACTAGTTTCTGTAGAAGGAGGTCTCATCTTCGAATGGGTTGTTTAAATGAGGCACCAAATTACTTTTTGAAATCAAAAGACGGTTGATATTTACAATTAGCTTCAATCGAACTGATAATTTTTCGTTTCTCATTGTTTACCGGTTAAGCTGTAGCTAGTGGGGTAGCTGAACTACCTTTGAACTAACGCTAAGAGGATCTTTTCCCCTAAACTTCTAGGTGTAACCCATATCGCAAATTTCTTGTCTAGAACAGAGGTGGCCAAGACATCGCCCGCAAGGCACTTGAAAGTTGCCGGCGAACCGAATGAATAACAAATTTTCTTTCTGTTTTGTTATATTGAGTGCCTTATTATATTAGCCAGCCAATATATAGAACTTTTAAAGGGACCAATTTCATTTTTTTTTTTGGTAAGAAAAAGTATCCACAGTTTCCGTCCTCTGTGAATTTATGAAGTGTCGGTGCAACTAACCTGTCAATGTGTGCGCATTTTATTCAAGACCAATAAAGAATTATTGGTCTTGAGGATGTCTAAAACACCTTTTGAAACCTGGACATTAGAATGGCTATCGAGATGTCGAGATTGCGGAAACATCTTACTTTTACACGAAGAAATATTTCTTGTGACCAACTTAATTTCCTTTGTTCACAATGAAAGTTGGAATCCTTCAAGGCGTACACTTGAAATATGTCCAACACATTTACACGAAATAACATTGAAACGAATACCGAATGACAAGATTTACTTTGTTGGGACAATTTGCCATGAACCTGCATCTTATTGAAGATTTTGTTGGCAATAAAATCATAGAAACTATTTTTATTCCCACTAAACCAATGTAATATAAATCGACTCTATGTCAGTTGTATAAATTTTATTACACGGTTCATATTTTATTCAATTTTATTGATTCATCAATGTTTTCCAACGAAGTGAAGCATATAAATCTGATTAAGAGCAATTACTGGGCAATCATTGGAGTGGTGTAATTTATCTTCTCAATTAAATCTGTGTTGGTATTCGTATACCTAATTTTTTATTTATTGAAGGAGGAAAAAGCAAATTTCGTTTTGCCCTGTTTGTATTCATCAATTGGTAATGTAAATACGACATAAAGTAATTTTATCATTGGAAGAAGGAATTCTAAAATTTGATCAGGGCCTTAGTTTGGCCCTGGGGGAATTTATAAGAGAATAATAAAAAAATACCGTAAAACATTATCGGTGGCCCTCAAAAACTCATTGGTTCACCATATTTCCGCTTGTCCCATCCGGCGCCGAATTTCATATAGGAATTGCTACACATACAAATAGCTGCAAATAGCTACTAAAAACAAAAGTTACGATTACTGTGTAATACTCAACTGTCTGCAGGATAACAACATATTTTGGCGACGCAACATCTTTAAACCAGTTCAACTCGCTTTGAAAACTTGCATTTTGGCGATACCTACAACTGTGACGTTACACTGCGAGCGGTTTGAATTATTCTCGTTTGTATTTAAACACTAACCTCCGATTTCGATAATAACCTTTAAGTACAAGTACGAATACGATGCGTCGCCAAAATATGGTCACGAGCTCTTGTTAAAAATTTTAATTAATTTACACAAAGTTGAGTGAGGATGATTCAGTTAATTAACTTTTCTTGATATGTGTTGTGTAAATTTGAGAGAGGTCCTACTAATTTATCTGTAATAATGACTCATGTTTAGAACGGGGTATTGTATTCGATATGACATAGTGCACGTATTATCTCTTATAATTAGTAATTTTACGTAACATTCTCATAAGACCAATTTGAAGAGGTTACTGAAAAGATTAGTTATTAGACATTAAAGGATAGACATCCGAATGCTTTCTGGAAGCTAGAAAGTTTCACAATTTCTTCATTTTGAAATATTATGCCGTCGATAATTTAGATACATTTATCAATAAATATAATGTGACATTGTATAGGAGGTTCGTACGTTTCGTTTTAAATTACCTTATCTTGTAAGTGAGATAATTTCATTTATTTAATGGTTATAATTTGCGTAAATGAATTTAAATAGGAAATATTCCAGTAATGTAATAAAGTTAGGCTGACACACACACACACACACATATATATTCAAAGTTAGCAAGAAACAATTCAATGTGGTCCTTTCATCTAACTAGAAAGCTATCCACTTGTAAAGCTTGTCAACTTGACAAATTTCACATATTTCCTGTTCTATATTTCACAGTATTCTCGTTCCACTATATTACTCGTTCCTACACGGTTTGAAGCTGAATTTTTAATAAAGTAATATACTCGTATCTCACCTATCAAGCAACAGCTTCCGTGTAGGTACTCCATCGCTGTACAGAATTTGACCAAAACTGTATCGGTAGTCCGGAATAATTAATGTCAGGCCTATACCGGATAACCGAACATAAGGTAAGGAAATACTCCCGGGACATTCCAAAAATTGAATGATTCTAGACAATTGGCTTCCGGAAAACCGACACTCTACTGTAACTTTTATTAATTACAGTAGAACCATTAAACTAGCGTATCTAAAAAAAATCCACAATTTGAGATAAAATATAAGTGACAAGATCTATTGAGTTTTGCGACTTTTTAAATTGTTTCGCGAAGTATCGTAAAATGTGTCAAATGTGTGTCGGATTCAATCAAAACAAATCGACGTTGAGTCTATTAGAAAGTTGAACACTTTTTGAAAAAAAAACGGGGTAAAAATCAAATTTGGTTGTCAATTTTTTTTTTCTTTATTATTAAACACCATTCAACATAAAACTAAACAACACATCTCCATTCATACATCAATAAATTACAACAATAGGTAATATTTTTATTATTTACATTTATATTTGTTCATCCATAATATGTTGTGGATAACGTATCCTTCTGATACCATTATGAGTGTTATTGGAATGCCGTAATAAAGAAGCTGATCTTACTGGTAATTGATGATTACATGTTGACATTCGATAATTTTTTCGTTTCATACTAATATAAGTTGTTGATGTATTGTTGCGATGTAATACTGTGCTTTCGGTCCCTTCGATTCCTGCAAATCATCAAAATTGAAATCATTAGATGTGGATAATGTAAATTGTTTATTAAAATTGTATTTTTATTGGGAATACGATGACAAATATTCATAGCCGAGAGTAGTTTCTTGATTCCTTGATCTGTACTTTTAGGGACAATACAATTAAGATGCGAGCAATATGTAGACAGAATATTCTCAAAAAGTATGGAAATCTGCGTGTCTTCATTATTATTAATGACAACACTTGCTTATTTGCCGTCTTATATTATTCAGATACGAAGTCTAGTTTTCGTAAACTTAACTACTGCTACGCATATATTCTAACTTCTGTATTAAAGCTGATAAGATCAAAATTATAATAGAGATTAGGGAATAGAAGTTATTCGGTTAAACGACAATGAGAATCATGTCAGTAGTTATAGACAGAACAATAATGTAGTAGAAGGTTTTCATACACTGTAGGGCTTTATTTCCATTTTTTATCGTTTTAATTATTATTTATCTTATTTTGATATTGCATTTATCAGGTAGCTTATTAACTTGAAAAGTTTTTTCACAAGAAATATTTAACGTTTTATTGTTAGTTTAGAAACAATGTTTTTTACGGTAGTAGAAAGTGATCCATCAAATTTGAATTATTAAATTGAGGACGAAAAACCGGAATATTTATCGATAAAATTCATTTTTTCTCTGCCATTAAAGGGCATGTTCTGAATATTTTATTTTTTGATAAAGCCATCATATATACAGTCAATATAAACTGTTTCCTTCCTTTATGCATTTTATATTAAAAATTTCTTTTATACTAAGTAAAGAGACGGGAAATTGTCTCCAAATAATTTGATATTAATGGTCGTTTTGTTGTTTTGTCATTTATTGTCTAAACCTTTGAGTCCAACTATCGGAAATGATAAGGAATAGAAACCCATCAACTTATTATGTTTAACTTTAGTTTTAGTCTCCACAAAGACATCGCCGGAACGTTTACAATTACTTTTTTTGTTATAGAGTTTTCTCTATTAAGCCTTTCATTAGTTGAAAAGGCTGCTATAGAAATAATTTGGACAGCAGAAGAGCAAAAATTGACAGAAAAATATCTGTGGCTACCGGTACCGGTACCGGTGACTACCGATAATATAAAATAACTAAATAGACGTCAATTGTTAGGTTTATCTTCACAGATACATTTTCTAACAATAGTATTAACCGTCTTCGTTTACGGATAGTCTAAACTCAAAAATTCTATTCCGTGAAATTGTATTGGTTGTCTTTTGTATAATTAGTTTGGAAGGAACTTGATAACTTTCTCTTGATAAAACACGGCACAATCTTTTTCTTTCTTTGCTCTCTTCAGATAATTATTGTATATAAAACTTTGTTATAAGTTATAAGCAATCATTTATATGAGTATACACTGCTTCCTAGGAAACATATAAGATAGAAACTTCCATGGGTTATAATCCAAAACCAACAAGCTCAGTTATTTCATGGATAAATTCAGACAAGAATTTCAAACACCCTCGTCTCGTGTTGACCGATCTAATCAACTTCAATAGATCTACTGATCATATTTAGACAACTTGAAGCATGGCAAATTTAAAATTGAGAAGAGCCACAAAAACAGTTCCCTAAAGATTGATTTTAATAGTGCTAGATTATAATATCAAGAATACGACGCGAAACTAGTTGAATTATCTAGATCGAAATGTAAATGTAAATGAAACTATTTAGGCCGGATAATGTAATGTCAAACAGAATGTGACTCTTGATTTATTGTAATAATTATAGAATTGATGGATTTCATTGTAAAATTGTAATAAAATATAACGTGAATCAACCAATATTTGATAATATTTTAAGTAAATATTTAACCAGCTACAGTATTGTTTTCCTAAGAAAGAGTAAATTTATTCTTTTATCAGAACGTGATTTAATGAAGGCGATATAAAATTTATTAGCTATTAAAATTTTTTAATCTCAACGGAGTCATAATAGACTTTGAAATTACAACTTGACGAACATTTACACCATCACGTTATGGATCTATAATTTATTCGAAAAGTTTTCATACGCAACAACCACTTGTAAAACGATTGTTTTAAAAAAGATGCTGGTTCCTAAATTCAACGTTTCTATAAAACTTTATATGAAACATTGAATTTATAGCTAATTTCGAGTAATATAACTTTATTGAAACGAAATCGGTGCGAAAAAATGTTAAAAAACTCAAATTGTAGCCGAACGTGTGGTTTTACTTCCACATTTTGCTCTCTTTTAATTGATTTCGTATGGGGTTACCATTACATTTGCTGATAACTCTTATCAAATTTCTCCCAATAGACATTCTGTCAAGAATTTCCGAAACATATTGCAAGCGATTCTTGTGGAATTTAGGACATTTGCATAATTAAATATTAATGACTGTTACCTGTATGTGGAAATCCTGATGTTGGTGATAATGCTGGTATACATCTTCTAATACATGGCATTGATCTTAATACTTGAATAAGTCCATCACGAAACCTTGTATTCATGTAACAATAAATTATTGGATTGTAACAGGCATGTGACATTGCCAGACCATGTAATGGGAAATATAGAAACGTCATCAAACGATCACTAACATGTTCACTGACAATCTGTAAAAATAAACACTTTGATAAGTACCACATTTGTTTCCATTGATTTATCAATTCAGTTGTTTTCATTATTTTTCAACCAAACGACAGAGTTAACAACTGAATAAACTGTCGGATTTATGCAAATTTGATTAAGGAAAACTCGTTATGCAACAAATAGACAAGCTGCCTTTAACGCTTTAATTCCTGTTTGTATGGGTAATTCAACAAAACCTTACTTTATTTATATAGGATGTGTATTGATGTCTTTTAGACAATTTACTTAAAACAATCTTTTACGTTCTTCTGGGGGAACTAACTTAACTGGACCACATCTCTGCTTCGTTTTATTGGACGAAAGAGAACCACAAGAGAACTTTATTATTTTCAGATAGTTTCCCTTGGGTAAGATTACGACAACGTAACGAATATATAGCAGAAACTGGTTGGGAAAGGATTTCTGTCACAATAAGCACCAAATTTATGAATAAATTTATTAGAATAGTGTAGAACTTTTACTGATTGCATATAGAATATCATAATTTTCGGTGAGTAGTGTATAATCTGATTTTGTATGGTTAGAATATATGTATGAAACTATATGAAATAACTCACTTAATAGAACTTTATTTAGAGAATATATTGCTAGCGGCGAACATTTTCATCATTTGTGGTCTCTGTGGTTTTCATTTTGTTCTAGTTTCCGTAATAATGTACTGAACAATAATTTTTGAAACGCCTACTTCTGAACTGACGAGTTTATGAATAATTTCCACTTTTCCAGATAGCTTGAAGGATTTGTGTCTTTTTCAAACACATTTATTCCACTTAGAAGAATATTACATGTATTTTTCAGATTATAATCCAAGAATCCTTGTGTTTCGATTAAAATGTAGACGGATTATAGGAGTCCCACTGTATTACTTCTTATTATAGGGCATTAAAATGTTTTAATTTGAATGAATATTGGAAAAGTTCAATTAATTTTTATGTTTTGGTCGAGATTTTTAACGGTAATTGAACGACTGAATATAAGAGATAAGAACCAATTCTGCGTTCAGAATTAGACCATTCGAACGAGTAATGGTATAAAGTTTCTCGTTTACTGTTTGCTAGTAGATGTACAGTATATAGTACAGTTTGTGTGTATTTTAGAAAAAGGAGTGATTTTAACGTACATTCTTGGTAAACAATCGATGTTTACGGAGAGTTCTCCTCAAATTTACAAATTATATTATACTGGCAGTCAATCGTTTTGATTTTCCGTTAAATTTAACTTGACTTCTATTAAAAAAAAAAATGTAAACGGAAAAGATTAACAAAATAACGTAAAGTTTTACGTGATGGATGTATTAAATGAAGCTGTTTTTTTCCACTAAATTATATCCTTTAAATAATTTCCTTTTATTAATCAATTTTATTGTTCCATGGCTAATCCCTCTTGTATAAGTAATTAATGATCCTATATTACAACTTTTGAAAAGGTAGGTACTATAAAATTAATGTCATCATAAAAGTTATTACGCGCAATGAGCGACCCCCGATTAAGGGATTCTTTTAGATGCAAATTAAATCGTGAGATTACTTTATTAAAGACAGTAATATTACTGTGGAGCCCCACGTGTCATAAAAGTGTTTAAGCAATTACTACGATTGATTTTAATCCGGTTTTCTTTTTATTTTTAACTATCTTTACTTTGTGGAGATCTACTATAATCAAGATACAGCTATTTCTAAATAAAAGTGTGGTCTTGAGGTGCACGAGAGCAAAAGAAATGGCAGATATTGGCAATCTCGGACAATGTAAATATGCAACTTCGGTTTCTTGCAAACGATAGTAGTGGAAAATGGTAGAGGAGGGAGTCGTATTTCGCATCTTGCTTCGATCCATGTATTAGAGATCGTGCTTCTCAAGACCACACTTTATTTGGATATACCGGTAAATGTGTATATATTTAAAGAAAACTAAATTTGTGACACATTTAGGAAATGGTTCGATTATTCACAATTACGTATAGGTTATGATGCGGTTGGCTACAAGGAACTTTATTAATTGATTCTAAAGTGGAAACTATAAACAATACACAATAGTTTTGATGACTAATAAGATTAATTATTGTTGACTAGTTCAGATAGTCCATGAAAATTTGACGCAACTTTACCAACTACTCTTGAATGCCTACGGAAATATTATGAGTAATAGAAGATAGAAATCCACTGAAATTTGTGTTTTGCATATCTGATATACCCATCAAGTTTATGATTGCACTCAAAATGTATGCATGAGATAAAAAAAAAACAAACAGCTTTCGTATATCATTATTTTTGAATGATCGTTTCCGTGTTATAAGCTTTAAAAATTTCCGGTCAGGTTTTGAGTAAAAATTTCCAAAGAATAGAATTGAAGAAACTTACCAAAAGGACGTTATATGGTAGCCAGCAAATTGTGTAGACACACACCACAGTTACCATCATTTTGATCATCTGCAACAAAGATCGTAATGTTTCAAACAAAAACTAAGTCTCCTCTCGTAAAACTTAATCAAATTGTTGATAAAAGACTAGTTATTTAATAATAAATTTCGGTGTTAATAAATAATAGTTTTATTCAAACAATTCATTCTTGTGTTAGCTGTTTTGTTAGAATGAATTGGAACTGACAGGTAAACCAATGAAATTCGTGTTGATACAATGAACAAGAAAAATTCTAGGATAAAAAATGACCCTACTACATGATGGAGGGAAATTGATGTGGAAACACGTCTTTCAGTAAAACAATCATCAGTTAGGAACAACGTCAAAAGAACCGTCTAGGCTATTTTCGAAGCTTTACGTTTCCTACATGAAGCAATTTAGAAAAGAAACAAAACTTTTCAATTACCAAGAAATTTTTCCTATTTAATACTCCTACTATTTTAAACAAGCACGGAAATTTTGCTCAGCAATTATTCAATAGGCTTATTTGTGATGAACAAGATCATATAAATTTCACTCTATAGAATATGATGATAAACGGATTACACCAACAATTGTATAATTTCGTGAACGTTTCTGTATAAGATCTTTTGAAATGTAAATCAAAGATTCCGTTATAAACTAGATGTGTACATCTTCAGTTCTTTAAATGATTAAATGTATGTATAAATATTGCTGAATTGTAAATCGGTTTGGTTGAAATGCTGGAAAATATTCATCAAGGTTTACGGTTTTTCAAACAACAGCTGTGAGAGGTTTTCCGAGTCTAACGATTTCACAGCATTGTATGCTTTCTTTTTAAGTTCAAAACGTGTTCTTTCAAGACTAGTTTCACCGATTTATAGGTAGTTTTGAATATATCTGTATGTTAGTCCCAGAATACTGTTGTCGACTGTTTGGATGTCGAAACTTTCAGAAATCTGCACTGTTTTCGTCCTTTATCTATCCACATTTGTAGCTTTGTAGTTATTGCCGTGAAAACGTTTATAGATATATTGAAAGCGCACAAAAATTGTAGAAAAATAAGGAATTCTTAGGAATATTTTCCGTTTATCGGAAGAAACATCCTTGCCAAACTACAAATTGGGTAGAAAACTCTGAAATTCATAAATATATGATCTGATACGAGATCGCTTCGGTTTATTAACAAACACAAATAAAGTTCGAAAGAACGTTTGGTGTTCTATTACACCCACACTCACATATTCTTCCGTAAAACACCTACACGAAAAAACGCTAGAAATATTCATAGTATCCTGATTACGCGAATTTTCAAAAATTCTTTTATACTTTGCCACAATTTTTTACTCCGTTTTATTTTTACTATTATTATTATTATTATTATTATTATTTTGTTACTGAGAATAAGCCGCTATCTTCCATTCGTATTTATATATTTTTACAGCAACGACAACACTCTTGTGAAGTACAACAATTTTCCCAAATTAATCATTACACGTGGAATATTGAGTAAAAATGTCACAGAAAATGGGGAAAAAAGCCATTCTAATAAAAACATTGTAATACCGATATTGTCAAATACCGTTTTGTTCTGAATTTTTTTCGATTTCTCTATATGGCAAGATATATATAAATGTTTTCCAAATGATCTTTAAGCTCCTAAAGTAGCAATCTGAGAGTTTTCAAGAACAATTTGAAGCCGACTTATGTACCGTATTTAGCTTTTCACAAAAATTCTAAGCAAAACAATAAACAAACATATAGTCTGATATGAAAATAAAACACTTGACTTGATAATTATATCTTTTAAGAAGTGGAAATTTTGATTCGGTACAAACGGTAATTTCAATATAAAAGATGTAGAATAATGGAAAGAAGCAAAAACGAAAAGGTCTTGAAACCAAAAAAAAAACAGTCTGGATATTTACGAAGACTAATCGAGGAGCTATATAGTTGGTCGTTAGGTAGCGAAATATAGCTGCAGAAAGCTATTAAACGCTTGTTATCAGGCTGAAATAGTGCTCCTAATTGTTTTTACATGAAAAAAAAACAGTATTTGATAAGATTAGAAAAACTGGGAAAATAATCCAAATTAAAGCAGTTTAAGGATAATTAAATCTACTATCAAATAGAAAGAATATTGTATATTTGATAAAATCTTATAAAACAGCTCAAATATACCTATAATATGAAAAGAAGCGGAATAAAAATAGAAACAAAAAGTGGAATTAATTTCTCCCTAAAAAATGAAAGAAAGCTTTTTTGTTACATACTGACAAATTGTAAATTGAGTAATTGACAGTCTCAAAACATTATACACAAAATTTGAAATTTACATTTTATCAGGATTTATAAATATTTATTCATTTGTGAATTTTATGTTTTGTTAAATGGTTCCGTCATATTTTTTGCACAAAAAAACATTTTTTTTTGTGTAAAGTATAATAGCAATTTTTTTTCGAGTTTACTGGTTTTACCGATCTTTTCATATGAAATTGAGATGTTTATGTTGATTGTGTTTGTGTACAAATTATATTAAATGAATGGCAACCATTGCTTCAACGATTTGTAAAAGATATTCATGTTGAACTGTCGCATTGTAGTATGTTGGAAACGAAAACCACAATTCAGTATCATGCTCTTCAAGCATTATTTCGTATAGTTGTACAGTAATTTAAGCAAACATTTGATGAAGAAGCAACTACCCTTTGTACACACTAAGAAAATCATAAGAGAAAATTCAATTAATTTCCTCTTTGTTGGTTCAAATGGAATTCTTCAAATGATAAAAGGGCCAATTGATAAGTTACTCGTTATACACATTTCAACTTGAGTGCAATTTAAAATGAGGGACAAGTAGTTATTTCATTTTATTTGACTATATAATCCAACCTTATTGTGGACTATTTATAATAGAATTTTCTGTTTTTTTCCTTCCACATGACACACAAGTAAACGCCTTTCCGTATAAATGAAAGAAGACAAGACCTTAGATTATTTGATTCACACGAAACGGGAAGAAATTTTCAATTTAAATTTAATTTTCTTTCGTGGTATGTTAGCAATTTAGTGAATTTCACAGGACTGTGACATGAGTTATGATGATGGCTTCCTTTTCTGGAAAGATTTTCGGCGGATGCCAATTTTTTTTGTTAATACATCCACTATTATAATACATATATACAAGGTTTAGAGCTGCTTTAGGAAGGATTCGTTGTTTAAAAACGGATTGAAAAATATTCATAACTTTTTTAATATAATGTACGACATTCAACAATGAGGTTGACAAAGTTGATACCTTTGCTCTTCTCAATATTGCGATGTCATGTAAGTCAATTACTTCCCCATATTAAAGGCTGCTATATAATGTTATATTTTAAACATGCAACCAAATCGTTTCAGCGCAATATTCTGTACGAATTCAAAGCTTTATGAAAGAAGATTGATAATAATATGTTGATCCAGAAAATACAGTTAATAATGGAGTCAAATTGAACCTTATATCAACATGTGACATTTGCTTTATAGGTATGGAAATAAAATGTGTTACGAAGAAAATTTGTTGTTTATCACGACGTTGTTTTGATTTGGGAGATTCGTTTCATAAAATTTTGTATTTGACGGTTTCGTCGCCGTAGGTTTTCTAAATTAATGAATTTCCCGGGAAATTCTACTTTAGGTGTGAAAGATTAATCATTTTGGTACATTTTTGAAATGAACGGTATTGCAACTTGACAGTTCTAAATAATGCAGGAGGAATACTTTGCGTTTATGATGAAGTCATTATGCAACTAAAATCTGGAGAATTTTACTTTCTGATGTTGGTTAGACTGAACAAAATAATTAATATGACATGACTTGTTCGAACGGTTCGAACAGAAAAATCTGACATAAAAAATTGTAATTGTATCTGTATGACCAACAGTACCAAAATTCCCTAAATATAGATGAGGATTTTTTCTATTTTAAAAGGCATAAAAAGGGCGAAACAGAAAAAATTGGATAGATAACTTGTTTCATAAGGCCTTTGTGGCCCTTCGCGTCACGGCTCGTTTTCTAAACTTGAACGTGTGCTACAAAATCACGCCTTTTTTAATGGTTATTGCACTTCATAACAATTTTTAATCCTTATTTTCAACATCTGAGCTTCAGCCGACTAATTTCAAAGTTTATGATTGGATTATCAACTGTTTCGTCAGTAAACAAAGCGCGAACAAACAATATTTCATAAATTATGATTGTACAATATGTATCTAGCTGTAGCTGTAGAAGATAGAGTGTTATTGGAAAGCAAGTACAGTAGACTCTCGATTAACCGGGAAGTGGATTAACCGGGATCCCTTCAGTTTGATCACACATACCACTATCAAAGGTTAGGTATGAACTATCATACGTATTATCTGTTGAATTGTTAGGTATTTGTTATAATTTACTTAATAAATACATTAAAACTGCCGATTTGCGGCTTAACCGGGAATTCGGTTAACCGGGACACCATTTCTCCCGACCACCCCGGATAATCGAGAGTCTACTGTAGTTTATTTCTAATAAAACTAGAAAATTACAAGAGCATATTGTGTATGAAAAAACGGTGAATACAAAACCCGAGTCTTCAAACCCAGGAGCCATTAGGTTTTTTTTTGTTGTCCTTCTAATCGACGACCCATTTCATAAGGATTTGTTTTCAGATCGAAAAAAGGCCATTTTAATTATATTCTCTATCCGGCAGGATTACTACTTGAAAAGCTCCTTGAGGATTAATATTTTTCACGATCATTCTATATTATTTAGGAGAGCATTTATTTGTTCGATATGATTTCTCTAAGGGCATTAATATTTTGTTATAATCTTTCATTTCTAGTCAATCAAAATATAGTTTTTTTTTCAAAATTTAACAAATATTGACCAGCACATATTGAAGATGCTTGATATAATTTATTATATTTACCGTAGAGTGTCTCCTAAACTTCATACTGTTAGATTGATATGATTAATTATAAAGTTCACGATCAAATTCTATTAAAAATACCAAAAGTGTAATAATTTTTACTTCACCTACTTAGGAATTTACAATAAGGTGAAAAAAACAGTTTACAGCTTCACTCAGCAAGTAATTTCCATTAGTTTTAAATTTAGTTTTTTTGTGGAATAATTTAGAGGAGTTTGTAAAACACTTCGATCGATCAATGAGCTTGAAGTAGATTCATGAGGCAGGTGCGATAATAAACACGTAAATTAATAATTCAACTGCAAATACAGTCGGGCCGCCGTATCCACGGACGATACCTTTCAAGACTATAAATAAGAAGGTTCATCTACTTCAGGTAATTCTAGCAGCTCGAACATTGGTCTTTCAGTTTTGAAAATCGTTTATTTCGTAATAAGACATGTGGCTGCGGCTAATCGCGGCACATACGGCAGCCCCGACTGTACGCAGATATTTTCAGTTCACAGTTGATCTTTTCAGTCAGTAATTATCCATTCTATTTGAACCTCTTTTTAATCAATGAAATTGGTTGTTGAACTGAAATAAATAACTTTTTCTGTATACAAGAAGTTTGCTGTTTAACTTGATTGTTAATTTAATGCCACAACATAAGAACATCGTGAAACTGTATCAGAAGAACT
Organism: Iselma pallidipennis; assembly: GCA_037464855.1. Lineage (NCBI taxonomy): Eukaryota > Metazoa > Arthropoda > Insecta > Coleoptera > Meloidae > Iselma > Iselma pallidipennis. Next base: position 56,776 of record JAZBHA010000027.1, read on the forward strand.
TTAAATTGAATTGGAGGTTTTCTATTGAAGTAAACTATGTAATTTGACCTTTTAGCAACTACATGTTTCAGATAATATAACGTATTCTTGAAATCAAATTTACGTTATTGAATTATAAAATTTTATTCTTTCCGTTTTTGTTTATAAATAAACAAGAATATTACTTTGAATTGCAAATTTGTTTACATTCACGTTTTTCAAGAGCTTTTCTTTTTGTTTATGGAATGGAAAATATAAATTTTTGAATGGTTTTCTCGGAGCAAATTGAAAAATTTTGTTATAAAATTTCGGTAAAACAATCATTTGAAGACAAACAAAAATGAAAATATAAGTGAAAAGTTTAAGAAAACTTTCAGTAAAGTACTTATTTATTACAAATGAGTCAACTTATAATAAAAAAATTAGTGTGCAAACATAGATCTATATATTTTTATCCGACTTTCCGCGCAAACTTTCAAAATTATTCACATAGTTTGTGGAGAAGTTATCTTAAGTTTTCAACAAATATTTCCTCATGAATTCAACCTTTCCACTGACTAGTATAAGAATGACTGAATCTCGTTGTGACACATGAATATGTTAAAGATTTTTTTTCCTACAATTCCCCAAACAAATTAAGTCAAGCAAATCACCGCGATCAATACGACCTTTCATCAACATCCCTAGATTCCCTCTAGAAATGACACAATTATAATTACATCATTCAATATTTCAGTTTCCATAAAATCTTGCTATTATTGGAAAAAAATATATTAATTTGGTTGCGTAATTAAGATCGCAAGATGGAATTTTATCAAAATCATTAAGTATCCAGAAAACTAATTAGCCAATTGTTGTGACTTAATTGATTTAGATTTCTATAATGGCGTTAATTTCACGGACACATTTTCTTAGATTAATCTCAATTTGATGATAGAAGTTGGAATGAGAACATTGGCGAATATTGGGTCAGATAGCAAATCTTTAAATAACTTTCTAAATGTAACCGACTCTTTACGTTCTCTTATCACAGTTAAGCCGATTTCACCAGTGTAAATTAACTGAAAATTAAATAACACCCTTATTTCAAATCTTTAATAAAACAGTCGTATTTTTAAATTGTATAGATTTTTTTGTGGGTTTTGTTTATGTTTGAATAGATGTAGGCGCTTATGTGTACAAAAAAAATATTTGACTTTCTCTCATATATCTTTATTTAGAGTCTCAAATCTATTGTTATCACTTCTACGGATCACTGAATAAGCTAAATGACTTTGATTTCAATCTACCACCCATCGTCATTTTTTGTAGTCATTTTTCAATATTTGCCAGAAATTGCTTGGCAGATCAACACAAATAAATAATACGATCGCGTGTTTCAAATACGTGTAAAAATAGAAGCAACAAATGGAAAGTCAAAGAAAAGCAAATGTCTTATTGGATCATTTCGGTTTATTTAATAAATCGATAGAATTTGTGGTTACCCGAAACGAAACAAGAACTTAAACTAATTTCAACTACCATTTATATGACATTCGGGGGAAGTACTACAATTTCATAGAGTTACACTTTGGCAATATGCAAAGTTCTTCGTTTAGTATAAGTGTTCTTAGATATACTAAAGAACTGCTGTGGGGTGGTTCATATTTAGTTTCCCAATTTATATTCTAACCATATGAAGCCTATCATAATCAACAATATTCTGTATTATTGCTGAATAATATTTCTCTGAAAAGACTGAATTACTATGTCATCTGTGTATGGGTATCAATTTGTTTCATGTACACATGAAAATTTTGAGTTTAACTGAAAGTAATCCATTTATTAATAAAAAAACACTTTGATTACTTGCACGTGTTATAAATATAAATTCCACTGGGTTTTGCCAATATTAATGGTTCTGTGGCTGTTTTAATTGAGATGGACTTTGATACGTGTTAGTTTACCGTTTTAATTAGCAAAATTCACAATTACACTTCACATTTATCAAAGTAACAACTTGGTAGGAAAGAGCGTTGTTTGTACCAAACAAATGCACAATTTAACTCAAAGGATACATGAAACTTAACGGTACATTGAGTGGAAATCCTGACAAAAGAAAGAAATACGTCGTTCCGTTATGTCTCCATAATTGGTAAAAATAGTGTGAGACAATATTTTCCATTTCAAGAATATTTCGTTGATAAGCAGTTACAAGGAGCCATAGAATTTCTATTAAAATACCATTCTGCACTGTCAAAATAATTGAGAAGAGAATTACATTTAATACCTTTCCATCACATATTTTTTAAAGAATTTAAATTAAATTCTGGTCGCTCCTGATCTTGCAGTTTTTCCTTGGAATTTATTTTACTGTGCTCCAACCAGTCTGAATAAAGTAATACACATAATTTCTAATTAATGTACACACCAATGGGTTCAAATGAACATAATGTTAAATGATGTATTTGCTAAGAAATTTAGTTAATCGCAATATCGATAGATATATCTTTTTTTTTTAGTCAAATCACGATCTAAACAAGCAACAGTTCAGTTTTGTTCACATTTCCAGTACATTGTTTGGCTAGGTTTACGTGTTGAAGAATATTACCGTTGGATTATTAAGAACGTAAATCTTCCCACCCTCTTTCCAACAAAATCATATTGAAGAAAATAACGGAATCTTTACAAAGGACATCCAATTATTTACCTCTTCGTTTGCACTCCAGTTACTGTTTACTCCTGCGGTATAACCAACGTTATAAGATCCTAAATATTAACACAAAATGTGATCAAATTTTTCAATGTAAATTCATCAAAACTAGGCATCTATTTATTTGCTACCTGTGGATTATAGATTTCTAGTGGAAACTAATTATCAAAATCCTTGATAATCGCTAAAGTACAGAGTTAGACTGTTATATTTGTTAAATCTGCATGTATTGGAAATCTATCCATTCAAGTATCTCTACACAGATGTTCTTACAAGAGAATGTATTCCATTAGTACATGAATTCGGATCAATTTTTCATGCTATTCAAGCCGGATAATGAGCAATTCAGGTTGTTGAAACTAATTTTGATTGAAATTGGGAATTTCGTCATTACAAGAATGAAACCATCTATCTTCATTGTCGACAGGGCTTACAATTTTTTGTTTTTTATTGTTTATGGTTGTGTCGACAAGCAGAAATACAATTAAACAGATATTCTATGTTCATCTCTCGTACTTTCTTCAAATTTAATAATTCATTTGAGTAATTGTATTTAGGCGACAAGAAACGGGCTCTAAAATAATGGCAAGGAAAATGTAAGTTTGTTATTCTTCCATTTTTAATGTCCATCAGTTTAATTGCAGTCGTGGGATAATCTGGAAGCACGACCTATCAAACAATACGAAACGGTTAGAGAACAATGTCGTTTTTCAGCAATAAAAGCCAAATTATTGTAAGGACTCACCATTTAATTTTCTTTTTTTCAAACAAAGGCTTTATGCGATAAGCCGTTGATTTGTAAGGAAGGGCAATAGGTTGCATTCACAATAATGACAATTAGACGCTAAATCTCCATTATAATATCTGTGTTTAAATATCATTTAATAATAATTTTTATCAACTGACATTCAAGATTATCCGTTTTTTGTTGGGAAACGTATAAGGGATATGCCGATCTTCTGCTTGCCTGTTACAAATTTTAACTTTTACGAAATTGGAAAGTCATGTAAAAGTTGAAGATTTACGAACCGCATACATCTATTTAACGAATCGTATATTCTCGGCAAAGAAACTTTTATCGAGTTAGAAGTATTTGATTGTATGATTGCCTACAGTTTCTCGATAGATAATCATAATGTTTTATTTTTAAAATTCGAACTAGACAGGGATAACAAATAAATGTTTAAAATTTATCAAAATACTACTATTTTTACATGTTTTGTTGAAGTTTTAATTGGTTTTTGGTAAGTTTTGATTAATCCAATCGCATTTTCATTATAATATAACTCGTAAAAGTTGAATAGATGCATTTTATCAAACCGCTACAACTCGGCTATTCTAACAAGTTATATTAGATTACAGAAATAATTCATATTTTGCCAAATAAGTTGGTAACTGTGCTGTATCCAATCTGGCTTAAAAAATTGTTTCCTGAACAATTTAACACTTCAAAGGACACACCTTTATTTACGTTTCTGTTGATTTCAGTGGAACGAGGAGTAAAATCAAAGAAGTTAGATTACGTTGCGAACAGCTGCTTTGATAAATTTTTGGTAGAAACAAATTTTCCCGTAAAAAAAGAGAACCTTTGTAGAGGAAATGAATGCAAGTGTATCTATATTGTACGAAACAAAAAAGGATTGTGTGCGTTTTGTTTTATTTCTTAATTGCCTTAAAGAGAAACTGCCAAAACTGAAAAAAATTATGAAAATGTCAGAAACAATTCTTATTATATTATATGAATTTTCAGCTTCCTAAAAGGTCAGATGTATCCAGTAATTATGATCTATCAGCATCTCAGTATCGTAAAAGTTTTGTTTGATTACCTAATCTAAAATCTGTTGAACAAAGCTGAAAAGTCCTGATGATTTAATTATAATGATCAAGAACCTATAATGTAATATTTAAAATAAAAATACAGAATAATTGGTCTGTTATGACATACACAATCCATTAGAAGTTGTTCTAAGTACTTTTTGTTGATTTTCTTGCCCTTCTGAAATCCAACAAGTTCCTTTATAGTGCAAAATGGAAACACAGCAGGATAGTGTGCTTCTGTGGGTATTGATATCAAATAGCTTATCAGTGAACCAACGAGACCTCTATCAACCTTGTTAATTATCTAACAGTAACACTATTGAGACAAACATTAAATAGATAAAGAGCCCAACTTCTAGATTGATAGAACTGCCATTTGATTTACCCTACCTACCTATATATTTAGTACGGTAATAAATAATCGATTATTGTTTATCAGAGTTGGGAACCTAATTACTTCGAAACACACATATTTCAACTCGTGTGGGTGATGTTTATGAAATGTTTGATGGAAATCATCGATGGTAGTCTTGATTTATATAAAAAACAAAAAGAAATACAGGGTCTTGTAGGCGTAGCATGTGGAAGTTTAAGGGTGGCTCAAGTTTTTCCCACTTACTAGCCAACAAACAAACAAAAAAATAAACATCAATTAAAGTTGAATAGACTAACAAGTGAAAGAGAAAAGTGAAAATAAGACGTAACGTAACCCCTAAATGGCCATAAATAATGGTCGAGAGTGTGTCAGGAGTAGTTCAGCTATTCTTCCAGAAAGTCTAGAAGAACTCGTTTCGTACTCACAGATTTTCAAATTATGTGAAAATATAGAGAGAAAAGTAGAAACAATAGAAATCTCATTTCAGCAACGTTTATATAAACTGTAATAAAATTTTATAGTATAAGCTTAGCGTTGGAAATTACACACTGTTGGAGTCGTGATAACTATATCTGTCCTATAAACAACAATATCATTTTAAAATTGCTTTTTAATTTGAACGATAAAAGTCATAAACTCTAAGACTACTCTTTTTCGGTTTAAAACAATTTATGAACTGAAAAGTTAAGTCATAACATGAGTATCATTTGTGCTTAAAGTTGGGGCAACTATTGCACATTCAGGTTCATGTAGCATTGTGTTTACGGTTAGAATGTGTTCATGAAGCGAATACCTATACACAGGAATAACTAAAAATGCTGAAAATACCGCAATAAAATGACCATCGTATTCTAATAGTGGAAGAGTGTCGCCTTTACTGTCCTCACCAATTGCGTATTTTGCTCACCGCCCAAACAATTTTATGATTTTTAACTTGTAAAGCTTCATAGAGAAACTACTGTATTTCCAGCTTCTTCATTCAACGAAACATTCTTGACATATTTTAGGCTAAAAAGTCTCTCTATACAGTTTTTCATATATCGGGAATATGCTAGAGATTCACAGAAAAAGAAAAATCGATTCGAGATAACATCTTGACACGTTCTATACCGTGCTGTATTCCAAAATGTTCATCCACTCAGTTCAATATCAGCCTTTAATAGGAAATTTCATGACATCAAAACATGCTGCACTTTGAACGATTTATAATAATATTTAAAATGTTGTATAGAGCGAACTTGGTAGCTTTTTTATTGTGTTATCATTGTTCTATCTCGCTACAATCAAATTTTTATGTTCATAAAGAATTCGTGTATTGTCATTTGACTTTGTTAATATTACCAGTAATAAATGCCTAATTGTCACAAAGTCTTTCAAAATTAAAGTCAACCAATTAAATTTGATTCGTCTATCTCATTATTTCTATACAATAGATGTAATGTTCTTCTATTTAAGGACATTTCTATTCACTAACAAAAAAACAAATTGGAATAAATTAGTACAAGTGTCGAAATTAAAATGCTTACAATTTGTTTAATTCAACAGACGATAATTAATTCCAGCATTATGAAATCGACTTAATTTTTTTCTATTAGGTACTTTAATAAAACACTCATTCATTCATTCAGAAAATGAGAGACAATTCTAGACTTTAAAACAAGGATTAGTTAGACATTGTTTTTGTTGTTCATATTCGTTATTTAAATTGTTGTGGAGTATTATCTACATTTCTCCTAGTTCTTATGAGGGGGAGGTACGAGAGTTAATATATGTAATTCATTAGCTCATGTCTATTTAGAAATGTTCACAATTTTATTGGATTACATAAGATTAGTGAAAAGGGCTTTTGGTATTAATCAAAATCAATCAATTCTAGGTGAATCTATAGAAAATCTTTCTTTACATTCAACTTTATTCTATTCAAATATATGTAGTCTTTTGAAATTTCATTCAAAATTTTGTTTAATTCGTAAAGAAATTAACAATTAAGGCTAATGGATAGTATTTGTGTTGATAAGATTTGCTTTTACCTAGAAACTCGATTTTTGATTTTAAAGTAGCACAAGAAAGTTCAGCAAGTAAAGAACGTTAGGATTGAAGCACCCCCGATCTTGCATGTTAATCAGTTGGATTCAAATGCAACTCTACATCTTTATCTTTATCTTTGAGAAGTTGCTTGTCAGTTAAAATCAATTCAACCGAAATCCACATTTTCATCTCAATTTTCATCTTCTCCCAACCCATTTACAGCTGACAAACTCGACCAATAGTAGGTAAGTCCACATAGTAAAGGGAAGGGATATAAACTTGCGGTAAGAACAAGGATAGATATATGATTTAAATGTCCCGCTAAGCAGATCCTTAAAGAGTGAGGACCCTTGAATTGAAATTTCCTCATGGATATCCTTAAAGAGTGAGAAGAAGATAAAGATAAAGAGTTGCGTTTGAATCCAACTGATAATTTGGCACAGACATAAAGACTGTACAAGGGGTGATTTTCCATCGACAATCAGAAAAGAGAGAGATTTCTGCCTTTTTTGAATAAAAATAAAGAGGCGAAAAGACTCGCTCCTCGTATCATCGCCCCCTCATCGTACTACCCCACATGCTGCCCCCGCATGCTACCAATTGCAACATAAATTTGAACGTGAGCGTGGATTTCCTTCCCAGTTGTGATTTACATTATTAGTAAATGTAGAATCACAAATGAAAAATGAATTGTGTAATATTTTTCTACATCCATATTATAACTATATATTTTAAGTCTAATTATACCTACGTCTAATAATGACGCCGGATTTTATTTTCCTGTATCATATCACATAATAAATGGTGTTTGTCCATACACGTACGTATTTATAATGTTAGACTGATTTTCTGTGATGGTGTTCATGTCATAAACAGGAAGAAACCGGAAATTTTACAGATCCTTCCTGACTCCATAATAAATGTTCAAGTCATTTACCTTTCAACAAAACGAAATTGATACGACCATCTGGTCTCTTTCATTATATTGTATGATATTTGCTTGTTGTACATTTTAACAACCATCAAACACCGTATCTCATATAACATTCTTATATTATACCAAAATATGTTTGGGGAATATTAAAATAATGAAGTGAAACCATATAAATAAAACTGGTTTCGAAGTAAATGAGTTTTTAGCAACATTTTGGATTACTTTCACCATATTCAAGCATAAATAACCGTTTTTTAAATTTTGTCTGTCTGTCGGTTTGTTTGGTCAGATTTAAAAGTCGAAAGCTACTGAATCAGATTCAGAAAAAGCTAAATTGGAAATAATAAATGTTGAAAGAGCATTAATTTCATTACGGTCTTAATTTTAACATCAGGAATTGTTGGTTCTCTGATTTCCAAGCGGACGAAGTTACGGGCAAACCCTAGTTATTTTATAAAAACGTTCCCATGAAACAAAATAATTATAAATTTGTCCTTGTATCGTATTTTGAAATTTATTAAAATTTTAAGGAACGGTCTCAAAAATTTAGGTCATACGATTTTTAAAACTGTCACAATCCAAGTGCGTACTTCAACGTTTTAACAACGATATTCAAGTAGTATTGAAACTAGTACCGGGATTCCTCGACATCCCTTTTTTTTACCATCCATTTTCTTTTTACCTCTTTCATACAGCGAGATTAATATAAAGAGCACAGTCAACGTGGGATTAGAAAGGAAAGCTTTTTATAATTTGTTGGATACTCGCTGAATATTTAGTTAAAATACTGTTCTTTGATCTACACGTGTACCTACATGTATTAACATCACATATGGATAAAGGTATTACATCCTGACTCTCAATTACTGTAATCTTAATATGTCTGTTGCTTCTCACGTGTGTGTGTTGCATATTTACTGATCTGTCATTCATCGTACTACGTAAAATCTTAAGCTATCCTTTCTGTGGAATGGCATTTACAGCATCTTACTCCGTTACAAAATAATCACGCCCTTAAAGTTCGTGATGTATAGCAAAATTCTTACAATTAGTTGAATACTTTATTGCTGGTCACATTAAAAAAAAAGAAATAATATATTAAACCTACTTGGTGGTCTAATGGCAAGATGATAAGCCCAACTCGACTCCCACATATATGGGTAATTTTACTTTTTATTAAATTTTCTCGATTGCCTCCGTCTAGCTTCAGTGATTATTGCTATTTACAATTATTGCTCATCTTTGACTAAACAGTTTGAGAAATGTGTCTCTCATATTCTCTCATTTTACTTTTCAGTTGTTTGACTTCAATTTTAAATTGAATAAGCTGGTAATTTAGAATATTATTATAACGGTGGAAATTAATAAAAAAAAATTTGATTAACTTTTTCACACTAGAAAAAAGATTGTGTGTTTTTCTAAATAATTATATTTAGAATTAAATTCTTGCCAGGTTAAGATTATAATTCAATTACAGTGCTAATACAATCATTTATTTATGTCGCATAGTAGCATTAATGCTGTTAATTAGGCTTCATATCAATTGAAACCGGTTGTTATTATACTTTGTATTTTACTTTCTAATCTAAACGTTATAGATTTAATTGTATTATATATGAAATGGATTTACTTTAATCCATGTTTATGATGAATATTTTAGACTAATTTGTCCTTTATCATACTGTGAGATATAAGACACATTAGTACATATATATTCTCCACAAAAAAAACGAGGATTATTTGATGCATATTTTAACATGTACTCTTCAAAAAATTATATACTCCAACATTCACCATTTACTGTGAATTTACTGTCTAACAAAAATAGCAGTAATAATAACGAAAGTTCTAATTTGGAACTGTTTTATTTATTCAGTTGAAACGCTGTTTACTTTTACTGACTTTTTCATTCCATTCGTCCGTTAAGCTTTAATAAAAATTACATCTAGAATATTAAAAAAAAAGACATTGGTTTTTGTTATCTTACAAAAAAAAAAAGTATACACTGTCTTGTATATAATGTTAATTATTTGATATGAAATATTTCATTCTCCAAAAATACTGTAAACGACATTCTTGTCACGGATAGGATGGTTCTACTTGATTTAATTAAACAAGATACGGTCAATTGTTAATTAAACAAAAAAAAGGTGTAAATGAAACTCGCAATTCTGTTCAACGAACTCGGAAGCAATTTTCTTACTAAAATTATTCGACTTGTAAATTGTACTGCACCTACTTAAATACGCACATATATTAACCACCGCATAAATAATCTTACGTTTACAAAGGGCGAAGGCACTGGCAAGGGCAGTTGCAGCGTGTATAACCTGTATTCCTTTTATATGATCCGTTAATTGTTGATAGTGTGATTGTGATTGGCGCTCGCAAGACGGTGGCTTGTGAATGGGGTCCTATGTTTACGCATGCTCAACTGTTACAATGCCCACTGTCATTACGATTGCCACTGCCCTTGCCCCATGTGAATGAATCCTAACGTACTTACTCATTCTCAACAATAATTAAAGTAAAGTGTAAAGAAGCTAAAATCGTTTAATTGCGGTGACGTCCGTGAATCTGGTTTAACTATGACAACCGTGTCTGGTTTAAAATTTCAAAGTGATTATATTCTAGCAATGAGAATAGCTTCATTCTTTCGAAAATCTCCACAAAAATACCTCATTTGTATGTAATATTTATATTCGTAGTGTTGGTATATAGCTAGATAAATTACATCCTTTTCTTCTAAATTTGCTACCTTGAGCTCTAAAAACCTGCTCACACCCACAAGAATTAAATAAATCAACAACTGACACCCACACAAATCGTCTTCTATATATAACTTTGAATGCAATTGTTATTTAACGTTGAATAATTTGAATTACGAGTTACTAATTGAATAACGTACATCATAATTTGTCTTTTATTCAACGAATTCAATTCTAGTTAATAATAGAATAAGTTTTTTGTAGAAAATTTACATGATAGCAACTGTTTTCAAACATATTGTGCTTGAGTTACTGAACATCAGCTTAATTAAACCCTTAAACGTCAATAAACTGATCCTGACTATTGATGGTAAATTAATAGGGTCAGTTTAATGGACACACCTTCAATTGATGTGATTTATTTACAGTTAGCTTTAATTTTTAACGTAATTTACAATTACAGCTTTTTTGTTATATATATCCTGAATTATCCTAAGGCTTATTTAAAAAAAAAAACAGGAAGAAATTATCGAAAGTCCCTATTTCTTTACTGGATTTTGTAATTTAGTTGATTTGTCCGATTGTTATGAAGATGATCATTCATTTTCATCAAACCTCTGAAAGTTAACAAAACCTGAAGACTGTTTTGGCGGTTTTTGAGTTTCCCACAGTCATGTTGTTCTTGACCGAAACTATGACTGTATAATTAGAGGGAATATTCTTTGAAGTTTGGTTCCTGATCGTGTGCAAATTCCACTATAATCTACTTTAAAGTATATTGTAGTGTCAGCAATAACAAACTAATTCGGAACTAATTTACGAAAATTAACATGAAAGCATCTCATTGAATATGCAATAAGGATTCACAGTTTAGTTGACTTTTAGAAGATGTTGTTTAAAGTTGAATGTTGTAAATAGTAAATAAGTTAATCAGATATCCCGTTGAGAATCTTAATTTACTAACAATCAATTTCCGTGATTTGATCCAAGCAATAGAATGTCACACACACATTTAGTTTTCACGATTCAATGGTTTCCTGTTCCTTATCGATTTCTGTTTGTCCACTTACGTCATGATTTTTTGCCAATACAGAACCACTTACAATTAGATTCCTTCCGAACAAAAGACATCAAGTTAAATGTTAGTAAAAGTATGTATATTATCGTTAATTGTTATCAGTGAGCTTTAATTAAAAATGCTGAGAATCTTCGTTTTTGCCGAAACGGATAACAGGCTATATGATTAATGGAAAAACTCGAAGTGTTAATTTTAATTTTATATTGTAGATGTCTATGGTCTGTTTTTATGAATTAATCAAAATTATTCCTCCGAAAGTAATTCAATATTGTTGTTCACGTGGAAACTTACTGTAGAATCTTTTAATTTAACATTTATTAAAACATGCGGGGGGGGGGGGGGTATAAAGAAAGTTTTATTAAGATACTTGACGAAGTGATAACGGAAAATTTTCTTGATCAAATTATTGTATGTCGTTGAAACTGAGAGAAATTGGGAAATAAAAAACGTTTACAATATTAAATTATATAATCAATTATTTGAATTATCGGAGAATCGAAAACGTTTCAAGTTTAAGGATAATCCAGTACGTTTCCTTAACATTAGACTTTGAAATAAGCAATAAATTTTTATTAACAAACATACGGAGTTCTAATATTCATTGAATATATTGTCGATGAGATTACAATACATCCGTTATTTGAAAATAATTCACTGAACAAATTGAACAGTGCGCTGATAAAAATGGTGGAGGCGCCGGGTTAATATTTAGTTTATTATCACGGTATAAACATACCCTGTTTTTTATTATTCCCCGTTTCTATAGGAAATAGCAGTCAAGTAATAAAAGGCGTCAAACGTGTTTTTTACAGAATAAAGGAGGCATAAAGTCATTTCTTGCTGATAGCATTTGCAAACAATAAACTATCACGCCGAACATATTTTACAAACATTCCAGTAGCTTTAAAAAAACAAATATTGATGTTGGTATATTGACTACAAGTACCGTTAGATACTAATATAACGTGGAAAAAATTCAAATAATATGCTTGGAATTTTTATCAGTTACAATCCTTTATAGTAAATTAATCTATTCGAGACTAAACGTACCAGATATATTGTCTACATTCCAAGCTTTCGCCACTGACAGAATACATGCTCGACAAATTTGAATATTCTATCAGAAGTTTCCTGTGGCTTGAAAATGTTGACAGTCGGTACTTACTAGAAATTGTGGAATTTACTAACCTAACCGCAATGTTTGATAGTAAAGCGAAATATTCTAGATGCGCTCAATATAAATCATTACCAAATATACAGTAAAGTTACATTAAATTTACCTTTCGTTTGGATTTTGCTATTCGTTTATCTCTGGAATTTTCAGCTTCACCCGGTATCCGATGACACCATATCACTGCGGCAATACTAGTGTACGTGAAAAGTAGTACAATTGAAGGGATCATATATTGAAGGACCATTAAGATTTTCGTGTAGAGATCACCATATTCTTTACCAACTTGAGAATAATCTTCTTGACATAAATAACTATAAAATATAAAACAAAATTTATTAAAAAAACTGTTTCCTCAACACACAAACAATAAATATTGAAAAACTGATTTAATTTCAACTACTACGATTTCAATGGAAAAAATGAAGACCTTCATATTTCTATATAACAGAGAAATTGCGACGAATAACTGTAAGGTACTTGAACTGTAGTATTTCAACTGAAATGTGTGATTTAATTGTTGGCCAAGGACTTGTTTTCACAGCTCATACCATAAGGAATGGTCTTTTAATTAATCTTCGTTTTTATAGAAGAAAAGTTTTAATTGTTTTTTCATGTTTTTCCTCTAATAGTGATACAGAATTCATGATCAAAGAGCAAATGACGAAGGTTTGGTTCAAGTATATATATAACAGTTTTAGCACGTAATTAAGACTTTTGTGTAACTGCCAAGTTTTTTTTTTGACTCATCTCTCCCCTGTCTTTTTTCGAACAAAAACAAATAGGTAAAAGAAATTGCTGGTTGATCAATATTATGCGGTAAATCAGAGACTACTGTAAAATATTGATTGTCTTGAAAGCGAAATTCTATCTATTCTATGTGAATTCGTATTGTTATGTTCGAGCTTACTAACTTGTCGAGATGTTGTCGTTAAATTGCATTAATAAGTACAAAGCATTCATCCAAACAGAAACCATCAACTCGATATGTAACTTGGATTTAATTGTATAAAACTGAAACTATTATACGAAACAAATTTGCATCATTCTCGATGATCAGTTCTGAGAATCGATCATAGTTTCTTTTTTTTCAGTTTGTTAATTAGTAAAATTCCAACAATATACTTGAGAAACAATTCATTTTATGTTTCATCAACGCTTAATCTATCATATTTTGACGAACAAATTGCGTGTTTCACAATATAACATGCCCCATCATCTACTTTTTAACACACAGAATTCCTAAAATGTAGTTATGTATGAAAAGAATGATGGATTTATTGTGTTAGAAAAGTAAATTTTGTTCGCCTTTCTTTTCTTGACCTCGTGTCATCAACACAAATCAAATAATACCAATCAAATTTAAATAGAACGTGTAGTCACAACTAGACAGAGAGACGAAGGTGTGTCGATAATAATCAAATATCGAACATCAATTTGGAATTTATAGTAGTGATGGATAGAACTGAAAAAAAAACTAGTTCAATAATAATACAATTTGGTGGTTTATGATGGAAGGAAATGGATTTAAACTACACGTAGAAATTTTATTCCGATTTATTTAGTAATTTCGAAGTCAATTAGGAAGTGAATAATTGGATAATTTTATTACTTCCAGCAACTAGTCTTTCAGATTGTCATAAGCCGTTTTTGAACGACTCAGCGTGCTCGTACAAATCGTTGAATTTGAACGCATCGAGAAAGTTCAATAGAAATATTTGAGTCCTCCATTTATGGCATTTGATTGGAGATTCACTGTGAAATAAAATTTTGGCCGAGCATTATTCAAATCACTCACTGTGTGGCAACGGGAAAATGCATGTGTTCCAAGTCGGTTTAACCCGCTGAATTGCCAAAAGACGGCTGTAAGGGCGATATCATCTCTCCAACGCAACCGACAATCAAATACCTATTAAGGATTTTAAATTGCTTGGGCGTCGACATTATTCAATTATCGCTAGCTTATCCATTTTAGACGTGTTCGTTAGAATTTGTAATAACTTTTTTCTTATTATTTTCCTTTCTCACCAAGTTTTATTTTAAATATTCATATCGAAATGAATGATTACATAGTCGTGAAAGCAAAGGAAATTACATAAAAAAGATTATGCTGTAGATAAATTATTTTCAATTATGAACTCGTTAAATAAAATCATTTTTGTGTTTTGTTTCCCAAGAACTCAATCAACATTGCAAAGTTTTTATATCGATTGGCGAAAACGCTAAAGAAATTGCGATTTTCATCATCAAAACCGTTTTTTTTTGGTGTTAAAAAGAAAATGTGTAAAAAGACGAAGGAAAACAAACGAACACTTTCCAT
>JAZBHA010000027.1:82375-103237 GCA_037464855.1 Iselma pallidipennis
CTGTTTATTTTGCTTCAGGTTGTTTATTTGATAAGATTTTCATTGTTACTACTGTAAATATATATTTTTAGAAACAAGCTAAAAGTTCATTTTCTCTAAGGAATTAGTCTCTCGTCAATTCTAGTGTTATTTTTAATCTGCCGTTTGCCTTGCAAATGAAATTTTAATTACGATTTTTGTTGTTATGTATTAATGTTGCTTTTTTATTAACAAGTTTGTAATCAGGAATCTTACTTGTTGTTCAGAAAGTCGACTTTTTATAGAGCTTGTCTTTCGAACAGAAACAAGTATTAAACCTGGACCCTAATGCTGGTACATTATCCTTCGATTTATCATTATTTGACAGAACAATTCTATTTTTCGAATCAAAATGATTTCCTATAACTACATCTTTTATGTGTATTTAATTAATTTCAATCCCGTTAATTAATAGTTGTCATGGATATATGTGAATTATGTGGTTTTGTACCTGTCAGGCTGATAATTGGGCTTTACTAGATTGCCATTTTATAAGCATAACTGTCGGTCAAATTGAATTTTTTTAATAAAATCGCTTTTATTTTCAGAAGATTAGCCACAGTGCTTGGAAACCGTATTTCTATTGTTCTCCTTTTAACAAAGGAAAATTATTTAAATACATACAATGAATTATTGATATAGTTGTTGCCATTTCAGTTTAGAGTCACATGACTAATTAGTGAACTAATAATTGTCAACTGGAAGAAAGCAGAAAGATTTACTAAATATCGTGTAAAACAAAGATGGCAATATAAACTACTGTCCTATAAGTAGTGTTCTTATACCATACTTTTTTCATCTGACTCTAAACATGAATGGTAACGACTGTAGCTTCAATTTGATTATGTAATTTTCATCTTTTCAATATAATTAACAATTAATACCTAAATAAGGATTTTAATAAAAAATGGTGAGTTGCTTTTGGCAGGAGTTGCGTCTGGGAAATGAGACAATTAGTGGAAATTTGATATAAATCTATAATTGAACAGAAAGTCCACAGGATTTTGTTGATCAAAAGAAAATTATACAAGGATTTAACATTAATTAAGTTTCAAAAATATTAAAAAAGATTTTTTTTGGGGGGGGGAATAGAATGTTTGCAAAGTTTAATCAACCTAATCAGTTTATTCGTGATATGTTGAGCTTCAGTCTATCAAAAAAGATATATGTATTGAAATGAAATTCATAAATAGACACACAAAAGCGTACTTTTTTCTGCATGTTTCAGTATTAGCATATTTTGAAAGCTGTTACTTTTATAGATTAAAATAAAAACTGTTATAATAAGAAAATTGGTCTTCTAGTAATTTATCACACAATAGTAATACAACTTTTCTAAAGAAATCATTTTTCAATTGTGTTGACAATGAATGTATGTACTTTTGTAGCGCAATATGAAATAGCAGGATTTTTATTGAAGCTCTGATAAATATTACGTGACATCCAATACATTTCACTCGTATTGTTTAAGTCTTAAATTTTATGGTCGAAACCAATAAGTAAAGTAAATATCATTCCAATTTTTGTTCTATACACTCATAAATATCTGAACAGAAAAAATAAATTATCAACTTTTATATGAATTGGTTTGACTGTCCATCAACAAATTAATTAGTTTAATGAAATTCTTACTTTGAGATTTTGTTTAATGCATATTCATCACTCAATTTTCCACTTAAATGTCCTAAATGTCTTAAAAGTCGCCACAACCAATTGCAGCACTAGGGAAATTAACGAAAAAAATTTGTTTCAAAAATCCCGAGCTTTTTGATGAGTGCGACAGGTGGTTAGATTCAACTTTGCTAACTATATCTGCAGAAAGCTGGCGCGCTACTATATTCACGAGCTTTCAAGCTTTTCATACTTCGAAGACGTATCCATTGAAAATACGCTTGCGCAACTATTATAGTCCTTTGGATTTTCTATTTTGAATTTATAATATAATTTGACGTGTAATCAAACATTTTTTTGACGACTGTCTATACCTACTGGTGTTGGAACGTTCACCTGTAAGTCTGTGAAACTATAGGAAGAATCCAGTGACTTAATCATGCATCTACTTCGTCTCTTTTACTTTGTGAACCTGTGGCTGATAAAATGAATTGAGGGGAAATAAGGACTATTATCACACTTCTCCATATTTATTTACTACAATTCAGTCAATAATTTCCTTTTTTCCCCCTTAGGAAATCTCATGTGAACTCTCCTGCTTGAAATCATTTAATTAATCGTTTCATTAGAGTACCATATACCATATTGATAGAGCCTATAATCAATTTGATTGCGATACGAATCAATAACCAAGTGGAATTGTTTCTGTCCAGTAGTAAATTGGTTATAATCGTAGAATAGGTATCATTTCCACTGGACTGAATACCTATTATTGTATTCTATTTAGTAATTTTAGAAGATTCAAACCAAAAATCAATTCTCCACACTTTTATCCAATTTCTCCAGATATTTATTATTTAGGAAGTTTAAATTGGAAATTATAGCGATCTTATCAAAATAACTAATTGAAGTATACCCCTTTCTCAAATACGGTTAGAGGTTTAACGAAACTTTGCTGTATCGACACCACCACAGGGGTTTCCTGTTTATAATTTATAATTGAATTAAAATTAAATATCAATAATGAATAATTGTTTCGGGTTTTATTAGATTTATTTGGGTTGGTCTCCGGTGACGAACCTATTTCAATGTAGCATTTGTTAATCTGTCCAAGTCTGTTTTGTTGCTTCTATATATTTGATAATCAAAAAGTCAAAACATTGCGTCATACAAAAAACGTCCGGCTAGTCTTTTTCGTCATTATCACAACAAAGCCAGTTGAACGTATTCAATGATTTTATTATTACACAAGATCTTCTTTCGAGTTTGTTGTTGCTTGTTTTCTTGCTAGTTGATTTTTGGACTTTTATAAGTATAGTTCGTTCATTTAAATTGAAAATTATAATTCATGAGGTAAAAATTTAGGTGAAACAACCAACACGTAGTATAAATCATTAAGAGACTGATACTTATGGACTGAGAAAATCGTTTAAAAGAGAAGTACGCATATCTCAGTGTTTTCTGAATGAATAATACCTGCCATTCCAGTAAGAGGGTTTCGTTAATACGGTAAGCTTTAAAACACTTTAATTTTTGATTTCTTTTGATAATTCAGCTGTTCACCGTTTTAATCAACGTAAGTCTGAATATAAGAAGAGACGACGGAACCCCGATGGTAACATCAGTAGTCGGTTGAATTTCTGTTTTCTATTTACCTATGCAAATTTCAATATTACCAATAAAAAAAAGGTCAAAAGGGACAATTAAGTTATTTTTTCAATTTGACACTTTTTCTAGTAGAAGAGCTTATAAATTTGATGTCGTAGAGGAAACTAGTTTACTTTACTGATACGACATCGAAAGGAAAACCTATTTTTCCATTACCTACTTCCGCCCACCAGACTCTAGCTCTATTAATTCACTAATTTAAAGGACTGTCTACAAATATTTGACATGGTGGGTATATACACAGGACGAGTTTAAAACTATATTGTTTGTTCCCTTTCCTTGACTCAGTTTCTCGTCTAGTATGTTTTTTTGCACTAACATTTCTCATTTATCTAGTCTCTATTCAAACACTCTGCTAAAATGTGTTCTTTTCCTTGCAGTTATTCTGCCAGATTCCAAACAAGTTGATTAACAGTATCTAATATTAATATCGAATAATTAAAAAAATACCAGAGATGAGCCTCGTTCTAGATTCGTCCTGCACAATATTGAATTCAATATTAAAACAAATAGAAAGGCAAAAACAGGCAGGCACAATTAATTTTTGACATATATACCTACATGTTTTATTTGTATGTGGTTTAATTTCAATCAATCATAACCATTGACAGTATAAAGTACCTTTATACTGGGTACATATTAATTTGTCATAGTAACAGACAGTTGGTATTCTTTACACAAAAATTATATAAATGATAAGCGATTGTTCAGATAAACAATACTGTTTAATTAAAAAGTCGATTTATTCCTTTATTTCCTGTTGTTCCTTTCAAATTCACGTTTATAACATTACTGTAACTACGCATAGGTATAGAAGTAAAATGTCTTTTATGTACATAAGTAGGTACCTATATTCAATCGAATAGCGAACATGGTCGTTAAATTACTATCAACAGATATAGTATGTAAGTACTAGGAGCGACACGTTTTTATTGGAAATAGACAACGATCATGATTTTTCGGTTCTTTCCGGTCATTGAATTAAAGCACAAACACTCACATGATTCAGCCAATGTATGGACGGTCTGCTCGAACATTTTCCTTTAATTCCTCTTCTCATTATTAGTTGCAATAGTTGCTATTTTTCGTACGTGAATACGTGGCTGGAATCCGTTGCTTTTTATTGAATTTCATCATCTATTCTTATTCATCTTGTTGCATAATTTATCAATGATACTTTTAAGATTCAACGGAACACCCACATCACGAAAGCTCCTGTTCTTTTCAAAGAACTCAATTTCAAAATTCACGCCTCCATATTATAATAGTATGGTGTAGTAGACGTAGGATTCTATTATACGCGACTGAATTTCTAACGTTTGAGCCGGGTTACAGAGGAGGCGTTTCAATTTTTTGAAACATTCCTCGAGTATATTCTGGATGGTGTCCTCAAAGCTTAGATTCAATCAATAAATAACTGAACTGAAAATTCTAAATTATAGCCGGTGGGATATTTTAATGTTGTTTATTTTGCTGAGCATTATGAGGAGCGTAGGTACGTTTACATTTGAAGAGTACTCTTCTCACATTGTTTCATTATTCTACTTCGTTCATTTAGTTTTAATGAATCTAATGCGGTTTTTGTGTACACATATGTGTGTATAATTGTGGTTAAAATTAGTACAAAATGTTTAAGAGCATGAATAGGAGATATAATATATGAGACTAATGAAGTATACCAAAGATACTGTTTCAATTAAAAACCTTTTTTCTTTTAATGAAAGGAAAGGATACTCACAATTAACATTTACGCATGAAGACAATGGATATTAGAGGCATTTTTCATAACAATTATTGATTATAGAAGCATTTAATTAACAAGAACTTAAATTTAAACTTAAACATTTATTAAAAGCTTGGCGTGCCGGTTTCGGCTTATGGATCATCAGTGCCGCGTATGTATTCTAGTAGTTTGACGCTATGAGGATAAACCGAAACCGGTACAGTAAGTTTTCAATAAATTTTCATAGTTGTACTCTATTTTTTTTTTATTTAATGAGATTCTCTACAATAGAGAGCTACTGTTCTTGATTCTTACTTTAAATTAGTTTGCGTCGATTTTTTATCATTTTTATTGATGATTCAGTTAACCATATAGATGGTCGTTGTTTCCGTTTTTTTTTAATTTTTGTTGCCCAAAAGCAATTTGCAGTGATGAATGTATTTTGAGTTCTAGACAATTTGCTTTACATTTAGAATGTCAGCACTAGATCTTTAACTCGTTTACTTGAAACTATTCAGCATTAAATTGAGTTTTTGGCGAACAATTACCTAATGCCATTACGGATGCTGGTCTAGTATTCCTAAACAAAGACACGATTGAATGCATTTCAAGCGAATGCATTGTTTTATATGCATTCCACTCTATATTGCAAGTCATTTACTTAAATAAAATCTAGAAAAACTCTCTATCTATATGGATCTTTATTATTATTCTTTTTGATATTTAATAAATTATTAAATAGTAGACAATTCTACATTAATTACTTCTTGAGATTGATATTAGAATTTAGTTTGTATATTGAATTTTATTTAGATAGAAAATGTAAAGTTAATATATTATAGAGAACTGCCACTTGGGTAAACTTCATTCGTAAATGTCAACAAGAACGATAGGGAAGAGAATCAACTAGATGTTACATTCATCTTCATAGAATACATTACGTAGGAATGTTTTCATTGTTGAAACTGTTAATTAATTGATTTTTCAGTTATACATACATATGTGTTTATATTCAAATTGGATATGGATCCAACAAAATGTAAACATTTCTAGGTGATGATAACAAAGTTTAGCTTATCCATTTTCATTAATTGTTCAATCACATTGTATTATAAATAGCTGTTGTATCAATTTACCTAATCAAACTCCCAAAACTTTACATCAATTTTAGTTTTCAATAATAATGTCTATCAGTTTTATACGTATGCTTATTTACCTCAAAGTATACGAAATATAAATAGTCACCGACTGGTTAAATTGAACAATAACTGTGAGAAAAAGCAAGCTGAAAAGGATTAAAGTTTTAAGTACAAGGATGCTAATTTACATAATTTCGTGTCTAATTAAGGTTCTATTGTAAAAAATTCAGAATTAAATGGAAATTACAGAATAATCGGAGGCTACAGGAAAACTTCTATACATTTGAATATAGTCGGATGTCCTAGCAAATTTTTAATTGCAATAGTTCTATTTATTACCGATTTTCGAAAAAATTCGAACATAAATGTCGTTGTTTCTAGCCTACAATTGTATGAAAAGGAATCTCTTTTAACTCCTCTCGTTTTTTAGATAATTCTGTTCATAGTTGAATAAAGTTCTATACCCTACAGCCCTACATAGTAAAAATAATCGTTATCATTAAAACAGAATGGGGTTTTTCTTGTTTTGAAGTAGAAAATAGAATTCTAAACGTTGTTTAGACCACCACACGACCCGAAACTAATCAAGTCGTCTAAAGAGTCATGTGGTCAATAGTTTGCATTACCTTTGGGAAACCATCGACGATCCGTATTTGAACCTTAATTCCTGAATGACAATTTTGCTACAAATAGAACAGAATTAATTATGGAAATTTTCGTGAATAAATTCATCATAAACAGGGTCAGTTCGAAGCATTAAGCCCATCAAGCAGTTGCGTAGGATTGCTTGAAGTCCGGCGTGTCAAAATCGACCACTATGATCGGTTATAACGACATCTTATAAACCCGAAAAGATGGTTATTAACAGGGAAAATTTTGTTTTTGCTCGATTGTTTTGGGTGGGCCGCCAAATACTCTTCTTGCCTCAGGTCTGCCAAAGGAAAAATCCGCCACAGGTTTGGTGCTATAAAGTACTTGTATGGAGGCGTTAATACACCTAGAGCCGGTCCTGATCGTTAACCACACAGTATTAAGAAACGGTTTAAACTGTTGAACAAATACAGTTTCTGTTTTGGTGTAAATTACTCTGTTCAAATGTCGCAAATGGTTCAAACACGTACAGGACGCAAAAATACATGTATTCCGGCTCAATTTTACAAGGTGTAGTATAAAAAATTGAGCCAAAATATAAATAAACCGGAACGTGTCGCGTGTCGTCAATAATAAATGTAAAGAAATTGGCTTTACTTATCTTTCAACATAAATTTCCATCAGATCTCACAGTTAATATTGAATAGACTGGCTAAGAATAGCCTGATATGACTTGATCTTTGTGAAAAAACCAAATTACTTACAATTTTCTGTTACTTTTTTGTACTTATCGAATATGTATATCTATCAATTGGTGAACAAAAAAATAGATATGAAATTAAAAATAAACATCAAAGAAAAGTGAAATTGAATAAAAAAAACTGGTGCTTTATAGAAAATTCGAAGGAAAGCAAATTGTGAAATCAAAAGCAATAAAACAAAATGAGTATTTGTATTATCATACTTTAAAAAAAAATGTAACACGAATACGGTAAAGAAACCAAAAATTTTGAGTTGTTTGCGCAAACTGACTTTGTACAAATCAAACGGAATGTGTGTAGGAAGTTCAGGTTGCGTGTTCGAGTTTAATTGCTCGCTTTTTGTTTGCAACCGCATACAAGACTGCGTGGTGCCTATGCAAACCTGCAGGAACATTGCTAGCGCAAATAAGCCGGGGCGTGTATAGATCCCTCAATAGAAATAAAAACCCCAGTTTTTTATTTGATAAAAATCATAAAAGTTGATAGATACCGGTGTTTGTGAGAATTTTTAAGCTCTTTTTCAATTAGCGAAAGCTTCCAGTTGAAATCTGATTTGGAACGTTTCCAGTATAATTTAGATATGTTCAATATTTTCAGTAATCCTTGTAATTTACAACAATATTCAATAAAACGGATTAGCTCAGATTATTATTTTCAATTGATGGTTTTATAGTTTTAACTGTCGTATATAAAATATTTATTTTGCTACTATTATAAACAAATTCTGTAATGTAAACCGTTTCAATAATATTTGAAAATTTTTCGTCAAACTTATCTACCTACATTGTTTGTATGTGAAAAATTGTTTTAATTATAGTTAGCTCCATTTTGCAGGTTCTTGTAACAATAGATGAATTTATAAATATTTGTAATAAGCAGCTTTCAGTAAATAGTCTATATTGATTTTTCTTTAGAACATCTTAAACAACTTGCGTAGTTGTAAATAACTTATTTAAAAGATGTATCTGGATAATTTATTTTTCATTAAACGCAAAATAAAATTCTTCGTAAATATTTGAAATTCAAATGAAATTAGAATTTTTCTATAAATATTTTTGGTACTCAACTACATTTTCGTGTATTTTCAGAAATTGGAAAAATGTTCAAATTTGATTTTATTGTAAATATTTTGGATCAGTTACTTAAACAACAAAAAAAATTATAGGATTTATAAACTAATATTATGCAATATTAGTTTAATGTCCTATTAATTATATTTACGTTAGAACTAATGATAACAATGTTCCATTACAATGTAGGGCAAACAAATAATGTCAACTAATTAAATGTCTATTATCTGTAAATATGCATGTAGGAGTACATAGAAAAAAACAACCATCAAAGACGAGGATAGTATTAGGTAAAAACACTAGAGTGATAAAAATGCCAGGACGAGATCAAAAAAGGCAAAAAGTTAGCTATTATTTACTATGAATATATAGCCATATCCACATAAAAGTGTGGTCTTGAAGAGTATAAGAGCAAAAGAAATGAGAGACAATAACAATCTTTGATACATGAATTGAACCGAGATCAAAGCACGTCGATTCCTCTACTTCAAATGTTGTGAATGGTGGTGGGACAATGTAGTATCAGCTTCGGTGTCTTGCAAACGATAATAGGACTTGATGATAGTTTCGATTCATGTATCAAAGATCGTTAAGGGTGACTACATGTTGTCGCACCACTGAGACTGTCGCCCTTTGCACACGTCAGTCGTTCTCATTTTAAAGTATAGTTTTAGGTAGAGAGAAAAATAGTGCGCAAGGCGTCATGGTCCTGGCAGTGTGCAAACATCTAGTCACCCTAATATGTGACATTTCTTTTGCTCTTGCGCCACTCCAGACCTCACTTTTATGTGGATATACCGGTATGTATAGATGTTCTGGTTCGACAGGAAGACTAACACAGACGAACAGTGCTTACGCTTTTATTTAGATAAAACAAAAAGCTGGATATAAAGTGATTGTTTCATAGTTCTTTTGAATGTCATTAAAATTTAGTTCTACTGTATTCAGTTTGTTCTATCGAGCTAATTTGCTACAAAGAATATTTCTATAAGTCCATTATGTTTTTTCCTCATTATTTAATAACGATTATTATTTTTCCTGACATATTTGTTTTTCCAACAGTTATATTGATTCAGTTTTCCTTTTTAACCAAAACGATTCTTTTGAACGTTGTAGTAAACAACAGACAATTAAATACAAGCCCCTTTCTTTATATAAAATACATTTTTTTTTTGACAAAACAGAAGAAAAGAAGTTCAATTTGTGGTTAATGGAAAACTCGAAATGGTTCAAACACCTTAGACAAAAAAAAAACGTCTAAAAGGTTCAAACATCAAATAAAGGGTTAGTGTTCAATCGATATTATTTTATTGTGTATGTTTATGAAGAATAACTGGAACATTTTACAAATCAATAACAATTATAATTGTTTAAAAAAATTAGTGTGAGGAACGTAGAAAAGATTTGCTATCATTATATAATTTATACTGTCAGTAATAAATCAAATAAATGCGTTTATGTTTGGGGTCATAAATTAAATTAAATCAACAGAAATTATTTGGCCAAATGATGTGTAGAATGTGGTGGATTTCATCAAAGATGAATTTACAAGGAAGATAAATCTATTTCTACCGTATTTTCATTTATAATAACTACATGCATGTGTACGTATTTTACATGTGTTGCTTTCGTACACGTAACTTCTCTTTCTATCCCTCAAGTTTATATACATCTACGAAGACAGATAGGGCTTTGAAATAGATATTTCATGGACCTTTATGTACACTATGTGGATACAGATTTGGTAAGGGCTTTCAAGTATTTTCAGTTACAAAAAAAGCCCAGTGAAATGGATATTTTTTCGCCTGATAGTGCAATAGGTACATAAAAAATCTGATATATGTACGTTTTTTTCCTAAATCCTCTTCACAACCCAACAAAAACCGAAAAAAAGGAATAAATATTATAAATTTAAACAAATTTGCAAGGGTACGCATAATTAAATGAACACTTGGAGAAGTTACACAACAGAATTTGTTCAGTTTAACGTTTGTAACAAAAATTTGAATGGGGGATGAAACGCAATTTAGAGCGCATAGTTCCTAAAGTATGTGAGTAAATGTCAATAACTCTAAATACTTTTAATTTTAACAGAATATATTATATATTAGCTAACATTTCATGTTATAAGTTATTCGACTTTCCAACAAAGGCTAAAGCGTTTCCCACACCAATGCGACTTTTTGTGGTCACAGCAGCGACAACGACAACCTTCTTTCATAGGCGGTAAATGGGACACAGTTGTAGTTGTCGCCGAAAGAACGAAAAATCGCATTGGTGTGGGAATGCCTTAACTTCCATGCTGAAATAACGCATCTCTAAATTTTAATAAAAATACTAACAATAAGTCAAAATGAAGACTTTGATGTTTTTTGTATTAACAATCAATTTTTGGATTCTTTTATAAAAACGCTAAAATAGAATATATTTGGGGTGGACTATTGTAAAGACTTTTTCATTACATTCACTGGTAATTTTTTCCCAAATCTAGGGAAAACTGTGAAAATAACCTTTTTAAATTCTTAATAGAATAGATCTTAGAATATTAAATAAGGCAATGTTTATGATATATCTACACGTATTTTTGCTGTTAAATAGCGCGTTTCAGTTTAATGTGTGATAAGACTGCACGAATTCCCAACTATAACTTACACTGCAACTTAGACTTTATTATTTTTCATATTTTATTAATTTCCGCATGGCACATTTTGTTCGTATTTAAACAGACACCGTCACTGCACTAAAAACATAACATCCCACTTCACTAACTGTTTATAACTGATCTAAAAACATCCAAGACCAGGATATTAATAATAAAAGGAAATTAGTAAATTTCCTGACACTATTAAACCGAATAGATATTTTAAAGTTGCATTTTCAAAAAATTACTTACAATTAGAGTAACAATCATTATTTATACTGCACTCATATATGTACATACCTAGATAGATACAAAAGGATCATGAATACTGTGACTAGAACATTGTAATGTATCATTTATATAAATGCAAAAACAGCCTGATTGAAACAGTTCGTGGCAGTCCTTTTCTCATCTGATAACAATAGCTGTCCTTGCATGGACCTCTCGACTTACCATTAGTTTTTCCAGCAAAACTAAATGATCAATACACGAAACTACTGTGCCCCTAAAAAGTAACACAAAAACTAATATAATCTTCTATTTTCGAATTTACAATGTGGCTGGAGAAATGAATCAAAATTTGCGACAGTATGCCCTTTCTCATCTGATTATAGTAGTCTGTGTTACATGGATCTCTGTTCACAGTACGTAACTCGATTGGTACATGTTACAATTTCTTTACAGGTAAATTTTCCATTCGGATAGGATTTGTGGGAGAAAGATTTGCCATCATATCAAACATAGGCGTTTTGTGCCATTCACTTATTTTCTGTTGCTTAGAGACAACATAATCAAAATTTCACGTAAAACTTACTGCATAGTTACATAGTATACACAACTATACAGTAAACACAACTCTCTATACTATGTACACCCCCACAACAACCATTATATTTATTGGTTAACCCATGAAACCTGTCTGAAACTAACCCTATCAGACGCCATTGTTGTCTTGATAACAATAACCTGTCTAAAATTTCTATCTCAATGAAACAAGTTGTCTAATATTTTGCTAATCCTAATGTTTGACTCCATATTAATCGAATCGTTCAGGGCAATAGATACCACAGAACTTTCGTCCACAGCTCGTACGTTTGATTTTACATAATGGGGTGTGAATTTATACTCCTTTCTAGCTGTCTTATCAGTATATGATTTGACATTATCTAGAAATAAAACGTGATAACAAAACTACCCTTTTTTGAAAAATTTTATTTAAAAAAATTTGTCATCAGACTAACATGCATTTATTTGTGTACAATTCTAAGCAATACATTCTTACATAGTAAAATGAATTTTTTATCACAAGAGTATTTACTTCTATTTCCTGCTATTTTACTATGTCTAAAATCACCCTGATATAACGGAAATATTCACACTTAAAATATCGTATTTAGGTATACAATACTTATACAAAAATTTCAAGCATATAGGTACAGATTATTTAAGGCATTTCCTCCTGACGGGAGTTACCGGGACTCCAATTCTACTTAAAAATCCTGGATCTTTTCTATAAGCGCAACAACACGCTGATGGGAACAGAAAGGAATCAGGAATTGGCTCACCATTCTGATCTACTGACATCAATCTTCTATAAATATATTTTTGCTTACAACGGGCTGAATATCCTGTTGGTAGATCAGTGATAAGATTACAAGGACCACCTTCCCTGAAAAAACATTGTTTTATTTAATATTACAACAATCAGGACTATATTTAACAGTGGCGCAACCAGGGGAGCGACTGTGGGGCTAGTAGGCTCATTTTATGGGACTGTACATATTATAGATAGATATATATTGTTGGCGATCACCCAGCCCCCTTCCCCCCCAATAAATATTTCTGGTTGCGCCACTGATATTTAGTATATATGTATATGTAAATCATTTTATACCGACTACACATTTCAACTCGTACACCTTGAACATATCCATTATTATCTTGTTGATTGATTATAAATTTCCATTTGTTGTTTTTTGTTTGTCCAACTTTTGGGAAGATAGTTCGTTGTAATGATGTACAGAAAAATTCCTCTTCTTCACCGACACGATTACTAATATGAAATTTTTCTTCCGGTATCTCATCTTGACCGAAAAACTCTTGACGAACACGTTTTCTATCTAGAATTTCTTGAATTTGATTATATGGATAATTATTGTAGTTTTCACAGAATGTTGTGCCTTCAGCACATTTTGGTGGACCTTCAATTTTCAAATTCGATTCAAATATCACTTGATAGGAATCTGGGAAAATGATATCTTGATCAGCGAAATCAGTAACATATCCATCTACAATGTAAAATAATAATTTGGGAATTTGAAATTCCCCACAAATGAATAAAATTTTATATTTTACCTCTGTTAGTTGTTCCTCTTGGAAGGATTCTAATTTTTGCATTGTCCTTTTCATATGAACTGGAATTTGATATAATCTCGATTTCTGTTGCATTTGTTGAAAATGGTGTTCTACGAAAGTTTCTTCTAGGACGACCTTCCAAACAATCTGGTATCTGTGGAGTTTATTTAAATTTAGAATAAACAAACAGTTTATATCAGTTTATACTTCTTTTTTACAAAAAAAAAGAAAAATAAATATCTTCTATTTATACCAATACAAAATTATTGATTTCTTGAATAAGGTAAGGCAGCATTCATGTTGAAGCACCGCCAAAAGACCATCGCACCCCATACACTATATTTGCCTCTGCCTAAAATCATACTTTGTAATGAAAACAACTGACCTGGGCTATGTGCGATGCGCTGGGCGGTGCTTCAACACGAATGCAGCTTAACGTTTTGTCTGCAGTTAGTAAGTAAAGTTTAAGGTCGTGGAGAGATTTTGTCGTCACAATTTCAATTGTCACATCATTTCACTTCAGTTTTTCAAGTGTTACTTCTATAAGAATGAAACAAATAGAAGATTTCAGAATCGATTCGCGGTAATCTAGACCTTTTAAAAACCTACAAAGGGGTGGAACAGAGATTCAGCATGCTCAGTTTACAAAGTGGTTATATGTATATTAAGATATCAGCGTCAACATTTTCAAAAGAGCAACCAAAAGCCCCCAAAAACCAATCTACTGCTCTTAATAATCAAAAGAAGCATGCCAGTTGTAGTAGTTCAAGCGAAAAGTGTGTCACATACAAGACATTTCTAAAGACAATAAAGTGCAGAAAAGTATTACATGATGATCGTGAAATGCAAATAAAAAGCAAGCATCTGCTCAACGTATTTGCAAACAAATTGGTGAACTGATGTGATTTACAAAAAGCTTCATCAAATTTCTCTGTAAATTTCACAGAGCCGGACTGGCTTACTTTGGTCCTAGGGTAATGTTATAAGACATCTCTTCAGCTGAGAACCAAAAGAAATACCTTAAAAGACTATCGGTTACTCTCAATCGCTGTTTGGCCCCCAGAGACGCGTTGGTCCCCAGGGAAATCCCCCGTCCCTCTTTATTGGTATTATAAGTTTACTTCAGGGATGTCCAAAGTTTTGACTTCCTTGGGACACATTTGAAGAAACAAGGTTGGCTCGGGCAGTACATCTAATATGCTAGTTCTTTGATTTCTTTACAGCGCTAGGGTGCGGGTTGGACACCCCTGGATTACATAAAATCTAATTTATAGTACAGAAAGGCAGAAATATTCGATGTGCAGTCAGTTTGTCAGTAAATGTAATAATGCTATGATGATTTGTCGTAAAGTAGTTGTAAAAGAATAAGAAATTGAAGTTTCTAGTTGATTGCAGGATAATAATTCTTACAATTACGAGAATTTTTCTTATTTTGTTACTGTGGCAACAGATTCTGTTTGTTTTCAGAGCTAAAGGTAGTATTTTAGAGGTTTTTTTTTTTAAAAGAAGCTTTAATTTTTTGTAATTCAGAGAAAAATTCTGTTATTAACAACACACCTTTCTCGTCTCTTTCGTAAGTTCTGTAATGTAAATATGTATATGTATAGTAAAAATCAATAAAAATCTAGAATTTGAATAAATATTATCTATAAATACGTTAACATCAACAACAACATCTAAATGAATTTTTATTTGCGCAATAAAATTCTCCTTATGTTTCTATATACTTTTCCTTAAACAAATAAAATTGCATAATGTAGTTTAACATTTTTTTAATGATAACAACAATAATACATAATATGAAATAATTGAAGTTTTTCTGATAGAAAACATTAATATGACATTGAAAGAAATTAGATTTTCATTTTTAGAGAACAAATAGAGGTCTATATGAGGACAATACGATAAATTGTTGATTGCAAACTATTTTATAAACAAACTGGTATGCAAATGAGTTTCGATGCTAGCCTTGATAATAAAATGGTAAATTTTTAAAAATTTCAAATGTCTATCAAGTAAATATATATTCCATTAAGTGAATTAAAAAATAATTACTTAAACTCCACTGTTAATGGTTAAAGTTTTTGATGTTCTGTCCTAAATTCAGACGGTACGAGTACACAACAAAATTTGATTTTAATTAAAAGTAAAATACAATTATTAGATCATTTCTATCATTTTAAAATATTGTTAGTGGTTTTAAATTTGTGTAAAATTCTATGTACATACCAATATTACAATAATAAATACAAATGAAATAAGTTCGTGTTTCACCAACATTATTTATACTCATTTACTGTTACTCGCACTAGTTTATGAGGTAGTACAAAATTCGAACATTTATTTTGCAATAAGAATTTAATAATTGAACAAAAGGAAGTGATAAGATAGCACATATCGTTATAGTTCTTAAAATCACAGTCATTAACCAAATTATTACAAACCACTAAACGTATTTCGTAAAAAATATTATTTACAAATAAACTAAACACTAAACAAGTTTATATTTAGAAAAATTAATTGCAATATGATTATCTTTAAATATGAACTGTAGAGACGCATTTCTCACTTGAAAACTGTTCCATGGCAATGAACAGAATACTAACAACATAATAATTTCATCCATAATTAACTAGTTGGCAGTATATGGAAATAAACCGTACCTACATTGTCTATATGGTCAGTTTAAAACTTGTTTCTTTACTACTTATATAAGTTTGAAATAACTAGTTTTCCACAATTTTGTGTATAGAATAGATGTCAATGATTTGTCGAAGAAACTCATTAAAGAAAATATGTGAAAGTTAAATGATAGATAATAATAGAAGAACTAGACAAGTCAATTGGACGTTATTAATTCCCATAAGTGTAATCTTCTAAATAGAAATATTTTTGCAATTGTTACGAGAAAAAGGGGAAAATGAAATTCAAAAATCATTTTCTAGTTTCACAATCTAAATCCAGTGCAACTGCAAAAGAGAAGGCACGTTTCGATATAAACAAATACTTGGCCGGAGTTATGGCCTTAGAATGTGACTTTATAGGTTAAAGTTGACTATGAAACTGGCCCATGGAGTATAGAAGTTAAAGTTACTACATCGAATAATTTTCGAATGCATAAAATCTAAATGAAGATAAATATGACAGATGAAAACGAAAATTCTATGTACAGGTTCGGCAATTTTTTAAACACTAAAGTCACAATAATGTATAATTATTGTTTAATATTTCCGTACTGAAAGGTTTTATGGAAAAAAATTTCATTTACCTATGCAGGTAACGTACATTAAAAGCCCATCAAATAGGAATAAATAACAAATTCACTTTACATACAGACTTTCATTGCATCAATATAAAAGAACAAAAATTCAAATTTACATAGTACTGCTGAACAAATCCTGAAATATCCTGATTAACTGAAAAGCTAAAGAGCTCTAATTATTATTATTAAAGATAGGAAGGAATTGGAACTTTTTTTTCCTTCCAGAAAAGTGTAAATATTGACAAGGAAACTTCCCAAAAGTTTAAGATCGCTTTCAGTGAGGCTACCTTTGTAAATGAGAAAAATTTTTGTTTATTGATTTTCAGGAAAATTAAAAGCGTAGGTGGTATTATTACATCCCTAACCTATATTTTGGTGAAGAAAATTGTGTTTGTATTGGCAACTGAAATTGGATAGATAAAATGTTTCCAGGAGATTGTTACTAAAAATAAGGTAACCAGTTAAGTAAGCTTAATTTAGATGAAAGTACTATATCAAGAAGAATTTATTACATACGCTACACGCGTTATAGTTTTTTCAATAAGCAGATTTTGGATTGTTTGCTTTACGATTCAATTTGTAAAATGATGTACAGTAATTGCAAAAACTCAATAAATATTTTTTCTAAACAACCAATCTCGACTGAAATTTTATTAATTCAATCTATCAAAAAAAAGTTTATTACACTGCAGTGATTTATATCAATCAGTCCAATAGCAGAAAATTAATTTCATAAATGGAAGATTATAGAAGCAATAAAATAAAAATTGAAAATTTGCATAAAAGCTGCAATTATTATTGCTCAATATTTTTACATTCAAACTAGGAGATTGTAAAATTAACCTATCTTTCATGAATTAATTCAGTTCTTTCATTGAACCGTAATAATATTTGAGAAGACATTTAATCTAAGATCGTTCTTCCTGAAATTAAACTTTTAAATAAAACCACAGAAAAAAAGTCCTTCAACCGACACCAAAAACCATTCTTGTAATATTCCATTAAAACTAGATAAATTATAGTCAACTCTAATTTCCTAACTGTCTTGTTTCAAAATAGATTGAAACAAGTTCAATTAATCACGATACAATAAAATTCTTTGCCTTGTTAAAAATGTGACCGATTTTCAACAAGACGTTTCCGGTAGTTTTTTAGACATAAAATATAAAAATTTTGTCTTAATTAATACAGACAAACGGTACGTTTCTAAATCAATCATACACGGTGATTTTTCATAATATAGATTGACATCTGACAATTTTCGGTGTGTTCATGAAACAACGTCCTACAACTATTAATTATAATTTACTTAAATGATGTTTACAGTCATTAGTTATCGCAGGACATTGGGGTGTTTTAATGAAAGCGACTAACTACAGACAAAAAAAGATTTAATTTCTGTATTAACGACGTAAAACATTATGTTTTCCAAAATTACTTCTATACTTATTACTATATCAATTATATCTAATTAGGTAATCATGTTAATTAGCTTAAAGCAATCGGGATAATACAATTGTGGGAATAACGAAATTGTAGCTTGAACATCCTCTATGTAAAAATTAAATGTATATAATATATAATTTACAATAAATTTTAATATATCTATCTCTTTCTGTCTGTTTCTATCTATCTATCTATAGTAATATAATTGATGTAGTGTCCTTGTTAAAAGTTTTCCTCAATGTGAGCAGGTTGAATGTATGTGATGCGTTGAAAATTTACCTAAAAAAGTCATTCCGATATGTTTAAATAAAATTTACATGGCACTTGCTAAGATATGTGTCTAATAATAAAAGAGATTTATTTCTCAATATTACTAGTGGTAAGTTGGCAACATTTGGTTAACTCTCAACTAAAACTAAATAATAATTTATTAGCGAAATATACGTTCAAAGGCACTT
The DNA here is from genome assembly GCA_037464855.1 of Iselma pallidipennis. Lineage (NCBI taxonomy): Eukaryota > Metazoa > Arthropoda > Insecta > Coleoptera > Meloidae > Iselma > Iselma pallidipennis. The sequence goes on from JAZBHA010000027.1 coordinate 101,119, forward strand.
TTTTCCAGTTACAATTTTTAATTTCCACGATTTTTATGAAAATTTAGCTCGTTGATATGTATTTAGAAAGACCCTTAAAACGATTACTGTGTCTCTCCCCTTATATTATATTACTTTTCTTGTGTAATTTGTAAGGAGGAAATGTGCTATTCAAATTAGCTTTCTACTTCTGAAGATTTTATTGCTCCACGTGTGTAAAATCAAGAAAAAACTCTGGTCGTCTAGCAACACAGAAATATCCTTATATTCTTAAAACACAAATCTCTATAATAGAATTTAACTGAGAGGAGGTGAATGATTAGTAGATTAAATAGAGTATAATTGTAACCAGAAAACAAAATTAGTGTCACATTTATACCGATATTACGATATTATTCTTTTGTTGGAATTGAATGTTTACAAGTTGATTTATTGTTGATTGATGTCTTTAGAAATATGACACACGATAGACATTTTTTTTTAGAATTCTTGTAAATATCTTGTTGATTCTTGTAAAATGATTCACAATTATTTCCAAATAATTCAGTGATTTCATGATGGTTTTCGTTACAAAATATTAATTGAATCAACAAATTACGATGGTGACTCGTGCGGTTATTAAAAGTTTTTGGCTTGTGATATAAAAAATTAGCCAGGAGTCTTGTATATGTAAATGTAAAATATGTGGTTAACTGCACTGGAATTCCTATTTTCAAGAAATCATAAATATGCATTTATCATTACAAGATACTTGAACTTTTCGATAATTATTGTATTGATAATTTTGTTTATGTAAATTATTGTATAGACTACTTTGTGGCTTTTTTATAATAACAATTAGAATACAACTTTAACAACAACTTTAATGTCGCGACTACACTACGAGATTTTTCTCTCCCTTTCCTATACAGGAGAGCAATTGTGCGTTCACAGTTTCGAAGTACGTCGATTTCGCGCGGCAGCAACAGTTGCGCTAGCCAATCAGAGCCAACAGATCACATACACGTGTACTAATCCTTAGCTTCCGATTGGTTATCGCAACTTTTTCTCCTGCGCGTAAATCTGCGAGCGCGCAGTTCGGTAGCAAAAGAAAAGATTCCCGTGTATGGGCAAATAATAGAAGTATTGGTTGAAGAATATAATTATTTAGTCGCCCAACCATTTTTTCGTCGAAATTTTCTGTATACAAACAATTTCTTGTTAAATATTGAATAAAAAATAGGGTTTATTCGCTGTATTTATTGTTTTTTTGCTCATTGTTTCGGTAGTTGATATTGCAATCAAATACTTGTAGGTAATCCCAATGACACTTCTTATGACCACAGAAATTAGAAGCAATGAACAAGGTTAAAGAACTATAAAATAGGATATAATTATAAACAAATTTTGGTTGATTTTATAATAATTGTAGGTAATAAAATAGCATCTTTAGAAGAAACAACAAATCTTAGTTGTATTCATAATTTATGTATTGAAACACCAAATAATTATCCAATTGATGAAATAACTAAGGCTTTACAAACTTCGAACTATAAAAATTGGCCAAAAGAAACAATTGATACTAATCAACTATATTATTATCAACAACAGAATAACGACATTGGTGATCCATTATGTTTAACAAAGAGAACTCGTATAATGCCTAAATGGGGCAGAAATACTAACAACATAGATCGATATATTGTTAATGTGGAATCAAATACACAACAATTTTTCATCGAACAATGTCAGTACGTATAGATATCATCAATATGTTAACAATTAAATTAAATCATTTTTAATTTATTTTAGACAAAATCAATGTACTGATATTTTCACCAAGCCAGGCTATACACCTGTATGTGAACAAAAATATATTGAAGCAGCTATATTAGTGTACGAAGCACAAAATATTCTTGTCGATAAATTTTATATTCCATCATGTTGTATTTGTTTGTTGAAGAAAAATTCTTGAAAAATTCAATTTTATTCATTATAATGACGTTTTTTTGTGTCAGCAATACGATAAACAGTTTTAAAAGTTTCACGAAGCTTTCAGTTAAATAGTGATGCATTTCTCATGTCTAACAACTTTCTAGAGTCGTTTATAAGTTTAATAATATTCTGTTTTATGCGCTAAGGGTAGATTTTCCTCTCGCAA
>JAZBHA010000027.1:108723-188189 GCA_037464855.1 Iselma pallidipennis
AAGAAATTTTGTTATTAATAAATCGCGTATATCAAGGACAAAGACGATGAAAAATAAAAGAAATCAAGGTTTTAAACTACTTTTCGTCTAAACACAATAGCCAAGTCATCAATCCAAATATAATTATTGTAAATCGTTTTTTATTTAAATACCGAAAAATTGAATGAGCCTGTTAATTCTACCGAAAATTAGTTCGATCATTGGTAAAAAAGCTAGCAGGGTTTTTTTTCTGTAAGTAAAGTTGTATTACACCAGGTGGGCGGCGCAAAAACCTAAATGCATTACATAAAACCGACAAAAATTGCTAATCAATGAAGGTCACGGTTTTTTTTTTTAATAACAATCGGTTAATTAATCTTTATTACGCTTTTATGTGTTCGTGTTTTTTATTGTTTCGTACATACCTTGGAGGCTACAACTTGAAATACCTAGAATTACAACGAAATATTTTTATTTCAGGTAGGAATACAAGAGATCTTTTCGTAAATTTTTAACTACATACATCACATTTTGATATATAAAGTTTAAGTCTTGACTATAATTTGAATATATGTATGTATAACACAGACAGCGACGTCAATTTTTGAATCAGACTCGAAGAATTGTTGTTGAATACTAATGTTAGTATAGTATAATTCGGTATTTATGAGAAAATACTAGAATACGAAATCGAGGAAAGAATTGTACGTCTAGTAAACAATTCGTAATTTATTATTATAAATCTTAACTCTGTACAAATGATAAGTGAAATCTTAAAATTAACAATTTTCATTATCACATCGATCTTTATAGGAACAAACACACGTACTTGGGATTCGAAATCTTGAATACGACAATGTTTGATTACTATTCAATGTTACCAGTTTAATGATTGTGTATTTTTGGACACAATATGTTGATTTGCTTAAAGGACCAACATCGAAACATAATTTCTCTGGATTGCTGGAAACAAGAAAAAATACCAAAAACATGTTTTCGTTTAAATAAGATTCGGGGGGAATTGAGAGAAAAACTTACACACAAACTTCGAAAACAATCGTCTGTTGATGTTCTTTAGTATTGACAATATATTTACGATTACCATGTGTATCTTCTAAATATTTCGGTTCTTTTGTAATAGTTCGTACTTCACATAATCCAGCCGGACTATCGAAACCATTTCGATTATTAATAACGATATTTTGATGGGGTTCGATGATTTTCCCAAAGAACGTCTTCAAACTGTCCTCTTTCTGTATAAGATTGTCCATGAATTCTTCATCTGGATAATTTTCAACGTCATCACATATATTATATTGACAAGTATTTAAATCCGTTAGTCGATCACTCATTTGTATGATTTCTATTTGTTTACGTTTATAACGGCCATTTGAGGCCGAATTCTAAAAATTTTGATACATTTTCGAAATAGTAATCCAATTTTTTTTTAAGTAAAAAAAAAATCAAGAACTTACCGTAACAATGATGAGAACATCGAGAATTGTTAAGAAAATTAAAATTAATTTCAACATAACTGCAATATTATTTTAAACAAGTTTGATGAAATGCAACAAATGTTTACCACGCTATTTATAAGATCGAATGAATACGTAAAGCTGCTGGTCAGTTTGTAAAACCATATTATCTATACACACACCGACCAGTCTACTGATTTCAATGTTGATGGAGAGGCATAACAAATGGTAATTGTTGTCTGTCCGTATTTTTATCGAAACTAACCAGTTTAGTCGATAAAGTTTTATCAATTATATTGTTATAATTAAGTCTGTTTTGTTGTCCACTTATGAATTCCTATCAATAATATGTAAACAGATCCAAGATGGACTTGAAACGACTGGGTTATCATCGTTTTTATTATAATCGCGCATTTTTATTCGTTAGGATCGATTTAGCGGTCTGTAGTGTTGGTTGCAGGAACAGGATTAGGAAAAATTAAATTTTTAATAATAATATACAATAAATATGGAAGACAGGTTTTTTCTGGTTCACCACTATTGAACATAATTTTGCTGTTACACTATTGGTTTAAAGTGTATATTCACTCTCCTGCAAGGTTTCTCCTCTCTTTATGGTAGTGGATTGGACATTTCCATACACATTTTTTACTTCATCTCTTTTTCATCTCTATTTCTTGTGCCATTTTTTCTCCGTTATTTGTTATACACGTTGATTTGGCGCAGGTGGAGTTATCCTTTGATCTGTGTTTTTACAAAAACACAAATTAGAAAATCCATCCTATATTTGTTCAAAAAATTCAAAATTCCTCAATTTATTTCTGCTTATTCTGAAATTTCCCCATTGTCAAATATTTGAAATTTCCATTATTTGACGTTGATTTTCCAAGACTTTGATGTAGGAATATAAAAGAATTTCCCCGAGAAATTTCAATTTTTTATATCAAACAATTTATAAAATCATACAATTATACAGTATAATAGAACAAGAAGAAAAAAGGCCATTACTTGATTGACGCATAACTCGGATTATCTGTTGTAATTGGAATTTTATTGTAGGCAGGTGAATGTTTCAATTTAATAGAAATCTTTGTCTTGACAATAAATGAATTAAAAATTTCTAAAAATCTCATAGTAATCCAAAAATTCACGATTCGTATAAGAAAATATTCAATTATTCAGAACAAATATTTGTTGATGTAGTATATAGCAGATCGGAATATTCCTTGTTTATCCACTTTTCTCCATGTTCTATTGTCGTCTGGGAATTTTTTCTTTATTGATCATTTACTTTTCCATATGTATGCAAGTCTTTCTCGATTTATAAAGTTTACATATTTATTCCTGTTTTTTTTTCTATAACGTTCTTTGTTGAGATACCCATATCGAACCATATTAATGAAACCAACAAGCTGAATATAAATTGACCAATATAAACGGTATTTCAACCGAAATTACTACAACCATGAAACAAGAAGATGCTAAAAAACAAGCGAACCGAGATAACTTGCATATTTTTTGGTTTATAAAACACAAAATATGTTGACGAGTATCAGAATACAAACTTTGAACTGTAGGCTCAAGATCTAACCCATAGGGTTCACGACAATGATGATGATGATGGCAATGCCCGATTGTTCATTTTATCTTTCCATAAGTATTTTATTATCAAATTCTAAGAACCAGTACACAGTGTCGGACTGGCAAGCTTTTGGCCCACCTGTGTTTGTCTCTCTACTTAGGGCCAGATTATAACTACTAGACTCATTTACCTATTGTTAGTAAATTTCAGGTTTAGTGGCCTTTCGTGTGCATGTAGGCCTTAAAGTTTTGGGTCCGACACTGTAAGTACATATCTAAATATGGTGTCGTCTGAAATACCTAGGTGTATTCTTTTATAATTAATGTGTGACGTCCTATTGTCTACAAAAAAACTATGACGTGACTATATTTGAATAGCGATAGTTTCTTTACCGTTAAATTATAATATTTGGGTATTTACCCAGGTTAAGGTAGGTCTGATAAGCATACACGCCTCTCTATTGGTATAACATTTATTATTGTTTTTCATAAAACTACATTAATTCAATAGTTGTACAGTGTTTATCAAAAAGAATTTCACAAAAAATTTGCAAAATATAATATAGACTCTAATTGCAACATATTTTTAATTACTTGGTAATTAAACATAAATTGATCTGTTATTGGAGTTCTAACATTCTCCCATGAAACAATCGCTTCGATAAGCACAAATACATGTCTGTGGAATTCTAAATCGTCCATACGATAATGTTTGATTATTCTCCAATGCTATCAATTTAATAATTGAATATTTCTGTGCACAATAAGTCTTTACATTTATAGGACCATCATAACATTTATGTCCACGATTTCTGAAAAATAATCACACAATAATTAATTAATCAGAAAAGTGTAAAATTGAACTTATAAACTTACGCACACGTTTCATAGACAATCAATTGTTGATTTTCATCAGTATTCACAATAAATCTATGATTACCAAAGATATCTTTTAAAAATCTCGGTTTTTTTGTGTATGTTACCGTTTCACAAAGTCCAGTAGGACCTTCAGTAAAACCATGTCGATTGACAACAGTTTGATGGGGTTCAATAACTTTTCCAAAAAATGTTTTCAAACTACCATGTTGTTGTACTAGATTATCCATTAAATCTTCCGGATAATCGTCGATTTTTTCACATATACCATTTTGACAACCATCTACTAGTGTTGGTTCTTTCATTCGAGAAGTGACTTGTAATTTTTCCATCTGTTTCATCCGGTATCGTCCATTTGAAGCACAATCCTAGAAATTATCGTTGATTTTTAATAAAAAATTGATAAGAATCTATTGATAACTTACCGTAATGACAATTAAAATAAATAAATAATTTAAGACAATTAATAGTGATTTATACATAATTTCAGGATATCGTGCACAAACGGTCAGTGTCTATATCTGAAATGCAATTTGTTCTCCACACTATTTATAACACTGAATCAAATGTATACGTAAATCTGCGGTTTAGGCAGTAAAACCATATTTCCTAAAATTCGTTCATTTGTAGATTATAACCAAGGTTTGATCTGAAACGTTGTAGGAATAGAACTGACGTTTTTTGTTAAGAATTATTGTAGTCATTGTAAGAATAATAGATTCCCCGCAGATACTATAATTATATACATATTATATAAACGTATAATTTTGTTAAATGATGGTAAATCTATGAGTTGTGTCATAGATTAGGTAGAAAATAGATCTTATCGTTATTCCAAGATTTTAAACAGGGGGAAGACTTCCTCTGTAAATTTGCACAAATTGAATCATCAATGCAGTTTTTGTTGTCTACTAAAAATAGATCTTCTTCAATGCATTTATAAACAATAAAAAAAAATACCGAACTTACTTCTACCATGGGAAATTTCAAGATTCTATAAACAATCACATATGATGGATTTTCGAATCATAAGTACTCTTCTACAAATAAACTTCTATTTGTAGAAAATTTGTTAAATTTCTTCGCAAATTGCTCATCTAATAGTCAAAAAAAATTGTCTTCAGTTTCTTTGTAATTTCAAAACAATCTCGATGAATAATTAGGAACGTTTTATTGATACTGTTATGTTTCCAGCAAATATTCGTAAATGGCAATTTATTAGAGTATTTAATTAATTATTATCAAAGTTTTGAAATTCATTCCCTATCCACGATCTACCTTGAAAAAGACTTATTATTGATGAAGGTTATCTTTTTCGAATAATATTTCTACTATTTTAAAGCTTGATTTACAATAGATTCTCACATTTTCCAATATTGTTCAATGTAACTTGGAACGGTCAAATATCTATTCAAATACGGATAAAATATTAATTTATCGCACTACTGACTTCCTCTGAATAGAAAAAATTCTTTGTATAAATAGAGCACAGGAACTGTATTCTACTAAATCTACTCGTATATAGAAATATTCAAAGTTATTCTACTGGCCAATATTCTAAGGTAAATTTTATTCCTTACCAAATTATTAGTTGGTCTTCTGTTACTGCTTGGAAAGACACTGCGGGCGTGAATGAAGAAAACATATTTCACGGGATTTCCTTATTTTCTCTGTAGCTATAAAACTTTAACTCACGTCAATCGAATGCGTGTATTTTACTTCTATGCCGATTTTCGGTCAGTAAACTGATGGTTTTTCCTGAAAGAAATTCAAACAAACGTCTATTTAAAAAAATCTATTATTAAATTCTTAAGTACATAATGTATTGACACTGTTATTATGTCATTGTAAAATTTAGAAACAGTTAATTTATACACACGTATTACGTTTATAGGTGATCAGAATCAAAAGTTATAAACAAATATAAACGCAGGAAGAAAAAAACACCGAAATAACCGAAATGAATCATAATAACAAATACGTTATTACTTACGTCTATTGTAGAAAGAGAGTAAATATTGAAGACTCTAAATAAACCTACGTATTTGTAATTTTCGAGTGTATTTTCTTAGAAATGGTGAAATAATTTCATCAAATTGTCTAACACTTCTAGAACTTATATAGGAAAATGCGGTTAAACACCCGGATGTTTAAAGTTACCACTCAGATCATTTAAATAGGATTGAATCTTCCGATAGGCTCATAGTATCTCATTCAACACTCAAAGATGCGATTGCTTATTTTAATTTGTCTCTTTGTTATTCTATCACTTGTAAGTAATCAAAATATACTCATAATACAAACGAACGAACATTTAACAGAGTTTTCTTAATAACAATCATCAGGCTAGATGCGATCAAGTGTTGAAACGAAGGAAGAAATTCATCCCACAAGGACGACCATTCGATTGTTATCAACTCCTATGTAATACAACTGCACATTATCCTGAAAATCATATCAAGAGATTATTGAATAAACACAAACATGTCTATGATGATATGTTTGGTAGTGTAGTCGAACCAATTGAAAAAATCAAATTGCCAACATTACGATCAGCTGTTTATCAAGAAGATCGAAATCTTTGTGAGACAAGACAGACAACAATATTTCCAAAAATTGCCTATGATCTCAATATGGAACCTCAGTTCATTGTTAATATTAAAGATCATGAACAGAGTGTAACGTTTGAAACTTGCGCGTAAGTGGTTTGATAAGAAGTTGAATTTCTAGAAATTTATGTTGATTTTTTTGATTAATTTTTACAGATCAACTCAATGTCTACCCAATAAGCTTCTATTACACTATGAAACTAGTTGTAAGCAGCTCTATACAGTGATAAGACTTTTATATTTGACTAGTAAAGGTGAATTGAGATTTGGACGATTCTCAATTCCTAGCACGTGTGTTTGTACATATTCTAGGGTAGTTTTTTAAATTATATTGTTATTTATTTTTAATATTTAATAAATTAATTTATTATTAAATCGATGATTTTTGTATTCAGCTTACCTTACAACATCAAAAACTGATTTTCTTTAGAAACATTTCCGGAAGTCATACAATTTCCGAATGTTGATAAGATTCCAAATTTCTCCAACACTTTCATTTTTAACAGCCTTGCAATTTTAAATAGCAGTCTATTTATTTGGTATTTTTAGTGGAACAAAGTATGAACCAATCTAATAATATGTATCTATACAGAAGGCGGTATCAATGCAAATGCAAATTATATAAGAGAATCCTGAAAGTCCTTTCGAAAAAAAATATGGAAAAAACCGAATTCCAATTAGATTCTCTTAGAGGAAATTACTAATTTACTCAGAAACTAATTGCAATTTACAGTAATTATTATTTAACTTATAGGTATAGAGGTAAATTGTGAAAATGTTTCCGTATGAAAATGCAAAATTTATAGAGATTTTCATCAAAGAAAGTTTATAATAACCAGTTATATAAGAAATGTCAAGTTCACTATAAATTGTATTTATTTCTATGCTCCATTAAATTCCGACTGTTTTCTTTTAAATATCAATAATGCACGAGAAACTTAATTATTGATATGACAAAATGATAATTCTTGTAGAATATACATATATAGAAGGACGTTGCCCTCCAAGCAATTTCTAAAACCAATATTGAATGTATTGTTTCCAGAAGCTTTAGAAGCCTTTATTTTTTTCTCTCTAACAAAATATTCAATCTATAAATAACACAATTTTGTGACTCAGTAGACGTATGATCTCACACGTCAGGAAGTGATGAGGATGCTTCTTATTAATAATAATACAAATTTCATCAACACGAATGTTTAACATGAAACTGAAGTGAGCTTCTGGATTCATTCACAAAATGTGTTGTTAATGGTATCGTCAACTAAACATTGTTAATCTAGTAGGGTTGCTAAACACTAAACTAGATGACAGCGAACTGGAAGTCTTTAGATTAATGACTCCATGTAAAAATAAGTTGTCATATACACATTCTGCTTTGATGAAGTTGTTCTATGTCTTTGAAATACACAACAAATCCTCGAGCGCACTGTTAAAAGTACCTCATTATAGATATTTATTCAATGTATTGTTTTTCGCCAATTTTTGAACCTGAAACCCACTCTTTATGGATTTTTCGACAGCAATTTCTTTGATATTCTTCCCCGAGATTATAAAATGTTGCAAGCAAAAATATGGACCTTTAAACTTCAAGTTTAATTACAATTAAGAAAATTATCAATTAGTGGGCGAGAATTTTTTCAAAATAACTTTACTAATTTAGAGCTATATTTCTCATTAGAAATAAAACGAACATATCAAAAAAAAAAAACAATTTCTTTTGGAGCTTTTTTATAAGAATTTCTTTTAATTTACGTTTACTTTCTCTGATTGTTTTGACAGTAGATTTGTGAGTGTGAGTTTGCAGGAATTTATACAATTCTTAATTGACGCACATTCACTTAATCAAATTACATATCTGTAAAGTTTGATTGAAAATTGCTATTCCTGTACATTATCAAAACTAATATACACAACTCACGTTCTAATGAGAAACTTTAATGCATGTAACAATCATATTATATGTAAATTATCGATAAATCACGTAATTAAAGCAGGAAAATTTCGTAAATAGTATTTATCGTTGAGAATATTAAAAAATAATAATACGGAAAAAAATGAGGGGTGTTGGAATAATTTCAAAGTGGGGACTTTATAATATCTATAAAAGAAGTGGGTCATCATCAGTGCAGTTGCTTGAAGTGAGAGTGAAGAGTTGACTTGATAGTGAACTACATACAGTGTATCTTCTTTTTATACTTGTGTGTATATGTTTGTATATGACCTGAACCTAGACATTGCCATTATGAAGGTAATAATCGCACGTTTTCGTCCACTGAAGAACGACCAATGAAAGATATATTTTTTTTAATTTAACAAATAATCCCAAAAATTGCAATATTTTGTAAATCTATAACAAAAAAAAATGGGTCAAAAGATGTATAAAATTTAAAAAAAACCCTATTATTTTTATTGATATTTCGTTAAATGTGGCCTGAGTGAAAAATGGTGGATGCGCCGGTCGCTACTTCGGTCCATTCCTAATAATTATTCTTCTCAACTTCTGTCGTCTGTTTTGTTGTTTTGTGCTTTCAATTCACTAAAATCAAATAACGACAAATCTCATTCCTCGGCAATTATTTTTTGTTGTGGGAAATTGTCATTTTGAAAACTTTTTAATTTAATCGTTGATTTCAATGATTTCCAAACAACAACAACAACACCAACAATAATTTAAAATTCGGAAATGTCAGCCTAGAAACAATACAATTCGAATAAACAATGTTTATATGAAAAATATCTAAATTATATTTGACTTGATATATCCTGTTTTGCCGTCAACGTTGATGAATGATTTTCAAAAGAAAATTTTAAATTTCCGCTAATATATAATCTTTTATTATTTAGTGAACATTAGAATTGTTGTAATCATTCATTGAAATAACGAAAAAGAACTAAATTGTGGCTTTCTATTTTGACTTTAAAGAAAGTCGACGACTTGGAGATGTGGAACAACACTGTTTTCAGATTTCGAAAATTGCTGTTATTGCCATAAATAGATACATTTATCGTTTATATAGACTTTTGCACTTTTGTAGCTGCAAAACAGTAATTAAATATCATATATTTGTGTTTGAAAAATTCTAATAAATTCTACAAGGCAATTAAATCGTTGCAAATTTTCCGGCAATATCCCATTTTTATAAATAATTGTATTGATGTTATCGATATAATTTAGTCGAGGATTTTCTGATATGATAACATCACAGTTTTTCGTGCAAAATTAAAATCATTACCAGTTCATGGTCAACAATCTATAATCTGCTTTTTCCGCATGGTGAAAGTTGTTTTGGCAGAAATTAATATGATATGCTTATATGAATATACATATGTATATACAGTCAATCTCCAATTTGGAGCCCCCATTTGTCCCGGCTAAAAACTGGCGCTAAGGTGAGGCTGGCGGAATTGAACATATTATGGACTATTTGCTTTAACTTATGCATTGGTAGTAATGATAATTTGAGAACGCTTACAACTGGCTCCTAACAATGTGAAAATTTCTTATTTTGTTTTGACTATTGACTGTGCAGATATTGAGTTTTTTCTCCGATTGTTCCATGCCGTAAACTACATATAACCCTAAAAGGCGCATTTTGCGGTGGGCGGCTGATGGATGTGGCATTTTCATATCGGCATTTTCTTCTTGTAGTTTTATAGGCAAAGGTTGCACCGAACCGGAGGTTGACTGTATATAAAATAACGAAAACAGACAAAAAGAAGCAAAACATAAAATTCCATGTGACATATAAACCTGAAAAGCGACTCTATATATAATTTTATGGTTCAGAACTTTGAAATACTAGCGGTATAGTCAATTTTCGTATTTTATAACTAACAAATTGAAAAAATTACTTAAATGAAGAAAACAATTTTTTTTGGATGGATGATTTAATTTTATAACCATATCCAATTTCCAAATATAATCGAAATATGGCATGTTATATAATCGTCTTAGGGCCACTTGTACAAATGACGAATACCTCAAGTACCACGTTATCCCTGCAGTGCAAAAATCTATTTTACAACAGGATACAATATCCGGAATAAATAAATTTAGGAATAGATCTATTCCATAATCTAGAAAATGGATCAATCTGATAACCAGACGATATGTCAATACTAAACCGTGAATTATAAAATTAGTCTTGATTTTTTTCAGGCTATAAGTTTACTCCTGCTATAACTATTCCGATGGTTGTTCCTAGTCTATAGAAGTGGCCCTTTTGTAGTTTTATGAGCAAACCTGATGCAAATTGCAGTTCAATAGTTTTTAAATAAACTAAAATGGAAAGATAATAGAAGTACAGTCAACCCCCGATTCGGTGCCACCCGACTCGGCGCCACCTTCGCCTAACGCCTATGAACCTGTAAGAACAAAAGTGTCCCATATAAGAGCGCATATGTTCAATTCACCGCCACGTTTTCAATCGGGACAAATGGCGGTGCTGAAACGGGAATTGACTGTATTGGAAAGACGCAGAAAAGTACGGTATATGGTTATAACGGCAGTCCTGCGAGTGCCGTTACAGCCGAGTTCTACTGTATTACAAATTCGCACAAATATAAAAGATAAATGAATGGGACAAACAAAACGGAAAGGGATTGAATGCAAAATTTTGTACGAGCTTTAAGAAAGTGGAACCAAAAAATATGATAAATATTGAAAGGGAAATTGAATTCAAACAATTATTCTTTGTCGTTTATTAAATTTTGTCATCTTATGAATATTAATTTCTGTAAAACTCGGGTAAAAATAATGGAAAATTATGTGGAATTGAAGAAACTGGCTATCAAGCTTTTGCAATGCAGAATCACCAACTTAAACAATAGATAAAATTAATTCAAATGGTATTATATTTTAATGATTCTACTGAGTAATTCTCTTTAAAATTTAGAAAATCATTGAATAATGTATATGCGTTTAATGATGTTTCCCAAACCATTAGATACTCAATCAGTTATTTAATATAAATTATTCGCATATTGGCCAAAGTGAAATTTACAAGATTATTACTATTATTATTAATTTTCTCATTACTAATCAACTTAAATAAGCCACAATTTTAATTAATAATATCATGTAATTCCTGTTATACAACTAATATTCTAGTGAATTTATGAATTTGAATACGCAATAGATTAAGTTTAATTATTATTTCGTTGGTTTTTCCTATTTTCAGGTAGCATTGTTGCTAGCCTGCACATGTGCTATTCTATCGATAAGACCTGTATCTTGTGCACCAATTGAAGCACCACTCAGTATAATCTCATTAGATGATCTATCTGAACAGGACGGTTATTTAGAATATTTAGATAAAGTATTTGCAAGACCAAAACGTTCACATAGTGATTTACTTAGTGTATTAAAAGCAACATTTGGACAAGGAATTAAATCGAAACTTGGTATGTTAGCAAAAAGTTCAGCTTATATTAGTGGAGGAAGTAGCAGTGGTCACGGTTATCATCATCATGGACCGGAAGTAAGTTGCACAAACAGTTCTGTTTAGTTTATCTGTAGTGGTTTTAACACGTTTCTGCTTTTTATTTGATAACGTCACCAAATGCATTGGAATTCAACAAAACTTTTGGCGGGTATAGCGAATTCACAAGAAAAAAACTGATAAAAGTCGGATTAAAGATTAAATTTTGCAAAATTTATGCCTGATCGATTCTAATTTAATTGCAAAATTACTTTGTTTTAGATACACGATCATAAATCGTTTGATTTCTGGTCATTGAAAAAATCAATTTTAAATACACTCTTACAAGCTGTCAAAGCCATTAAAGGTGGTGTAATAGCCATAAAAGGTCAACTGATAAAAGGAAGTGGCTATCTTATTTCGGCTAAAGGTAAACTGCTCAGTGCAAAAGGAGAAGCAATCACAAATGTTGGAAAACATATAGCCTCATCAGCACAATTAAGTCCACATGGTGGTAGTGGCCATGAAGGTAAATTTATTCATAAATCTTTTAACGATGAAAATGAAGATTGCTAGTTGAAGTAATACCGGAAAATAATGTAATTAAATTTAAAAAAAAAATATTTAAAACAAAAAATTGGTTTACGTATACGTGTAAATATTACAATAGATAGCAATCCAAAAATTGCATGTGATAGTATCCTGTTTATTGTCCTATAATTCTATATTATTGGCCGGATTTACATAATTTCCAAAGAATTATTGTTTTCTTTTTATTATTATAAGTAGAAATTTTTATATTTAACAATAATAATACTGATTTGAATTGTGATGTAATTAGTTATTCATACATGAAATATTAAGGAAATATTGCTCTTTTTTATTGTCAACTATTCAATCACGGTAGTGAAAATATGCAGTTTATTGAAATTATTTCTTCATAAAATGTACTCTAATTCTCATAATTACAAAAGTACGTTATTTTCTCATTGCAATATCAAATATTGATTTTATAACTTCATTATAAGAGGTTGTAAGTTTAAATTATATTGAAAAAATGGTTAAGTTCAGCATAGCGGTTTCAATACCAAAGTTTGAAGTATTTACAACAATTTACCAAATTTTGTAAGAAACTTGGTTTAAGGAATTTCACCCAAAATGATAATTTGAATTTCTATTGGAAATTCATTATTTATCCTGTCTACAACTCAATTTTTCTTGTATATAGACCTATATAACATTGCTTTGAATGAATGTCCTTGCAGTAGTTTGAAATTTATATTTAATGATTCTGATGTATATTTTTCTGAAAAATAAAGATACTTTTGAGTGTTTGTAAATTTCTTTATAAGGATGAAAACTGAAAAAGCTATTTGTTATTATCGTTTTCAATAAAAGGATAATTGCAGAGTTGATAGATAATCAGCCCATTTTGGAAAAAGTGGAGAAATAAGTATGCGGAAAATGTTCAAGAGGTCGAGTTATCCCGAAATGGGACTTATTGTTAGTTCAACCTTGTAGCGTGTACCGATCTCGAGATATAGGCACTCAAATTGAGATTATGAGATGAAAACTTTGAAGCTCCGTAACTTCTACATCACAGCATGTAGATTTTGACCCAATTTGATACAAAGGCACTACTAGCCAAGGATTATCAGAAAACAAAATCTGTCAAAGAACGTCGAATTACGGGGCTCTAGAGCTGAACTAAGGCACAGTTCAGGGTGACTCTCTGACCTCCTGAACATCTTCCGCATGCAGGTGAACAATTTTTCCAAAATGGACCGATTTTCTGTTTAATCCCGGGATTGTACTTTGTTATCTCAACAATCGACTATTGCTGAAATAAAAAGCTCAAAAAAAACCTATCCTCTCTTTTTTGTTAACTTTCATCTACTTTACAATAATTATAAACAAAAAAGTACGATAATCTATAATAATTACAATTATTTCTAGAAATAAACAAGTTCTACATTTCATTTACAGTTAGTAGAACTGTTAATCAGAAACAAAATTAAGGCAAAAAACTGTAATCATTAAAATGAGCAAAACTTTAGAATAATTTCGAATGAAATCTAAATTAAAAAGAAAACAAATATCAAGGTAAAAAATAGGAAGTGGGAGCCCACCTCCCTATTACTTTCAAGATAAGTTTCCAAAAAGGGTAGCAACGTGATGGTGAATTTAATTGCTACGAATAATTAATTAGCAATTAAAAATCTCTCCTGTACGCGTAATAACTACTATTGTATTGTATTGAAAATATCGATAATTTCCCATAAATAAATAATTACCAACTCTTTCTCATTCAATATTGAACATAAACCACCCATGTATATATCCGTATATTTCTCATACATATAAGAATCCTTTTACTGAATTTTCTGAAAGATCAACAACAACAAAACTCTATTGTGTGTCACGTTTAGAAACATACACATAACATCAAACAGAAAATTGATTTCTCGAGGCTACCAAGTCGATTGAATTGTTGAAAATAATAAAAGTAATAATAATAGTGGAAAAAATGGAAGAATAAAATGTAATTCTGATCGATTTGGTGAAATTCTCCCCAAATATTTACTCAGTTATCAGAAAAATTTCATTCTTTACATTGAATAATGCGTGTGATATTTTCCAGTCGTCAATTCTCATACGACAATACACAATTCTTTATATAATATTTATAGTATATATGTATATGTTGTTATAATATAGATATTTGAAATGAAAATGAAAAAATTGTCAATTTTCCACCTAGTCAGTTCCTATATCTCTATCTATTCTATATTGGTATAATATGTGATTTTGTTTTCTTTTTAGATTATCATCATGGTCATTATTATCATCACTCATCTGGACCATCAGCAGATTATGGTTCGCCATCAGCACCCGGTCCTGAATATCATGTGCCAGAACATCACCATTCACCTCACCATGAAGGTATGCAAAACATACAAAGAGACGTCGCCGTCGCATTATTCAAATTTTCTAATGAACTATAGTATACGTAATAATAATACACAATCACACATCATATGCTTGACAAACTGTAAACTCATTTATCATACAACCATTATTGACTTATGCAGCATTGTCGCAAGGTGAACGTACAATAGAATTTCGTACAATTTCACTAGACAGACAATTAAGAGACGCATCTCGACCAATTAAATCTAATAATTGTTCATTCTTGTAAATGCCTTTTTTTCGGTGAAAAGTGAAAACTCACCTTCTAAGTATAATAACCAAGTTCGTCTAATCATTCACCTTTGTTTTTGTGTATTATATTACAATATAATACAGTAGAGGTCAAGGTTATCAAGTTCAAACTTTCCAATGCTTTCTCGCAAAAGGATGATGAACAATTGAGTCGATGGAAAATGAAAGTTTTGCTTTAAAAAAAAAAACATAAATATATATAGGAAAATGGAAATCAATCGGTTTTTCTTTTAAAAGAAATATTTTTTGATGAATAATAATTTATAGAAAAATTTCGTACAAAAATAACTGATATTATAATGAACTGGAAGTAAAGAAAGTAGTAAATTTATATGTTTGTAGATGATGACCGTCAACCAAAACGGTTTCATCAAGATGATACTTTCATTGGCATACTTGCTGGTTAAAACGCCTGCAGTGAACAAAATTAAAAACAATTTGGAATAATTTGTTGCATTTTCTAATGCAATAAACTACAGAGACAAAAATATTGTTTACTTCCAAAAATTGGAAATTTTTCTGTCAAACAGATGGAAATCGAATACAAAATTTGATGGCAGGTTGAAAATAATAAATAAGAAATTTATCAGTTGGAAACAACAAGAAAAGACGCTTCCCGAATTGTATTTCCGTTATTAATCATTCTTCAAGCTAATCATTTTATTTCGGTTTTATAGTTTGTCTAAATTTTCCACAGTCTATTTCCGTTTTCAAGTAAATATTTGACGAAAACACATTTTTTCGGATTGAATAATCATTTAACGTAACAACAGGTCATAACAAAACGTTGACGTCAAATGTTATCAAAATTTAGGTATATAGGTCATGGATTTCCTATAATCCGTAAAAAATTATCTAAATTTCCACAAATCTCCCGCTTTATATTAATATTAAATTTAATTTAGACAATAATGCTCTTATCAGATATATGTAGGTATTCTACGGATCTTGATAGTATTATCGATAAGAGTTCTAAAAACTTTCACTGTACCAAATTTCTAATCACTAATCTGAAATAATTAGTGAAAAAAAAACAAGAAACAATCTCCACATATGTATAAACCTTATACTTATAGACACACCTGTTTTATTTTATACTGACTTTCTAACTTTTAAAGACAAACCAGATTTACCACATGGCGGTATATTAGTTTTGAAGAAGATTCCGCACTCCAGTCCAGGACATTCATCACTGTCTTCAGATCATCACCATCATCATCCACCAGACGAAGAACACGATCACCATGTACCCGAATTCAAACCGATCCATCCATCTGGACCCAGTTTCTCTTCTATTGTTGGCAAATTCTTTTCGGCTTCTAGTTCTTTAAATCCGGACGAGCCAAAACCGTTTGGTTATACTTCACCAGGACACGATACTCATCATGATGTATCTCATCATTCACTCCTTCACGATCCAAATGAATATCATTCTAGTCACGATGAAAGTCCTCCATCTAGTCACGATGAAAGTCCCCCATCTAGCCACTACGAAAGTTTTCCACCTAATCATGAGGAACATGATAGTCCTCCGGATAGTCATCACGACCAACCACCGTCAGGTGACGATTATGGTGGTCCTTTCGAAAATGCTCCCAGTTATCTTACAGAAGAATCAAAGAAATCTCCTGTTAAAGAAGTACCAAAACCTTTCGAGAAACCAATACAACATTATGATGAAATTAGACCGTTACATGTTGCCATAAATGCTAATAAATCACCAAATCAAGGTTTCGATGAGGTTCGTCCATTGCCGACTGCTATTTCTGAAAATAATCCTGTATCCAGTCAAATTACTAATTATTTTTCGGCAACCTTAAATCAACAAGAAACATACCCACCGTATTCAGAAACACAAAATTACTTTTCCAGTTTTATACAAGACGAATCTAGTACATTGCCACCTTTAAAACCGGATTATAATCAACAAAATTTAGGTGACACTCATTTTGGTGGTTTTAAAGCAAACGTTGATGATAGTGCCAAATATTTGTCACCACCGGCTTTAAATCAAGACATTTTCCCACAGGGTTTAGGTGCGTACCGTACAAAACCTGAACTTACTAGTTCCTATCATTATTCTGGACCCAAAACTCCTTTTATCAAAAATATTCCTACGAGGATAACAAACAATAAAAGACGGCCGACTTTGAACGTTGTTAAATCGATTGGTTATGAATTAGGACCAAACGGACCGAAAAGGATATAGACTGACACACTGACAATAATAATCATAATAAAGGATAAGGTATTAGCCCTAATGTTTACAGCAAAAAACAGTTTTTTCATGTGAATATTATTTATTATTTATTGTATTTCAGATTTTTCCAATTACAATTTTGATGTGTATGGGCCGCATTTTTGAGAGAATATTCCAGAAGACCTGTAGATAATAAATGTAATATTCGAATAGTAATGTTGGATTCATATATAAAAGTGTGTGGTTTTTCAATTTTTTTTACCTATTTATTGTTGGAATATAGAGTTGTGATTATCGTTAAATTGTAAGGAGTACCTATAAAAATATATGTAACTTTTACAAAAATAAATAATAATTTAATTACCGACACCTGTACCCCGTATACGGAGAAAAATCGAAGTATATTCACAAAATACCAATACCACCACTAAATGTTGATTTAATGGAATTATATGGAATCAGAGTCACTGGCACAAAGAATCCTTTGGTGCTCTTTGTGATAACATCCTGTCTTGATCTCTAACTAAAACTTGTTATCACGTATTCCTCTTCAACACATGTTTTATCAGCTCAACTTCGAGACCCAAAGAAATATGCAAAATAAATATAGTAAACGTACAGGCATAGTTGTTACTGACTGAACCGAATGCGAGAAGAAATTTACATTTAAATACTATCTGTCCCAGCAGCTACAATGTGATCAAGAAATGTTTGCATTTATATTGTTATTGAAATCATTGCAGAAACGGTTGTCGTTTCATCCAGCAATCGGCAATAAACTAGAATTTCAGGATGATGTTAAAGGGAAAAAAAAGTATCTTATTAATGTAAGCTGGAGGAGTCAAATAAATAATGAAGAATATACAGTGAAACCGTCCTTAGCGAGCACCCTTAGATGGACAGTTTCGGATTCCACAAATATAGAGTTAAAGTATAGAAACGTTTCGACAGGACCGCCAGGTCTTTTCTATGGAATTCTGCAATCGGGATTCTTCTCCCAAGAATCTGAAGCTTCCCAAACTTTACGCACACGCCACTTTTCTCACAAGAACCAGTGCTTTCAAAAAATACGTGACACGGTCCCATTGATTCGGCTGCGATCAAACGGGCGTAGTCCCTTAACTCTACTAAAACAACTATACTTACGTTCACTTCAAACTTCATTAATATGATAGATATGCTTCCAGACGATTTGATTCATTTGTCACTAGAGTTATTTACAATTATTAAACATCCCTATGAAGATCATTAGATCGTGTTGATTCTCTGTCTGTGTAATTGGATGTTGTTATGCCAATTGACCAACTGCAATTAGCAGCTTCAGATCTAAAGCTTAGATCGGATTAAAAGGATCCGAATGAAAATTTTCACACTCAATTTCATTCTAAATTCATTCCACGATCAGTTTGAATGGAACCATTTATCGAATAGCGTACAATGAATGGATTTATTAAATCTCCACGAGAATAATTGTGTTGATGAAATAAATTCAATTAAAATCTTAAATCTATCCGGATATTTTTTCGGCAGATAATAGGAGAATATTTGAAATTTTTAAAGATTTGTTTGTTGCCTACATATATGATTAATTTTAATTTTTTTGTTTTTAAACATAATTAAAATGTTTGTCTCATTATCCTTGAGCTACTTTCTATTCTGGTAACCAGTCGTTTACAGTCACTTATTATCAGTCTCTTTTTCGTTTTCAATCGTAAACATATCTATATACAAATAAAGTAAGTATTTGATTATTTTTATTTTGAAACATTATTAATTTTTTTCAAAAATTCGTTCAATTCTTTGCTTCACAATAAATAACTTCTTGAAACAAAGTTTGATTATTATCGCTCATTAAATATTAACTAACATCTTATTATACATGAAATCTTCCAGTACTGGTCCATTATAATAACAAAACTTATATTCCAATATGAATATCTTTACAAACACTTCTAATTAGTAAATTTACAGATTATGCCTTTGGCACTCTATTCAGTATCTGATGGGCCTCCATCTCTGGCTGTACGGCAATGTTTGAAAACACTTAATATTGATTACAATTTGATCAACGTTGATTTCGGATTAGGTGAACATATGACTGATGAATATGCTAAAGTAAGGGACCCTTCCAATGAACCAATTTATATACAAAATAATACTAATAATAATTAATTTGAATTTTTTTTAGAAAAATCCACAAAAAGAAATACCCGTCTTGGATGATGATGGGTTTTATTTAAGTGAGAGGTATGTATCATGTTATATAAGTAAAAAAAGTCAGTAGGGCGACCTTGTTGCAAATACTCTAATAACAACTTGGTACTTATATTAATTTGCATAAAAATGTGTAACTTTACATCTACCTGAGATCTGGTAATTACTGGAAACTTATCAGGTGTGTTTGCAAATCGACAAATAAACCTGCTACAATTTTAAATCCCAGAATGTCGCAGTTATCTTCACTTGTGTATGTACTTTCTACTGTGTGCTCCGGTTAATGAGAGCCCGGATAAGAGAGCTTTTGCTCTATCTAAACATTATATTAAATTTTAATAATCTCGTATGGCTTTACCCACCTTCCTCAATTACCGGTAGCTAATTTCCATACGATGAGTTTTTATTCAAATATTCTGTATGCTCCCTTTCCAGATTAATGTTTTCAATCAAAAACCATTAGGTCAGTTTCAAGCTAATCTCTTAAAAATAAGGAATCGTACGTCTTGTTCCTTGTATAGAAACAGGGACAAAATCATCATCCCCATAGGATTTCAATTAAAAGCACCAATCATTAAAGAACGAGCATACAGAATACTTGAAAAGACTCACACAGATTAACAACACTATAGTAAAAGAAGGACGTTTCCTTAAACGAAGCTATACAAATCGGCAATGATTAATTTGTGCACGAATCGACGAGGTAGGTAGATAGTCCTCCTGTACGTTCTCCCTTTGGAGTAATATTTTTAATTAAAAACCATTAGTTCAGTTTCATTCTAGTCTTTCTGGCATCTTTTATTAAGACGGGAGTACATATTTCGTTTAAGTGTGAGAAAAAGAGTTGGTTTCAGAGAAAAAGGATGTAGGATATTTAAACAATTCTAATGACGTGTTCAGCGCTCTTGTTGTCGTCGTTCGAAGTTCTAAGACAGCCAATCAGGAGGTAGATGTGGTTCGAGCGACTAGAATTTGTGGCTTCTGATTGGTTGCCGTAGAATTTCCGACGATGACGACAAGAGTGCTGAACACGACATAGAAGCTAACACCTTAATCGGTTCGATACACAGTTAATAATCGATCGTTAAACAATTTTTTCCCCAACAGTGAATAATCAGTCTTATCAGTAACCCACTCCTGATGTAAATGAACGAATCTTTTGGGTGACCCCCTTGTTATTTCTTTCAAGTCATGAGAAGGACATTCTTGTATTAGGAGAGATTTTGTGGTATGTTTGAAGCAGTTTGTATGTTATGGGATCTTTTGTGTCCCATTTTGTACAAGATGTCAAACAAATCATATAGTGGTCAAAATGTGTATCCTAGACTTTAGAGTACATCAGTAATTTTATTTTTGTTAAAAATGTAATCTAATTTTAAGAAATTCATCGAAAGCAATTTCATTACAGTAATGCAATCCTGCAATATCTAGCCGATAAATACGGCAAGGATGATAAACTTTATCCGAAAGATGTAAAAGCTCGAGCCATCGTCAATCATCGACTATGTTTCAATCTATCTACATACTACCGTTACATTTCTGAACATGTTGTAAGTTATAATTCAAGAAATCAATATAAATTAAAATAAAAATTTGATTTCTATTCTATAGATGG
The DNA here is from genome assembly GCA_037464855.1 of Iselma pallidipennis. Classification (NCBI taxonomy): domain Eukaryota; kingdom Metazoa; phylum Arthropoda; class Insecta; order Coleoptera; family Meloidae; genus Iselma; species Iselma pallidipennis. Next base: position 129,918 of record JAZBHA010000027.1, read on the forward strand.
CACCGATATTTTTCGATTATAAAAGATCATCACTCAGTTTAAAAAAAGTACATATTGCTCTAGACAATTTCAATACGTATTTAGAACGACTTGGCAAGAAATATGCAGCTGGAGGTAATCCTTTTTGGAATTTATTACTTTAATTTAAAAAGAGTACCTAATATATGTTTTTTAAATTTGTTTTCAGATCACATCACTATTGCTGATTTCCAATTGGTAACAGCAACAATGTGTTTAGAAGCCATCAATTTCGATTTCTCTACATATCCAGCTATTACTAAATGGTACACAACTTACAAAAAAGAATATCCAGAATTATGGGCAATTGTTGAAGGTGGTATGAAAGAGATTAGTGATTTCGAGAAAAATCCACCCGATTTAAGTCATATGACTCATCCCATCCATCCTGTAAGAAAATCTTGAATTCTCCATTCCTGGCCAAAAAATATTGTATACACAACTCTTTTTTAAACTCATTTAATAAATAATCAAACATTATATAAAAACGTTTGTGTTATTATTGCGGTATCAATATCTAACTTAAACAAGCACCATTCTTATCATTAGATAAGAGTGGAGTGTACCCACGTATTTTCCGGTTACAAAAAAAAACCTAATGAAAGGTAGTTGACAAAAAAATCTTGCCTTGTTAAAATGTCGCTAATAAAACTATCAGTGGAGAATTTAGAAAGTAATGATCGATATCTTCATGAAATTGATATGAAACTGTCTTTAGAAGAGAATATAAAAAGTGTTTGTCGTTTATTTCAAAAAGTATTATTTAATTTGTGTGTTTAAAAGTAATTACCAAACATTTATTTTATAAATATTTCAGCCATATGAGAATAATCGTTACGGATTAAAAGTTTTATGTACAAATGATGGCGTACTAGTGAATACTCATATATCTAATGATAATTTTAATGAAATAAAAGATGGTTATTTTTTAAAACTGGATTATTCCTTAGATTATTATATAGAGAAGATTTTTAAACATACTGATGACAACGAAAGAGGGCAAAATTTCGAATATTTGTACAATTTGAGTGTAGATCCGGAGTTTATTAAACAATTAGGTAAGTCTAGAATTTTTATAACAAAAATACAGTAGACGCCTGATTAACGGGCTCCTATGTGAAACCAGATAAAAATTACAGTAAAATATATATCGAAGATGTTGCCAGTTACGGTGAAACCGGATAAGAGGGAGTCTACTGTATTAATGAGGAAATAGGTTCTTCCAACAAAACTTGGACATTTCTGATAAAGGAGAATATTAATTTTAAATTTCTTGTCCCAGTCTCTTAGTATTTCAATATTACAATCTTTTTTTCTTCTGTTAAAAAATTCGGTTTTCTGTTAACACGAACCTGTGCCACAGAATTCTGATGATGGATTTGCAAATTTTGCTCAATCACCTAAACTGATTATAGGTCATGGTTTACGATTTAGTTCAATCGAAACCGTTATATAAAATGAATTTCAATTTTATTTTTTTTGTGTGTTTTCAATGATCGCTGGAAGTCAGAGAAATAATGTTAAAAAATTTGATGTCCTGTCATAACATAAATAGCAGAATTTTATGGGCGATCAATATATCGCCAATTCCAAACATTGTGGAAATGCCTTCTGCAGGGCCGCCTCAAGTCACTAATATTATTAATATATAGCGTTAGCAAGCAGTGGTCTTTTTAGGCCGTTCCAGTGTGTGTAGCGGACGATATAAGGCTGCCTTCGTAGGGGTGCCATAATCTTGGCACCCATGTGCAGACACCTTTATGGCATCTATACGAATTGCTTGCAGATAGTCAGAGCCGGCCCTGGACTCTGGAATATCAATTTTATAGTAACTGGGTTTAAATAAAAAAGAGATTATTTATATTGAAAGAAAGCTCCAATATTTTTGCAAAGCTACATCATTTCCTAGTAAATCATTCAACTATTTCTATACAATTCCCAATGCTAGCAAGAGATTACTGCATAAAAGGCTTAAATTTTTTTTTCGCTAGTAGGATAAATTTTTATTTTAGCCTAGACAGATCAATACGATTAATAAAAAAGAAATATATATGGAAAACGAAGCGTTCAGCTGCGACTCTATAAACTTTTTTGGTTGTAATGCAAATAAAAATCTTTCAGTATCGATATAATTTTAAACTGCAACACATATATCTCTTTCATATTTTGCCAATCTAACAAAAACATACAAAATTATTAATGCAACCACCAAACAGTGCCGGACTGGCCCGGCCGGATACCGGAAATTTGCTAGTGAATCAAGATGAATTAGTGGGTGTAAATTATATATTTCGTGGTCACAGTCCGGTTCTGCCAGCCAGTATTACCCAAACATACCGTATTGTATAAATGAATGGGAATACTCAGTGGAGGTTTGTGTCCTTATTCAAGTTTAATAGCGTATCAAACCGCAGCCCGTGGGCCACCTGCGCCCCTCCGTAAGTAATAAGGAAATTAATATTAGTAAACCGATATATGTATAAACGATTTCAATGCTGTGTTTTATATTGAGTGTGGCCCTTATTGTTAGTCATACTCGATTCACACAAAATGGCCCTTTACAGAAAAAGTCTACCCACTGCTGATCTAGACTTTTCTAGTGCAATTCATAGAAATAAGAATGTAGAAGAAAACGTTAGATTATAAGCCTGTTCTTTTCACAATTTCAAAATTATTAGAGAGTCTTTACGGTTCATACGTAACGTTAGTAAAATAATGTGAAATATTCTTATAAAGAACAGAACCTAGGTAATATTGTTATTAACGGTAACGTATGAACGGTAAAACCTCCGAGCTTATCAAATTTTTATGTTTTCCGTACAATTTTTGTAGCAAAAACCGAAAAACATCGTCTATTGATCGAACATTTTACTACAAAAGAAATCAAAAACAAAGAACTAACAGCATGTTTAATTGCTATTGTTCATCTATTTCAAAAAGGATTTCTAAATGAAATCTCATCGGAATTATTAACAAAAGTAATTAATGTAATAAAAGAACCATCAGAAACGGAACAAACAATTTATGCATTATCTGTACTACATAAAATATTAGTTCATCGTGATGCCAGTTTTTCGAAATGGAAAGAAGAGGTGATTCTTATTTTTACTAAATAATCAATCAATATATTATTTAAAAACAAATTTTTAGATAATCAAACAAATACCTATAACTGAATTAATACCATTTATATGGAGTGAAGATTCAAAAGATTTACAATTTGGTGCGTTATTATTGATAAATACAATAATTCGATGTTGTAAAGGCGATAAACGACAACAATTAATTAAAGAAATTAATTTAAAGCAAAATCGTGAAATAATCTATAAACATATCATTCTAGTTGATAATGTTAATAAGAAATTAGCTCATGAATTATATGTTTATCAAACATTTTTATTAAGGTAAGAAAACAATTCTTTTTAACTACACCCTTTATATGGCTTATTGCGAGAATTATCACTTGAACTACCCCTGTATATACTGACCTTTCCCCCACCTTACGAAGACTGTTTGTCTCTTATTATCAGTGATAACGACAAAATATTGTTTGGTTTTTTTTAAATTCCGATTTGAAATAATTTGATTATTTCGCGCCCATAAAAATTGATTTTATCGACCGGCAATGTGGTCATTTCCTGTTTTATCGACCACAACCATTTCTGATACGGCTAGTCTAGCGGTCAAGAGATGCAAAACTGTTCGTAATTATTCGGCCAGTATCAATGTTGTGTTAAGGACTTTGTAACTTTCAAAATCGCCCAGACGGAAGCGATTTTTTTAAATACCACCACTCTGATTAGGGTTGATAGTCGTTTTTCCCGCGTTTAGGGGAAGGAAGTTCGAGCCGAATAGTCCCGAACAACTGTTACTTTATCTGACCGATAGACTTCTGGTTCCTGTCAATTGTGACGTTTGCTGTCAGATTATCAACAATTTCATGTTTTTTTGCAAATAATTACAAAAATATTGCAAAAATCCTGAAAATTTTCCTATATCAACCAAATAACGGTAAGTTAATGCCTTAATTGTTATAAATTATGTAAATTTTTTCAAATTTATTAATTTCTGTTTGAATTTCTTGCGGGGAGTAGCCAGTGGTCAGGTGGGATTGACTCACGTGAGTTTAATTACTCTTCCAGTTCAAAATCCTATAGTTTGAATCAATAGTGAGTTTTTATTAAATCAATTTTAGCAATATTGTGGTTTATTGATTTTTTTTCTTATAGCACCCTAGAGAAATGCGAGCAATTTTGGGCTACACTTTTGTTGGTACAGCAACACTTACAATTACAATTTTAACATTATACCATGTCTTAACTGGTAAAGGTGAACGTGTCAGTGTTGGATGGTTTCTAGCTAATACATCACCACATTTATGGGCATGTATTGGAATTGGTCTATCAGTAGCCTTATCAGTGGTTGGTGCTGCAATTGGTATTTATACAACAGGTGTTAGTATTATTGGTGGTGGTGTAAAAGCACCACGTATCAAAACGAAAAATCTAATCTCTGTCATCTTCTGTGAAGCTGTTGCTATTTATGGTTTAATAACAGCAATTGTATTATCCGGTTATTTAGAAGAGTTCTCATGGGATATTGTCGAACATAATGATACGGTGAAAGGCAAGAATTGGTTAGCTGGTTATTTGATGTTTGGTGCTGGTGTTGCTGTTGGTCTTGTTAATTTGTTTTGTGGTATAGCTGTTGGTATTGTTGGTTCGGGGGCTGCTTTAGCTGATGCTGCCAATGCAGCACTATTTGTGAAGATTTTAATTGTTGAAATTTTCGGTAGTGCTATCGGTTTATTTGGTTTAATTGTCGGTATTTATATGGTATCGAAAGTTTCAATGGGTGATAAAGCTGTCTAAAGATAGATATTATGTTTGTTTGTTTTGTGGATTTTTTTTGTTTATTTAGGTGGCACAATATGAAACAACACGAAAAAAAAAGAATATCATCTCATTAGATCTGATTGTATGTGTTGTGTAAATAAGTGTATGTATATTTTAAAGTTTTGTTTAGAATTTGATTTAGTTAATTTTAAGGAACTATCTATAATAAAAACAAACTAGAATATTAATAGAATTTTTGTTGTAAACCTGTCATCCACTACCAAATTGATAGTGCAAGGTGTGAGCTTATCAGATTAGATTTATCGATATAAATGACTCATTGTCGGTGTTATCATAGGAATAGTTGACCTGTATTCCCTGAATATTAATATCAGATCAAGAAATCAAGAAATACAGTTCTGATTCTGTAACACAGTTGTCGTCAAGTCTTTGTGGACGATCTTCTCCCCACCCATTTACAGCTGAAGAACTGGGCCAATAGTAGACAAACATACACAGTGAAGCATAAAGATGCAGATTTGTTTTCACCAAGTCAGTCAGCGAAGTTGACGATGACTTTATTACAGAATCCCACCGGTTGTTTGTCAGTTTACATTACAGTAAATTATTTAAAACAAATAAAACGCATATTAGTCGTTGTGCTTGAGTACAAAAGTTAAGAAATTTACAGACAATGGAGTTAATCAATTTGCTGGCTTCTAAGAGCCAGAACAGCACTCTGTGAGTGTAGTCCAAGTACTATCCCTAGCTATAGTCTAGCTAATTTGACTTGGCCCTTCTAGCTAAAGCAATAAAACAACCACAACGATACTGCTCTAGTCAGAGGGACCAAGTCAAAATAGCTGGACTATACGTCCCTATCTGAAAGGTTCAAATCATTTAATACAATCTTTACTGCAAACTTCAACAATATTTCCTGAACAATAAATTGCTTTCTTTTCAAAAACACAAATTACATGTATGATATCCAATTAAATACTTTCCAATTCTCCATCCCTAAGGCTTTATATTGCATATTAATTAACTCTTTGGTCAATGGAAAATGATAACTTATTGGATTTCAGTTTATTTGGTGAAGCATTAAATAGCAACATTAGTTTAGATGATAATGGTTTAATCAGTCGTGATGAATTTGAAATTGTCGATGATAATGTAAAAACTATAAGTATTTTAATGGATTTTGATGAAGATACACCACGCAATAAGACTGGATCAATTGAAAATTTATTAGAAATTGATAAAGATATGCGGTATTTGACCAAAAAAACAACTACTCTAATAAAAATTATATAATCTATGAAAATTTTCAGAATTTCATTGGCTTCATTCTCATCGAAACATAGTGAAGAAACAACACGAACTTCTAGTCGAATACCGAGCACAAATTTGAATAGTTTTATGGATTATGATACCTCAACAATTAGTGTATTGACACTAGAAGCATTAAGTAAGATTTATTGTATTTTATCACTGATTTTTATCATTTTTTTCTGTGTCTTTGTTAGGACATTATAAACGTTATCACAGTAAGAACTTTTATCAGTCACAAATTGAAGAAAAGGTCTACGAACCAGGAATATTTGCAACCAGTGAAAGGTTGTTCAATTATATCAATTTTGTTTCCTGTTAAAATATAATCTCTTTCTCTGTATATTTTATTAGAATTATAAGAATGTTGGCTAAAATTCTACATATTGGTATAGAACCGGATAAGACTAGCACTTTTTATCAACCGATAGTTTTCAATTGTTCAACAAGAACTCCATTCTTTTTGGAATTATTTTCAAGAACTATGTGGTTATTATCGAAAACTAGACGTGAAATGAAAGCATCAACAATAAATGATTATCCGAAAGTAATACATGTTTTAGAACAACAGATTCAATTGGTTCTAGTTGAAAAACCGAAGAATTTTAAAGAATTAACAGAAAAAATGGTCACTATCACCTATCGGACTGTTATGGAACATTGGCAGGTAGAATCGATCTAAATTTTAGTAACAATATTGATTAATTTGGATAAAAACCCAATTTAAGAAAGAAAAACAAAAAGAAATGGGTATTGTATTGGATACCAATCCCAGTGTACAGGTGTTGAAGGAACATTACATTAAAATTAATGAAAAATTGATTTTTGAACAACGTATGAAGTATTTGTTTAAAAATACTTTATTTCCAAAAATTCTAGAAAAGGTTTGATGGTTTTTTGCTTGATTTTCAAATATTAAAACAATTAATTCCTATAAATTTATAGAAAATTATTGGAAATTTTACTGCAAAGCTCTCTGAAAATTGTCGACAATTATTCATCCGTGATTTTGATATAAATTCAAAGAAATACGTTGGCGATCAGAAAACGTACAATATTTCAAATATCACTCATATAGTTAAAGGGCGGGCATGTCCTCATGTCAAAAATAATTTGTAAGTACAGTGGAACCCCATTAATCCGTCACTGTTTGTATTTTAGACGACCTCAAAGACACTAGGTGGGTTAGCGGGGTTCTACTGTATATTTACATTTGATTTTTTTTATAGAGTACGGGAGGCAGAACTTGCTTTTTCAATAATTGTGGATCAAAGTGAATACATCAATTTCAAAGCAAAAGATAAAAAAATGGCATCCTATTGGATTGATGCCTTCAATCTATTACTTGGTAAAGAAATCAACAAATATCATTGAATAATAATAATAATAATAATAATAATAATAATAAACAAATTACCATTCCAGATAAAGATATGCGTAGTGATTTGTATAAGAAAGAATTAGATGAATTGGTTCGAATGGATTTATCTCTGCATTTAATTGAATTGCAAAATGTTTCAATACCAAATAAACCACCACCAGTACCACCATCACCTTTTACAGTTCGACCACCACTACCACCAAAACCTCAAATATTACTGTAATATCACAACCGAATCGTTTTGTTTGTTAATCCGTTTTTATTTCTAAATCGAATTTATAATTTATGTCGATTTTTGATATGATTATGTAAAGATCCGGCTTGTGTAAATTGACCATTACAATATTGACAAATATATGGTTTCTGACCAGTATGTGTTAAAATATGACTTTTTAAAACACTAGCTTCTACGAATTTTTTCATACAAATATTACAATGGTAGTTTCTTTCGTTTTTATGATTCTTCATATGAACCTACAAGAAATGGGGATTATTGTAAATCTAAGGGAAATTACAATATTTTTACCCTTAAATGACTGGCTGCAATATATTTTTTCGGACAAAGTGTACACGCATATGGACGTTCTCCTGTATGGTAACGTACATGTGTATCTCTAGTTTCTTTTTGTCGAAATGTTTTGCCACATTGCCAACACTGGTACGGTCTTTCGCCTGTATGTTTTGTCATGTGTTTCTTTAATTGAGTAGTAGCTAAAATGATACAAATCATTAATTATTAAAATATACATATATGGGAAAATACTGACTGGCAAAAGAACTGTTACATCTATTGCACATAAATGGTTTCTCTCCTGTATGTGTCCTCATATGCATTATCCTACTGGCATTCGATCCACATCCTTTACCGCAAATTGTACAAATATACGGTTTTTCACCTATCACCCAACATATGTGTAAACATTTTTTAATAACGTAATATGCAAAAATATTACCGGTATGTGTTCGTAAATGTACTGTAAGATTAGATGATTGATTGAATTTCTTCCCACAAATTGTACAACAATATCTCCTCTCTGTACAATGAACATTCTTGTGTTTGTGTAGAGAACTTGAAAATGTAAATGTTTTATCACAGATTTCGCAACGGAAAGGTCGTTCGCCTGTATGGATCCTCATATGAATTGTTAATAGTTTATTCTGTTTGTACCTGAAAATGGTTAAAAACAAATATTACTACATACAGAACGTGTCATACATGCAGAGTGTGGGCTGGCGTGGAGGAACTAGGCGCTGACGATCTCAGAAGGATGCACAATGGGTCTGTTGAGGCCTGAGTGTGGAGGACCATCTTTTTCAATCCAGAATCTAGACAGAACGTCTCATTTTTCCTCACAAAACTTTGGGTTTAAAAATGTTTGTTTTTCAAGTTATAGTCCCAAAATTTAAAAAATTGAGATATCCTGTATATTATGGAAAAATTAAAGGAAAGGCATTTGAAAACAATAATTCCCTTTAAGTTGCTTAAGCAATTGTGACTTAAATTAAGCCACATAATTGTTGTTTTAAAGTATTAATTATTGCCAACGGTCAATTCTTGTGGAAAAAGACAAAATTACCTTTTATTGCAAATTGTGCAAACATATTTGTAATCGTTATCGTTCAACAGGTCAATATTGGCTAGATGGATTTCTTTTAGATGTTTTTTGAGATACAATTCACCAGAGAAAGGAGTATCACAAATCTACAAATTGAAAAAAACAAACATCTAATTAATAAAATACAATGGGCCAGTTTCATAAGCAACTTTAAGTCAACTTTTACTTGTAAAGTCACATTCTAGGTCCATTGCATGTTAAAAATACACAGCCTAGATTAGAGACTTTATTAGATAGGCAAGTGTGTACAAACATTCAAGAGGAGGTATGGACTTAGGATGTGTCTTTACAAGTTAAAGTTGATTATGAAACTGTCCCAATGCAGAATAACTTACATTACACATGAACGATTGACATAATTCACTAGTGTCTTGTAGATTTTTTGTTGTCGTATGTTCCATTATGTGTTTATCTAATAATATTGATGTCATACAACCTTTACCACAAATTGAACAAAAATACTTTTGACCTGTATGAATTTTCGTATGTTCACCCAAAGTCCATTCATCTAAAGAAACGTGTACGAAATATTTTTGTCGAATTTACAAATTAATGTAACACACTACCTTTAAAAATATCTTCACAAAACTGACAACGATACAATGGTGTTAATTCGAATGCATTACAATCGGTACCTTGTGAATTACTTTGACACGAAACGATTTCCGTATCCGTTTCCCATGTTTCTGGTAGACATTGTTCCGCTATGGTTTGTAGACTTTCCATAGTTTCTGCCAAATCTGATACAACTAAAAATTGATCAATAGTGCTGCATAAAACTGATAAATTCTCCTATAAAGTTGTATTACCAGTATTAGCTGTTTGACTTGTAAAATTATCAACAAGTGAATGTGATGTGGCATCATTGAAAATATCTTGAAATATCGATGATTGTTGTAACACTTCACTGCTACTAAATAACTGATCGGTTTTAACATCATTGATAATATTCGGTTCCGGTTGTAATGTTACTGATTGTAAATTTAAACTATTCATATACTGTCGTAGAGAAGCATCCGATTTTTCACACTGTTGTTTAAAACTATATGCTCTATTGACCATTTGAAGGCATTGTGTACAAATTTGACTAGGCAGACCATCTCCTTCCATTACCTGTAATTAATTATGAGATTAATTAAAGAGGAAAATTGATTGGGAAAAACCTATGTTAACCTGGACAGATGCACAAGACATTAACATATTAGCTACACACGCCCCAAATAATGGACGTAAACTAGATTTTTCTAACAGGCAGGTACGACAAATCTTATCAAATTTCATTTTAGATAAAATAAAATTATTTTCTTTAAAATAATTAAAAAGTAATTTAAAAAAGACACACAAAAGCTAGGTTATGTTGGTTGTCAACAATGAGCGACTAAAAGTCAAAATGAGCGCGTATAAATGAACATGCGTCATTGCGCGCGCCACATTTGGCTTATGCGCACTAAACGGAATTGTGTCCGGTTTTTAGCCATCGTGGCATGTCTGTCAAATGTCAAACTGTTGTCAAATGAGCAGTGTTTGGTTAATTGTAATTAAAAAGGAAATTATCTAAAATTTCCAGAAAAATCTAATTTTCTACTCTTAAATAGAAAATAAACAAATTAAAAATCGTTCTTTGGTCAATTTAGCAGTTAAAAATGTCTATAGAAATTGAATCTGCAGAGTTTGTATTATTATAACCTCAAATTTCGAAATTTTCTAAAATATTGTTTTTTTTCAGTGTTATTCGTCTTATTCAACAATATTTGAAAGAATCCAATCTTTTACGGACTCTTCATACATTACAGGTTTGTAGGAAATAAAATTTACAATATTTCCAACGAATTCCTTTAACAATTTATCTCTACACAGTTAAGTCTTTAATTGCAATTAATTACTTATTTATTGATAGGAGGAAACTGGAGTTACACTAAATACAGTGGATAGTGTAGATGGATTTTGTGCAGATATAAATAATGGACATTGGGATACAGTCCTGAAGGCTATACAATCATTAAAATTGCCCGACAAAAAGTTGATTGATTTATACGAACAAGTATGTTTTATGATTAATTTTGTTTGTTCAACTTTTAATTTCTGTGTATTAAGATTGTTTTAGAATTGATTGAATTACGTGAATTGGGAGCTGCTCGTTCTTTATTACGACAAACTGACCCAATGATTATGATGAAACAAAATGAACCTGAGCGTTATATTCATTTAGGTATGGAGCTGTTTGATTGTTAAATTTAAATATTTGATTGTTTTTTGGGTTTTTTTGTAGAAAATCTCTTGGCTCGCTCGTATTTCGATCCCCGTGAAGCCTATCCAGATGGTGGTAGTAAAGAGAAACGTCGTGCCGCCATTGCACACGCCTTATCTGGTGAAGTTTCAGTTGTACCATCATCACGTCTATTAGCATTATTAGGACAAGCATTAAAATGGCAACAACATCAAGGTTTATTACCACCAGGCACCACAATTGATCTGTTTCGTGGTAAAGCTGCAATAAAAGATCAAGAAGATGAACAATTTCCAACACAAATGGCAAGACAGATTAAATTTGGACAAAAATCACATGTTGAATGTGCCAGATTCTCACCAGATGGTCAATATTTAATTACTGGTAGTATTGATGGTATTATTGAAGTATGGAATTTTACAACTGGTAAAATACGTAAAGATTTAAAATATCAAGCACAAGAGAATTATATGATGATGGAACATGCTGTTTTATGTATGGCATTTTCACGTGATAGTGAAATGTTAGTTAGTGGTTCACAGAATGGTCGAATTAAAGTTTGGAGGATTAGTACAGGACAGTGTTTACGGAAAATTGAAAAAGCCCATTCAAAGGGTATTACATGTTTACAGTTCTCTAGGGATAACAGTCAAGTGCTCAGTGCCTCATTTGATCATACGATTAGGTATTATCTACAAAAACACATGAATTTACTGTTAGTAAATATATAATTTTTTTGAAGATTGCATGGCTTGAAATCAGGAAAGACTTTAAAAGAGTTCCGAGGACATACGTCTTTCGTCAATGAAGTGATTTTCACACAAGATGGACATAATATTTTAAGGTTGTTACAGTATTTTAATATTTAGTATTTTAACTCAATTTTTTTTTTCAAAATAGTGCCTCATCTGATGGTACAGTAAAAGTGTGGAGTGTTAAAACAACCGAATGTATAAATACTTTCAAATCACTGGGTGCTGGTGATACAACAGTCAATAATATTCATAATTTCGTTAAAAATCCTGAACATTTTGTTGTCTGTAATCGTAGTAATACTGTAGTAATTATGAATATGCAAGGCCAAGTAATTATTATTAAATTTATTGATGTTTTATAGAGAGAATAATAATTTTCTTTTTATAGATTGTTAGATCGTTTGCTAGTGGTAAACGTGAAGGTGGTGATTTTGTGTGTTCAACCATGTCACCTAGAGCTGATTGGATTTATTGTGTTGGTGAAGATTTAGTACTTTATTGTTTCTCAACAAATTCTGGAAAATTAGAAAGAACATTAAATGTAAATTTGTTTAGTTTTCTTTTTTCTATTATTATACATCAAATGATTTATATTCTTTGTAGATTCATGAGAAAGATGTAATCGGTATTGCTCATCATCCACATCAAAATTTGATCTGTACGTATAGTGAAGATGGATTGGTAAGACTTTGGAAACCGTAATTCCGTTAATAGATACTTTTGATTCGAATAAATCTTGTAAGGATTCGAATTTATCTTATTTAAATTTGTTCGCATAAGTATTTGCGAAAACATCTCTTTTCCTACTATAAATATATGTATGTTTACCGCGATAGTAATTTTTAATTGATAAGTTTTGAGTTATTATTATTTGAGAATTAATAATTTAATAAACAATTATCTAAATAAATTTTCCTCTAGTGTCAACCTTTCTAGAATAAAATAAAATAGAAAAATTACATCTCGATATGATCTTGCGGAGATTTTTTGGAGTTTCAAGATTCACAATAATTCCACTAATTCGTAAATATTAAAACAACAAAATTCATTTTATGTTTTATTGTGCCAACAAATAATAAATACCCATACATTATTATTCTTTCTGTTCTGATATACATACAAAATATATAAATATTGTTTATAAAATATTCCCTACCCTTTTGATACAAGTAGATGCTTTTTGTATTGCCGTTGATCGGCCTACAAATAGTGCAACTATTAATCTTAATTTGACTTATTTAGGTACTGTTAGCCTAATATCAAGTTTACAACAAATGACAGTAAAAATTACATTATCTTAAGTACAGCGTGTAATAAGTAATAAATTTTGGATATAAATTAGATTGAAATAATTTATCAACGTTAAATATCCTAAAATATCTGTAAAATGTGTTACATGTTTGATCAGAGCTGGCTCTAAGCACCAGCAAAACAGACACTTACTTGGCCCGACACGTTTTCAAAATTGGCATTAGAAAAGTAAATCCGAAACAACACTGTCTGATTGAAATGTTGTTTTTTGAGATACTTTTTATATGCAAAATAATTAGACAGTTTTGAGCCAATTTTTGCAGATATGGGTAAGAGGGCGGTAAACAACTCTGCTTACTTGGGCGCGGTGGAAAGCTTAGAGCCGGCCTTGTGTCTAATTATGTGAGGCATATTTTCAATTCTGATCAATAATAATCAATCGATTTTCATTTCTCGAATTTCTTATCCTTCTCTATATACAAGACAAGCAAATTAATACAGTAGAACCCCGTTAATCCATCAAAGCTTGCGCTTGGGAATACGGCGCATCAATGTAATAGACGGTTAAAGGGATGTTTCAAAATATTTGTATTGTTTGCTGTGATGATATACAGTAGAACCCAGTTATAACAACAAACCTAACACAGTCCGTCCATTCTATAACGCAGCTGTAACGATATTCGGTTACCATTTCTACGTCCATTGAGTGTCGTTATAATCGAGTCCTGCTGTATCCTGATCAATTTCTACCCATTTACTCGAAACTGGCAGTACGGAAATCATACTATGAGTCAAATTTTGTCCTGGGGCAAACTACTCCAATCCGTTTCTGGTCTTTGTTAGTTATAGCGGATTACCAGGGGCTTTACTGTATTTTGAACTAAATCGAAGCTATGTAGCTCCGTTAGTTAAAGAAATAGGGACTTAGGTACCTCCTTGTTCACCTCAAAAAGGGCCAGTAAAAAGTAAATTAATTGTGAATCCTACAGGTTCAGAAAGCTCTAGAATCAAGTTTTATTTTTTCGTTTACTGAAAAATCACTAACTATTATACATATAGAACCAAAAATTCAAGGAATATGAGTGCTTTAATTATAAATAAAGTTATTCTTCTATATTTATTCCTCTATTTTATATTTTTTTCTTAATTATTAAAATCTCCACGGTGGTCTTTCTGACAGTTTTATTCTAGCTGACTTACTCCTTTTTAATTTCGATGTTCTAATAATCATCATTTCTGGGTCTTCTAAGCTTTTTCGTCGACCTCGTTCACTTGTAGGTCTTTCTTTTACCTGAAAATATACACAAAATATTCAAATTCCACAAAACAATATTGATTTGCGATATTTGTGCATAATTAATTTTAACTAAATTTAATTGGAACAAATTACTTACATAAATGAAAGCTCTCCATTTGCTGTATTGCTTCTATTATGTGAATATATATCGGTGCAGGTTGAATTTAACTATTTTGTGAAATAATAAAGCCTCTACTGATAATACTAATGCATATTTTATTATGTAATACAATGTAGATATTTAGGTACTTAAAGTTAATACAGTGATGATACTCTCAATACCATCTAGGTTTATGCAAAAAAAATATATATAGGTATATGGTATAATACTTAAAAACAATTAGCACATTTAACATTCAAGATTCATGTATGAAAAATACAATATATTCCCACAAACAAAAAAATTCATCAACTTAATTGATTATTTTGATTGATTTTAAAAAAAACAGACACAAGTGACAACAAACATGATGTTGATGAATTTTTCACAAATTGGAAATCTTATAACTACCAATTCTTCAAATTACAGATAAAATTGAGGTCTTAAAATTACCAAAAAAATATCAAAATTTGCCAAAATTATAATGCAAAAACCGTTTGTTTTGGTCATTATCTATGTATCACAACAACAAACTATCCTGTTTTTCCTTTTATTATTGCATGTCGTACATTGTTTATAATTTTTTTTTGCTTTAATTCTAAACCAACAAGTTTTGCTTAATTATACTTAAAGAATGATAATGAAGCACAAGTGATCACTAACTTAAAAATATATATAGCGTTTCAGTGAAGAATACGGTGTTAGTGTAAAATCTAAATTGTATTCTCTAGCATCAAATATACAAATTAGTATTGATCTTTAAAGGAAAAAAATCAGAAAAAACAAATTAAACAATTAAAATATTACATCATGCAGTCGTACGGACATGCTCGTTTAGTTAGTTGAATAAATATAGTTTGATCAACGGTTACAACTAACTTAGTTTTTCTTGTATAATTATTATTAATATTATTGTTATCAATTATTATTTCTCATTAAAATAAAATCAGATAATTATGGATAAGAGACGGCACATTTATATAGCAACAAATTTAACGTTCTTGATTCAAATTTTCATCAGCTACTGGACCTCCGACCTCCGGTTGGGACGGCAAGGAATTCTACACAAAATTAATGTTAATTACATAAAAAAGAAAAACTACTAGTAAATAGCAAACTTAAAAACTAGAAATGAAGCTTTCAAAGTTTAATAGAAATTCATGCAATCAAATTTTATAAAATTATTGAAAGCTCAATAATAATTCAACCAATCTATATTAATTTTTTTCATGCTTGAAAATTTGTTAATAATGTAGTTTTGTTATCACACTTTTAATGAATATGAGTTAAATTGGTAACCGATTTTCCAAAAGAAAACCAGTTACTTTATCTAGCATATTTTTAAATTAGGGGTATTCACATATTACTCGTATGACTTGTAACTCTTGTAACGCATCAAATGATAAGAGAGAGAAGGCACGCATGTCAATTGCATTTGTTCACAGCTGCTAAAAATTCGAATTTGAAAAAAAAATGCTTCAACGCTACTTTGGCTATTTCCCCACCTATTGGAATCGGGTAAATACGAGTTCTCGTAGAAATACAAGGAATATGTGAATACCCCCATTATTTTTATTTATGAAAAATTATTTAGATGTGGATGATTGTCAATAAAATTTGTAAAGATACTCGTTTTCCTGTAAGAAAACAGATTTAAAAGAGAAATTTTTTTTTTATCTATCTATTATTGACCATTGATATGATTGAATTTATTTTGATTTATTTATTATACTATCAATTTTTTATGTCCATTTTAAAATTGGTAACAATTTATCGGTGAAAACAATTCCAGAAGTTACACTACTCACCTGCGAACCAGATAGGGAATGATTCTCTGTTGAAGTTTGTGAACGTTGTTTTAAATACTCTTTATCATCGAAAATCTTCTTCTCACCACCACCAGGTCTATGCTTAACATTATCCAATGAACCGATCTTACTTTGGACTTTTAATTCGATTTTTCTATTTTCAATCTGTGAAAATATCGTAAACAACAAATCAATATAAAATTTTAGTAAATCTACTACGAGAAGTTTTTATTTAGAAATTTGGTCGACAAGTGTATGAATTTTTTTATACCCCTTTGGTTTAATAATAATATTCTGAATCTTGTAATAAATGAGCTAAAAGTAGGAAAAAGCATACCGGGCATGTAACGCTATTTCAAATCAAAGTAGACAATGGACCGAGAACGTAGGACCGAAGTTTGATGCTGCTCTTACTAAAATTGGCATTGGTTGATGTTTTTATTTAGGTAATAGCAGTTGTTCGCAACCTAAGACGAACTATGACAATTTGAAGGCACCCTCTCTAAGCGCACTTACGGCACCGTGGTTGAGTATCACTAATTGTAAGTTATATTGAAGGTTCTCACAAATTGTTTCGTGTAGGAATCGAATTAATTGATAAACCAATGCCCTAAGTTGGTTCTGGTGCCTTGCTTGGCCTAGTGCACTGTCGTGCACCTAGATCAGCCGAATTCTACGACAGATTACTAGAGAATATCATTTTCAGACAACTATTTTAAATTGATGATCTCGCCACCTTTAATATCCCTATTAGCCTCACTTTTTCCTAATTAATGATCATCTGTCGTAGAATTCGGCTGAAATTGATCAGAGAAAATCTCAGCCACCAAATTATTGTCCTAATGTATGACTGTATTTTCGATTCATCCCATACTTTCACCTGAAATACCGTTGTACAGCCGGTATTTAATAGCAATGGATTAATTTTCGATTGCACCAATCTCAATCAAAATTTAACAGCGCGTCAAATATTGAATTAAATATTTGACACGCTGCTATATTTTGGTAGAGAATACAGTGTTCCTTCCAAATTTCTAATAAATGACTACATGTTGTGTTCAACCCAAATTGTCTCTAATTACATCACCGCAATTTTGTATTATCACGGTATACCACAATACAACACGTGAGGTGTATTTATAAAATTAAGTACGAGTGTAAAAACCAACGAAAGAGAAAAGAAAAAAATCGATTGGATCAATACAATCCATTTATATTATTAAGTGCTGTGAAAACTTCGATTTTTGTGTACATTAAAGACGTCACTTCTAAAGCTTGTGCTTTTTCCATAAATTTACATAATTAATTATTGTTGTTGTTGTTGTTCCTTCATATTGCTACCTAAAAAGCTGTTGTACAAGATGAAGCAACATATAAACTACTCACTTCCTTTTTATCGTTATCTTCATCGTCAGACTAAAAAATTTAGTCAAGTTAAAACCAATTTACAAAAAAAAATCAAATATTTTGTTGTGGTGAAAAGAAATAATCAATACAATATGAAATTATATTAATTTAGTTAATGATAGTTTTGTTAAATTTACCTTAACATCTCCACCACCAGGAGTATGTTTGATATTATCCTTGGATCCTACTTTTGGTTTTGCCTTATCTTTAAAATCTAATTTAATTGATTCGATCTTCTTATCGCCACCTTTCGGTTTATGGGTGGCATTCTCCAATGAACCAATTTTCGATTTTGCATTCCATTGTAGTTTTTGTTGTTGAATCTATAATTATGATAAACTGTCAATAAAATGTAGCGTGCACAATCATGAAAATGATTCATTTACCAACATTTTATATTAAATTTTAACACGGAAACTAGTCATCTTTTTTTCAATTTACATTTTACTTTTACCCAAAAAAACTATTGTGTATGTTACTTGGAAATATCTAGAAATAGTGGAAGGTGGGTCCCAATTTTCCTACTTTACATGTAATTTTCAGGAGCGTCGTATTATATTAAATCATGAACATTTACTTTGTACGCATCATAAATTGTGTTGGAACAAGTTCATTACTTTAATTACGCACATATCAGCATCATAATCACTTTATGTCCACTTTAATTTTGTAAAGCCACAATCTTAGTCTATAGCTCCCCCAAATGTTCACAAATTAAAGTCGGTCCAAGGTATAATAAAAGTTAAAAAACCTCACCTTTTTATCACCGCCTTTCGGTGCATATTTTTCGTTCTTAGCTTCAATTCTGGGTCCGGCATTCTTAAACTCTATCTTTTTATTTTCAATTTTCACATGACCACCACCTGGTTTATAACTAGCATTCTCTAGAGATCCAATTTTCGATCTAACTACCTTCAAATTTGGTGAAGGTGCTGATCCTACTTGAATCTTATTCATAGGAACTTCTACATAATGTAAGAAAAAAATATTAAGAAAGCCCTTAGTATTTCATAGATGCTAGAGAGAAATTATTTTACTTTTTTTCTCTGTTGCTCCTGGAGTGCTTGCAGTTGAATCGGGACTCTTCAAACTAGGTGATTTGGAACCACGTGAAAGAGATCGATTTTTCGTCGGTGTTGTTGATGATGTTCGATTCGGTGTTTTGCCGGAAGATTTCCTAGGAGAATTATGGTCAGATTGATCCTGAAGAGAAAAAAATCGAATGAATGGTTTTTGTCAATTTTTTGATTTTAAAATACCTACATTGCCTTGTGTAGACTCATCGACACCACTATCGTTATCTCCTTCTGAAACAAAAACATCAATTAATATCACAGTTGAGAAAGAAGGAGGGTTTCTATTGAGGAAAGTTCTGAATTTTTATTAACCTGATTTAAGAGATTTAGCCTTTGTTAGATTTTTTAATTCCAGATCTTTCGTACCAAAATTTATAGTTTTTGGTTTTTCTTTTTCAACAATTTCTTTCTGATCGCTATCTTCTTTCTTATCGTAATTTTGCGCTCTTGTTGGAGTTTCTGTGGGTCCCATTTTGTTGACAGATGGTGGTGTTTTCGTCACTATTTCTTCTTTATTATCGTGGCTCGGAAGTTTAGCAACTGGAGATGGAGTTTTCATTATATATTCATTTTCTGCTTTTAAATCCAGGGTTTTTGGCTGTTGCGTTTGTATTTTCGAATATTGATTCGATCTGATACCAGCCTCATCCTCAATAATTCGATTCATTCTGGAAGCAGCTCTAGACTCAGGTCGTGAAGGATAATCACTATCAGATTTCCTATCTAAATTCTCAACAGATCCAGATATCGATCGTCGTCTATCATCTTCATTTTGATTATCTGACACATTCGAGCTAATACTATAGCTTCGGTTTTGCATGATATTCATGGTGGGTTGATTTGTTTCCTGAAGAATAACTCCATCTCCACTCGTTTTAATATTGATATCGGCGGAATCCAGGGTTTGGCTTCTAACGATCTGTTGATTTTCTAAAGGGAAACGTTGTTGTTGGCCAAAAAATGGAACAGATCGTTGCTGGTAAATACCAGGTGGTCGAGCACCTTGGATTCCCGGTTGTTGTGGCCGAGGAAAAGGTGTCGGTGGACGGAAATTTAGATTTGGACGTATTGATTGAGGCGGTAGATATTGTCCTGGAGGTCGTGGCGTACCAGGAGGTCCTCCTGGAAGTCCTCTCGGGATAAACTGTTGACCAGGTGGTAGTGATTGTCGTATTTGTTGAGGCCTGAATGGTATGCCTTGCTGATTAGGAGCAAAACCTGGACGTATTGGGAATGAAGTTCGACTGTCTAAACGTATCGGTGGTGGTCTTTGAATACCAGGCGCAATAATTTGAGCCGGTTGAGGTCCTGAACCGTTACCGTTATGTTGTGTTTTCGTCTAATGGAAAGTTATAATTATAATCAGTATTTAGATTAATTAATTAAACTAGAGGGGGGCGAATTAATGTAGTGTAAAATTCTTTTGAAAATAGTCGTAGTTCTTAGCAAAAAAGCTTGAATTTATGAGAGGAGATTTAAGTATTTGTGGGTGGAATGTCGAAAGTTTTCTCTCTTGTTTTCAGTGCCAGGCTCGGAAAAGCTCCAATGACAAAAGTTCACGAAAACTTAACTACGTTCTTGTTTTTATGAAAATAACTACAAGTCAATAACATGTCAATCTACTATTGTAAGAAGAAATTTATGACAAAATTAAACAATACTCAACGATTTAGTATTAATTTATATTCGCGAGTTTCGAAAATTTTACATTCTGAATGTCTACAAACTGAAATCTAGTTCGCCCAATGTTCTTACCATCTCTTGTGCAGCTTGAACATCTTTTAAAGGCACTTTGTTTTCAGCTGAAGGCCCATTTAATACTGTATTTGGTTGTTCAGACATTTTAACTTTTTTGTTCTAATTATGACTGGAATAAATCGAAATTATTTAACTCATAGCGATTATCTATTGATTTATTATGGCATTGTGTGCAATTTAAAACTTTAATTGTATATAGTTTTTTTTTTCAGCTACTTTGCTTTTACAAAATTTGATTACACGATCTACAGTGCTGATTAATTTTGCCTGATACATTAAAAAAAAGTGTAATTGTTAAACTAGAAAATACTTTAATTTGCGTGATAAAACAATTTAAATAAAACCATTAATAGAAAACTAGAATCAAAGTACAATGTGAAAGGGTGTCAATTTCCTTCCTCAATTATTATAATCAAAAACAGCAGAACTTCTAACAGAACCAAAGTTATAAGTTCTACCTTATTATTGATAATGTTACCGTAATATCTATTTTTATTATATTTTATTTTGGCGGTTTATGCTGCGTGCATGATAAACCAAACCAGATGGATTTCAATTGATCTATTCTCACATAAAATCAGTTTATAGACAAAGATGTCTAATAGATGGTATACACGAATGCACCAGATTTACTCAAATAAAAACCCAAAATTCATTATTCTATCAATATTTTTGAGTTTGAAAGCAAAAATAGAACCTTCTCTGTCCTAATTCAACTTTATCGAAAAACCTTTGCCTATATCAAAGTGTTTATCTCAGTCTTAATCAAAATCGATGCCAAAGGGCTTGACCCAATCAATATTCTTCCATCATTATTAGTATAAAACATTTATTTATGAAAAATTATTCTAGTAATAGTTTTTTTATTGTATTACAACCAGCTATTTGTCTAGTCATTTCCTCCTCTTCATTGATTTAATATAGGTAAGAAATTTTGGATTTATATCATTGAATGAAAAATTGATGCTGTCATATTGCAGACAACAAAACTTGTTAGTTTCGATTAACGAAATGTTTCAGTAAAGAGTGCGTGTTAAAATGAAATTACAGATACACGTTAAAAGTTGAAACAATAATCTTAAAGGAGTGCTAGGTTTGCCACGTAACAATTTGCGTTGTATCCAAATATAATAATAATAATAATAATAATATTTATAAGGTTTTGTTAAAGGTTTTTACAAGAACCCATAATTACTTTCTATTTCTTTTGGGGTTTCATGAAATAATTTTTTTTTTGTAATGTTATTCGTGCTTTTCAGGGTAACGAATTTTGCTTTTCCATATAGTATGTCAATTATTGATTAACAAGTTCAAATTAAAACATTGAAATTGTCCCATGAATGGAGTCAAGGGAAAGTGTGATATGTTTAATCGATACCCTGAAGGTATAGTCCTAAATTTCTATTATAGAGGGTGGGCAAATTAAAGTGACTCTTCTTTCTAGTATTATTTATTCATAGTACCGCTAATTTCACGTGGTCGCTCTGACTAAAACAGTAAAACAACTACAATAATAGAGTAATGAGACAAAAATTACCATTTGTTAAAAGAGTTTATTGATGGTAAGCCCAACATATGAAGAGGACAATGAAGATATCTAGAAAATGCAGGTCCCGATTTTTTTCTTGTCTCATTGCTCTATTTTTCTAACTATTTTACTGCTTTAGTTGAAGGAGCCAAGTCAAAATAGCTTCACTATACAGACGAAATGAGAAAAGGTTTTAAGTAATTGCTCAGAAAGATCTGAGCAGTATTTGAAGGTTGAAGCAGATTGTAGGCCTCATCTACAAATGCAAGATTCCTTTCTCTATATAAAGTAAACATACTGGCACGAGAATATTTTAGTTTGGACACGCGGTATGTTGTATACATATATTATATTTTATGTAAAATTCTTGTTGAAGTATGTGTTACGAGTCTAAGATTTTTGAAATTACCCTAAAATTTCTGGCTCAATTTTATTACGTTTATTATGATTGCACCTTCATTCAAGTGCCAATTCTTTTTTAATTCCTAGAAAAACAAACAAAGAAAATTTATCATCATTATTAAAACTGGCCAAGGTAGTAAAATTCAAATTCACTTTCAGCTAGACTTTCAGCACGAGATTAAAATTGATTTTAAAAAGCGTGAATTTTTACGGTAAACTTACCCTAAACAGTTCACACTAATTGTAAGCAACATTTATAAAAAAATCGCATAATTATAAAAATAGCAATAAAACTATATATTATATAATAAAACAAATATTTTTGTCGTGTGAATAACAAATAAGCCACGACCGTTTTTAACCACTATATGTGTATGAATATTGCGTGTTTTCTGGTTCTAAACAGCTAAAATATAGGTTCGTAATCGAACGGCAATTATATTGTTATATCTGTTGCAATGTGCAAGTGCAACGTTTATACTGGTATTATATTACCTGTTACCGGCAACAACACACGGGGTAAGTTCACTATACTGTTGTATATAGATGATTGAATCGAAAGCTCACCACCCGGTCCGCTATTGCGCTGCCGCACGATCGATCGTCCTACCCATTCAAGATATACATATATACAGATAGGTCCTACCATCATGGTTGTATTTCTGTCCCCTTTCTACATTTTTTTTTCTTGGTCTCCAAATAATATTTATATTATCTCAGATTACAAATAGAAAACCATTAGTGATGAACTTCTAGAGCACTAGTAGGGTAAATCCAGAACGAATCGGCACGAAAACTTGATTTCAATTTAAAAAACCAAGTCACGTGTTTTGTCCTTTATTGTTTATTTATTAGCGACATTTATTTTAGTGATCATGGGTAAGGTAGATGGGAATACAGATTAATAATTAATGATTTTTGTTAAGGATACAAACAGATCGAACAATCGAGATTTACTATTTACTAAACAAATAACAAAAGCTCTTGTTTTTGTTTTTGTTTTCCTGTTTTTCTGCTTTTTCCATTATCCTGGATTGTTGTTAAACTGTTGAACATTTCAAAATGATGAAAATCCTAGTAATTACTAGAAGCAACAAAACCTATTCACGCTAACCCCTAGGTTTTTCCAATTAATGATCAATTTATAATTACTCGCAGGAAATCAAAAATTATTAACACGATATGTGTTACTTTAAAGTTACTTTACTGTTTAGGTAAAACAGGATAATTATGTGTTGTTTTGAAGAGAATTGTAACGAAAGCAAGTGCTTTCAAAACGAATAAATAGTCATCTTGAGCACTTCGTTTTAAGGATTCTCGGTCTTTTAATTGCTAGCTGAGCGTTAATGTTCAGTCATATGTAAAAATACTGCGGTTTAAATGATCTATTCATGTTTAGTGATTTTGATAATGAACGCTAACCACTGACATGTTGTGCAAACACTGTAAAAATATCAAACCAATGGTCAGTTTCATAATCAACTTTAAATGAACTTTAATTTATAAAGTCACATTGTAAGTCCACATCCCCACCTGAACGTTTATACGCACTTGTTTCTGTATCTAGTGATGTGTATTATCTGATCTTTTTCACATGCACTGGACTTATAATGTGACTTTAGAAGTTAAAGTTGCTTATAAAACCTGGTCCCAGGTTTGCCGCTCAAGTTTGTACAAATCGCTCAGTAATTCGGTATGTAGAGCAGTTAGTTATTCAATGTTGGGTATACGATTTAAGACAGATTGTGAAATGTAGTTGTAGATCAAAGCTCCAGAACGCATTTATTGCAATAACCTATCTCAATTACCTGCAATTTGTTGCTAATTATAAAGGCTAAGTTCTATTCTATGCTATAGGCTTAATTTTCAGGAAAATAATCTTCTGAACAAAACATTCCTAAGAGAATTATCAACGGTAATATCCCAAGTGCTTCTTAAATTTCCAACGAAATAAAGTCAAATATGATAAATGAAGTACTGCTTTCCACGATACTGCGTGCCTTTGCACCTAACATTAAGCTCAAAAATCAATTTGACAAAATTAATTTTATCAAATTCCTTCATTTTTGGAACAAAAGCCAATCGCAAATCCGATAATTTGCACTAGTGCCAACTAGTAAAATTTGTTTTTGATGGTAACAGTTTTTTAATGATAAATGAATAAATAATAATCGATCCCTCATATGCATTTTAACGGACAGATAATAATGTAAAACTGCAGTTGCAAGTAACTGTAACATAAAGTTTACTATCGTTATAGAATGCGGGTTACAATCTTTTTTTTTTCAACAAAAGCATTGGAAAAATTGATAATTTTTTTTGTATTAAATTACGAATTATAGTCAAATCTGGGCAAAAAAATCAATTGAAAACATTTGGGAACTTTATTGATCAAGCAAAATTTAAAAATGGAAACGTACCCTTCTAGTCAAAAACATAATTCCATGTTATTATATCTAAACTAAAGATTTTTGGCAATTTTAGTGTTGTCTTTTAATGAAATACCTCAACATTAATTTGCTTATAGATTTGATGACCCAGTATACTTCCTATCAATTTCATCAAATAGTGAAAAATCAATAGTCCCTCTAACAAAAAAAACTAGTACATCTTTCAATATCATTAAAGACAATGTATTGTTTCATGTTTCAATTGTATTTCGATTCACTGATAATAAACGCCCAGACCCATAAAATATAGAATTTATTTTAAATCAATAAATTGTTTGGATTTTTTCTTTTTAAATATCCAGGTTAGTAACCTGCATATTTTTTATTTTCTAGAAAACTTCGTGCCAATAACTTGCTACCTACGAGAATCTTTCAAGAAGCTAAAAATATTTCATTTAGGTACACACAACATCTGACTGTGAGAAATACAAATTTTTCAAAATTTCTTCCACAGAACACCCATAGGAACTTTGTTGGCAGGAATAATTCACGCCAACAACTTGTAAATTACAATATTGCAGGAATTATTGTCAGGGCCGGACTGGCTCACCTTAGCCCTTGGGGGAATTCATAAGAAAAGAATACATGTCTTCAAAAAAAAATACCTTAAAGAATTATCGGTGGCCTCTCAAACGCCATTTGGCCCCCAAAACCTCATTGTCCCCCTGGGAAATCTCCCCATATCCCCCCCTGTCCAGTCCCGCCCTGATTATTGTAATTTGTAATAAGGAAAATATAGTATTATCGATCAAAAAGCTCTAAAACTAGTGCGTAGTTGAATTGTGTCAAAGTGGAAGTTTATTGCACCCTTTGTATTATTATTTCCTATAATGACACGACTAACATTTAATCCTATTATTATTATTGTTATTAGTGTGTTTTTTTTATTTTGTTGTAATACTATCTCATTTCACCCCATCATTATTGAAAGTAGAACACTTCCATCATTTATGAATAAATCAAAGAAAAAAAACTACCCTCTTTCCCATTCCAACGCCCTCTACAGTGGAGCTTTTCAAACTGGTTCAAATACAAACAATGTAATCTTTATACAAGTCATTTTCCTTTATTCCTTGTTGTTTGCTGTCTGGGTCAATACTTTACCAAATACTTATATAAATTTAAATTGGTTTCTATTTTTTTCTTTTGTGGACACTCTGTATCTATTTTTAAATTTGAAACTTCATTATATCTTCCTATTTTTAAATAGACCAAGCAGGTATATGCCATTTTATTTTTATAATTGGATTGTTTTGCTATTTAGCTTAGTCATTCAGGATCTTTGCCAAAGCCAGTCATTTTTCATCCAAGTCTATCTGAGAACTTCCACCTATTTGTACTAATAAATTATAAATTATAGGGTAATATTTGAAAGTCTATCGTTTTTTTTTTCTGTATTAATAGACCTATTGATTGATCCACCTTTGGCATTTGACTTCTATTATGAGTCTTTAAAGTGCAATTATAATTCTTGACGATTTTTCGTGGCCTCGTCTCAATTTTTTTGCAACAATTCTAATACTAATTGGAAAAAAAAACACAACAACATTTAATAGATTAATTACAAATTATGAGCTTGTTTTTCTTCTATCATAGGTAGGTATATTTGATCATTATCTAAAAATATACTGCTATCTTATTGTGGTTTAGAATTTAATAGTAATATTTGATTATTATTATTGGAATCTCAATCGTTAAATTTTAAACTACCTAAAAAAAATTATAAAATCGATAATATGTTCGACGATAATAACTATAAATAAAATAATAGACTTGTAATGATAAATAAATAAAGCTGCTCCCTATATAATTGCTGGAATTTAAGTGGACACAATATAATGTTATCAAGCCTACGATTGTCTTCTTTTAATTTAATAATTTTATTTTGGCACACCCACATGATACAATAGAAGAGATTATCTTTGCGAAATAAATACCTACGACTAGAAGCTTAAAGGAAATCATATAGATAAGGATCTGTAGAGGATATTAAGGGGAGATTTATGATGGAATGCGGGATGAGCCAGAGAGAATTCGGTAAATATTAAAAGTTCCATATAGCAAATAGCATTCCAGCCAGCATTTCAGCACAATTTAAAGAATATTAAAATGATAGTACAACTGTTGATTTTGCGTTTTAAATGTGCCCGTTCGAAAATTAGAAAACAATGGGTATTTCCAGCGAGGCTAAGCGCTTGCAACGGTTGTACGTTTAGACAACAAACTGATGTGTTGCTTACTTGCAACTGTTTTATCGTCGCTGAATGACACGGCCGACGATATGTTGCCAACCGTTGAGAGTCAGCGCAAATGTAGCACTCGTGTCCAGCGAGTGGTTTTCTCAACCATTGTAAGCGCTTAGCCTCGCTGAACATACCCAGTCTTTTGTACAATTATGCATATTTGCTATATGTATAGCCATTCTAAAGATGGTTTAAGTTGTTCTCATGATGGTGGATTGGAAAACGTGGCTTGTACAGCTTAAACCAATTAGAATTCAGAATTTGCCAAAATTCTTCTGGTTCTGAATGCTGATTGACTAAAGCCGTACAAGCCAGGCTTCGTAATCCACCATGAGAGCCACACTATCAGTATTATCTGTCTTTTGTGTCCTATTTCGTTTACAGGACACATTACTTGTTCATTTTTAAATTATAAAAAGATCAGTAATGACAACAATGAGATTATAGAGATTTTTATCTAAAATCCAATGATAAAACTAGCAATTTTCGGCAAGTAAACAACTAGGATAAACAACTATAGTTGAGTCAAGGAGTAGTCGTGTTATTACTTCTATTACTACCTGTTTTAATATTTTAGAACACGAATGTGGATTATAAGTGTAATAGATCGAGAACAACATAAAGGACAACGTTAACAAAGCCCTAAATCTAACAGGTGTTATAACACCCCAACAGGAACTGTCCTACTAAGGAAATCCCTTAAAATGCCACCAGTTTTTTCCGTTCTTGTTGATATCAACGAAAAACCTGCTGATATCATTTCCATCTAATCGATAAATAACCTACATTCTATTCAATATAATTAAATTATGAAGAGTAGGTACAACACCAAGAAAAAAATATTGTATAGGTACCAAGTCGTACTACTACTACTAAGCTTGTCATTTGAATTGTACAACAAAAACGAATAGATTTTTATCAATAGAATGCAATAATAATGGAAATAAATGATGGAAAAAGTAAAACTATAATCAGTGAACTCTACTTATTTATAATTTTATGAGATACTTTGATGTAACTGCGTCGTTTTTATAGTTTTTTTGCGTGCAAGTTACCGTTTAAGGAAATCGTTTCATTAGGATTAAAAGACAATTTGTCGAAATAGAATAAAACAAGAAATATCACATCAAACAACACAACCAAAATACAAATATTTTTTCTTTACTTATTTACTTCATTAGTAAATACACTTTCCGGATTCGTACGTAAATAGTTCAACTGATATTATATGTATGTTTCTAAATATAGTTTAGTTAATTGAAAAACGTGCGATTGTTGTTAATATTAAACAGGACCGGCTTGATTATTAATTATCCAGTCGTTTCTCATATCATCATACATATGTGTGTTAATTTGTTTCAATGTTATATAGTGTCTGATGTCATCCTGTTTCATTACGCAATATGTTGATTCAAATATTCATATTCAACAAACATCACCTGTTTACAAACATTTTGGAGGTAAAAGTCTAGAAATTTACATTTTAGCAGGACACTATATTTACAAATATCTACAAAATCCATTTAAAAATTTATCAAAAAAAATTAATTTCATAAATTTTATTACACAGTAACTACCTAATGTACTAAAATTAAAAATACACAATAGAGATAAAATTAACTAAAAAATATTTACTTTTTTAAAATTGTTAATAAATATAATTAATGATAAAGAAACTATTTAGACTTTAGACTGTACCTGTATTTGTGGGAGCATTATCCCCTGACATTTTTCCAGGAAGATGAGCACCATTCGCTTGCACCTCTGTCATTTTTCCGCCAAAAGGATTTAACTGTTCGATAATTTTTTTCCTGTATCACAACAGAAACAAAAAAAAAACACAATCACTTTACGTATAAATATCCTGTTCCGGAATTATCCCGACAATCAATATAGTATTGAAGACCGTAATAACAAAATTGCTGTAGAATGTATCGTTAAGCTTCTAATGCTTCTAAGCGTTTATTATCACTACATATATAGATAATAGAAACCCCGCTTTTATTTCAATAATAATAATTGAAGCTTTTCAAAAACGTTCTCGATCGACGCGCACAGCGAACCGATACGTATCAACACGAAACGAAGCTTTTCTATTTCTACAGCATCGAAACAACAATATGGACGAGAGAAGCTGGTTGCAGACCCCCGTTCTTCTCTCGGATCGGTTCGATCAAATCTGTGATCCTGTGCTTTGAGATAAAGTTGAAATAAGCATGCGCTTCAATTTCAAATAAAAAGGAGCCGGTATCCGTATTTATACAGTCCTGCGGTCTAAAACAGGAGGCAGATTGAGGATTTTTGTTTGAGGGGTGACTATGATCAAGTAGTGTGTTAGCATGATCCGGAATTCAGAGGGATATGCTTGGATTAGCTGGATGTAATTGACTGTGGCGACAATTCGAGGGGAGCACATAATTTAATAAATTTTCATGTAATTTGTTTTAAATATACCTTAAAGGGACACTATTTGTGGAATACGAATGAATAAAAGATAGAGTATTTTTGTTACTTGTACGTCATTTTACTTTGTTCTTAAAGAAATATTTTAATTTTTTACCGTATTCTTGACCTTTTTATTTGTTTTAAGGGAAAATTCTAGACTTTTTGTTCTAGTTCAGGTTAAATGAATATTACAGCACCCGGACGTCAAGAATTATTAATAGGTTTTATAAATACCTATAATAGAAAGACGGAAATGTTAGAAATACTACTTTTTTTCCATTTAAATCTTT
Source organism: Iselma pallidipennis (assembly GCA_037464855.1). NCBI lineage: Eukaryota > Metazoa > Arthropoda > Insecta > Coleoptera > Meloidae > Iselma > Iselma pallidipennis. The sequence continues at coordinate 160,134 of JAZBHA010000027.1, forward strand.
AATTTGATTACTTGAGGCCGTTACACTTCGACTAAAGAAAATTTGAAAGTTGGTAAAATTTACTTAAAATATGTCAAAGGAATCCTCTATTCCTGGTGCAACTTTTCCACACAAAAATTAGAAATAAACATTTTTAAGGGACAAGACTTCACTAATACTTGTAACCTCTTCTTGCATCTGTTACTTGTTAGTCCTTAAGGTGCATTGTGCCTTAGTCCCAAGTGTGACAACTTCAAATAAGCCCTTCTCTTTTGAGACTGTCGAAGGCTCTAATTTCCGGAAGGCGATAAGTCTCCTTTTTTTTCAATGTATCCTATAGAAATGAAGGATAAGTTTAAACAGGGCAGTATTTGCGCGCAAGCTCAGGTCCTGAATATATGAATATGGAATATGGCTCTGATTATTATTAATAGTTGCCTCTTTTCGTGGTTGAAGCAAATGTTGATTGTAATCAGAACCGACTCTTGACACTAGCAGAGTTACCATTTAGTTGGGACGGCACACTTTTGCAGGTGGCATTTTGCCGAAAAAGGAAACAAAAATCTATTGATAATTCAGCTAACAATAAATATGGGAACTAAATAATAACTGCTCAGTAAAATTATGGAATTTTATTTCTTAACGTTTAGGACATTACTTGTGAATACCTAATATATATGATAAGGGAAGGTCTGCACCGGTATAATAATAATTCTTAAAATTCATTTCTTTCTAGGTAGTGGAGGATCCAAACCACACATTCTCCTTAAAAACGCTGAAAATGGAATTAAGCAAAATTGAAATTAATTGACGGAAATACTTCAGAAAATTTAAATTTATATTAACGGCACAAATTGATAGTGAAATTGTAAAAAAACCGGTACATAATATTATATTCTGCTTACGATCATATTCAATTTCACCCTCATCATCTTCTTCATCCATACAGTCATCAAATAATTCATCAACTTCTTTATCTGACAATTTTTCTCCTTCAATAATTAACATTTTATTATTAAAAAAAAAAGTCTATTTTTAAATAATATAAACTATCAAAGTCTTACCTAAACTTAAAAGTGAATGTTGTATCTCACCAAGCTGACATTTACCATTCTCATTTTTATCATATAATTTAAGACATTCAATGAAATCTTCGTAACATCCTTGCTCCTTTTTATCCTTCTTTGCTTCACTGTAAATTGCTTTCAGTTCTTCAACTTTATATTTTTTCTCACCTGTATTTGTCATCATATTTATTAAAAAAAAAACACGATCCTTTCACATATTACGAGTATTTACCTGGTTTTTTACCAATTCCAAATTTTTCTAATGTGTCTAAACTAGGATTTAAATTCAAGCCACGCAGTACTTTACCCAAATCGCGACTATCCAAAAGTCCATCTACGCCGGCGAACATATCGTACGCGAATTCGATATCTTATTTTAAAAAAATAATAATAATATACTCCTATTTATTATTTAATGTATAATTCTAAATATTTTGTGTTTACCTTCAATTTCTTGTTCCTTTAGGTCTGCCTGAAATGTTGAATAATTATAAATGAGGTGAATTCGAAATCAACTTTATTCTTACCATTGTCTATCTGTAATGATGAAGAAATGAGCTTTGAATAATGTCAACTTGATGTTTTATATAGAACACCTATCTTAAATCTAAATCAGGACCTAAACAACTTGCACACCAATTTTAATTGGTTGCAGCAGTATGACGAAAAAAAAAACCACACACAAATTAGATTCTGCGACAGCAATTCAATACGACTGCAACTAGTACTTTACAATGATGGTATGTAGTACATCCAAGGATTGACTAAGAATAAAACTAAACGGATGACTAAATTCAAGTTCGATTTAGGTGTACATTAATGATAGAATCTATAGTATATCGGACATATTTATGAGTCTTTTTATAAAAATTGCGCGTAAAAAAAAAAGTTCTGGCGATTTCTCGTTGCATTTCAGTGCATTATTTTTAAATTTTTCAGTACAAGTGGTTGTTGTTATTGGAATTTTCCATACTAATTGTTACTTTTTTCAATAACAAACAACATTTTTGCAGTATTCCGAAAAAATCGTCTGCTATCCTTACATAAAGCATTGGAGAACCCAGTTACATTTAAGAAACTATGAAGTCTTCTGTTACTGAAAATGAAAAATCTTACATAACGTTGTAATGCTGATTTGTGAAAGAACTGGCAGGTGTAACGCAGGACTTATGTAAGTGCTCTTATCATCACCAAAGTGCAATTGAGTCGTATATTAAGAATCAAAAACGGCAATCTGACTTTTTTGTGAAAATTAGATACGATCATAGCAACACTGCTAATTACAAATAAACTAATTTTTCAAGCTTCTGTGTATCCAGTACGGTAAAGTTTCCTATAAGTTCGAGGATACATGGCTGTTTGGTTCCAAATACGGCAATTTACCATGGTACGCGAATGAAAGGCTCACTCCAAAATGCAGATTGCCGCTGTTGATTCTATACGACTCTTATTTTTTAATTCCTTCAAGTTTTTTAATTGCTGGGATTGTAATCATTCAACTAATTCCAGACTCCATTTCCTCTTCAAAAAGTTTCCAACAACTTCTGTTGCGCATAGGTACTTTGTCCATCTGAAATTTCGCATAGTTTTAATGAAATTGTTAAGCTAACACGTAAAATTACATGATCAGCTAAAACTACTTATAAGGGTGGTGCACAAAAGGAGCCCGCATCCCTTACAGCCTGATTTTAGCCTAAACTTTATATAAACACTATGTTCAGACCAAATAAAAATAACTGCGATTTGAAAAATGGTTACATTTTCTAATTAATTTCACTCAATTGATCAGAATTAATACCGTCTTTTTAAACTTTAACAAGCTTGAATTCAAAATGTGCTAGATTTAACAGTATCCTTCATACCAAAAATGCTCAAATTTGCCACTGATGCTAAAAATACGCACCATCCCTATAGCTACAATTTTCTCCAAAAAAGCTAGATATTTTAAATTGCGTTAATGATTTTCTAGTTAGCTAGTTATTTTTGTGATGTCTCACTTCGCCACATGCTTTCAAAAATCGTTCAGTATCTGCTTTAGGTATTGTTAGCCTTCTCCGATAAATACTGAAATGTTTTAAAGAAACGAAAAGTGAAAACATAGCATTTCGATACATTGATTTGTTTATTTCATCAAACTTACGATAGACTAGCCACTACAAAGATGCACGTCTTCGAAATTTCTGTTTAATTTGGAGTCCTCACGTTCAAATCAAAGAGAAATTAGATTCCTCATTATTATTCTGATTAAACGAAGTGGTTTGTTTTTTACAATGGGCCAGTTTCATAATAAATGTTAAAGCAACTGTAAGCCCAACGCGTGTAAACATTCAGGCTTGGACTTAGAATGTGACTTTACCAAGTTAATGTGGGCATAAAGTGATTATGAAACTCGCCAAATGTGTATGTACTACATTATTTTTAGATTTATTTTTACTTGGAAAGATTCTGAACGCTTCCTTTTAATTATTTCAATGTTAATTAAATCACATTTTTGAAAATTAACGTCAACGCTTCATTTATCATAAGGTGATTCAATCAAATTCCACTGAACGTTTTTATTTTTGAATGAAAACATTGGCGTGGCTACCTACCCAGGCGGCCCCGCGAGCGCATGGAGCCCGTATCCTTGGAGAGCCCGAACATAGGAGCCCCCTGGCAAATGTATTCATGTAAAGAGAGGCCTGAAGGAAATTTCTGCCAGGAGACGAGAGGGGTTGATTCCGAAGTTACGCCACAACGGTGAAGGATCAAAATTATTTACACCCGACAGTCAAATTACTGACAGTTTTTATTTTTCCTTATTTTTATCAGAACATAATACAATTAACGGAAAATTAAGTTGTACAATTTATTATTCAAAAAAAGAGAAGAGAATTAAATAAAGAAATAAATTTAACAAATAAATCAAATTTATTGTTTTTAGAAATTGAATAGATGTCTTCCTTTTTGGTGGTGTTATTGTTCAATAAATATGTGCGTGATGGCTTCTGGTCTTGAAGATGTACTCTGGTTTTGCTGTACGCACATATTTCAAGTTGCTAAACAAACAAACAAATAATTAATAAAAACATTATACGGAAAATAGGAATAATAATTTGCATAAATTATTTTGGAAGATGAGCTGCTCATTTCCATTTCTCAATCAAAATATAGCTTTAAAAAAATAACAATAAGTCAAAAATAAAATAAAATAATAAAATAAATGAAAGCAGGCGAAGCATTACTAAATTGCGAAAGCAGGATACCAATAGACTTCCTACTTACTTAAAAATAAAACTTAAATTTAGCTTCTTACGCCATCATCTTTTTGAGGAATGCTGAAATGTGCAAAATAACATGCTTATCTCTACATCTATCAAAATTTAAAACTTATATCTCCCAAAAAATCATTTTATCCTAATTTAATTGTATTCAAAAAATAAATTATGCCTCTACTAGATAAACAAGGTCTATAAATTTTCAACTTACGTTCGTAAGGGATGAAGCCATCATCATCTTCTGGGTCCATACAGTCTTTAAGTACTTCATCAGTTTCAGCATCAGCTAACCTTTCACCTAGAATTTCATGCAATTGATTAGTAAATAATTATTTAATAAATTAAAACAATTGGTGTACCAAGAGAGAGGAGTGTATGGGCAAGTTCAGCAGCCATCATCTTTCCATTCTCTTCTTTATCGTATAGTTTCAAACATTCCAAGAAATCTTCAAAGGTACCTTGTTCTTTATCTTTTTTAACTTGACTGAAAATTGGCAAGAATTCGTCTGCCTTAAGTTTTTTTTCATCTAAAAAATAAATCGATTTTTGTCATTTAGTGAAATGTATAAATTTGCATTGATTGTAGCTTACTCTTCTTCTTAGTGCCTCCTAATTTTTCAATTGTGGCCAAGGTTGGGTTAAGGTTAAGGGCACGGAGCATATCGCCCAAATTGACAGCATCCACTGTACCATTACCCTCGAAGTCATAGATGGAGAAAACGAAGTTTGCTCCTGGCCAACAACAAACAATAAATGGAAATCAAGTCTAATTTATATTAATAGTAACGGTAATTAGCTAGTTTTCATCACAGCAAATTGAACGGTTAGAACACCTTGTCAATTTTATTAATTGGATAGGTGGTGTCAAGTGACATTCGGACGAAAATTGTGTCACTATTACATGATATGGTACAACAGCAAAGCGTAGTTCTAAACTTAGACATCAGTATTTGTGGTATAAATTTAGAATCGGACTGGGTACTGTGACCATATAAGTTCTATGCTAAAATTAGCTGTAAGCGTGCATTTCGTTCATAATAAATGTTTGTTAATTGTAATTTCGATTATTTTTTGTCTTTTTTTGAAAACGTTAAGTTAATCATAAGACTTACTTTCAACGTCTCTAGCACTAAGATCAGCCTGTAAACAGAAAATACTATTACATGTTTGTGGTAATTCTATGAAAATTGTGTAAAAATGTTATATGATTTTTAGACAAATACTACGAATACAGAACAAATACCAACAAAATTGTTATCTACTGAAAAGGACGAGTCACAGTTAGTGGCTACATGTACAAGAATTTCAGTTTGTTAGCCAAAAATGTACATACAAATATCTACAAAAAGCACATATAAACAAGAAACACCACATCTATAAATACATATTGATAATTAAAAACAAAAATCTTCCTCTACCTATCCACGTAATTTGTAAAATTCCCTAAAATTCTGAAATAGTAAAAGGTTTTGTATGATTATGATGATAATCGTGTACAGTGAAAAAGGTAACTACTATTTGGGCTTTCTTAATCTTCTTTTTCCAATACTTAAAGGCTTTCACATAAGCAGGCTCGCCAAGGGTCAGTTTTTTCTCTTCCATCATTCGAATTATTTACACACAACAAATACAACAAACAAGGCACACAAAAAATTGAACTTTACATGCACCAACTTTGCATGTACTTACCATTGTGATGATATAACTGCAACTTGCCTTCTAGTAAATGGACCAGAAGTGGGGCTCAGGGGACGGTAGGATCCTTGTTTTATATGTATAGAGGGCGCTAGTGTTGTTTCTTTTTGGTAATTGAAGCCTGATCCTGGACGATCACGAATTTGGCAACACCGTACTGACGCCGATTATCCGAATTTTGTTAAATCAGTTTTTAAAGAATTCAGTTTTGGTAAGCATCGATGCCAACTCCAGAAAAACTATCCAAAAATATCCATATGTTTGAGGGGTGGGAGTGAACAAGAACAAATGTATTTAGAACAGTAATATTGAAGAATGTTTCAGGTGCTATATTCAGAAACAATCTATTTGGTCGGTGACTTTTGAGTCAGACAGGCGTTTCGACTAAATTCACATTTTAATAAATGAAACCAATTGAAATTATAAACACTCATCATTTATTGACAATACAACCGAATAGCAAAAAATGTATTAAAAATTTGTGTAAATGAAAAGTTTTCTTTATTCATCAGTTACTGGATTTATCTGTGCTTTTCGAGAGTTTTTCTTGAAATACCCCATAAACTTGGCACCAAAATTCCATTTTTTCTTGTTACCACCATTCGTTTCGTCTTTGGGATGTTGAAAAATTTCCTGTTTTTCTTTGCCGTCACTGTCTTCACCTTTCAAATCCACCAGATCTAGACTATCGGCTTGTTTACAGTCGCCCTGTATATTAAAATAATTGTTATTATCTTGGGTGATATGCTCAAAATCGATCACCTTTAACAAAGTCTCATCACCGTTGGCTTGATGATTATTATCTTGTGAACTGTTACCATTTTTGTCATCATTCGATGTAAATTTCGTTATAATCTGCTTAGGATTGCGTACTAAATTTGTTAGACGTTTCTTGTGTTCTAGAGTGTTTCGTTTTATTGTCTCGACTACTGAAACTGGTTTATGGAGTGTTGTTTCAGATTTATTGGCTAACTGACCATCAACAGCTTTTGTTGATGTTGGACTTTTTGTTTCTGGTGGACATTTCATTTCATTTATCATTTGTTTTAAATTATCATCTAATAATTCTGTTTCGTTGGTACCTTTTTGTCCGGATGAATTCGACTTGATTCTTTCTATAATATCACCAATTGTATTTGAATTCATTTTATTAATTTGTTGACAGTGTTTTGACTGAAAAATAAAAAACAAACGATACACAAATAATTGAACATGGAAACATGGAAATCCAATTTTACGTACATTATGTTTCTTCAAAACAATATGCATGGCATTATCTAAAATGCTGTCCACCATTTCTGATGCAATAATATTAGCACCTTTTACTGCAAAAATATTTCCTAAATAATTAAGCGGAAATTAACAACTTATAGTTAGATAATAGTAAGGAAAAACTTATTAATAAAGCTTGATGAAAAACTATGTTTTGATGTCTGTATAAAAATAAGTAAATAAGAGAAGCTTCTCGTCAAAATCTATGATAACGTGCCAAGGAACAAAACTAAATAACAATAATAGCTTTAGAACTCTAGATGGAACATCTAACCCATTTCTACAAAAAATTCAATTTGCGTCCCATTATTTCAGACACAAAAATAGATTTCCAATTAAAAACAGCTAGTACATTTTTGTTTTGGAGGTTTCCTCTGTCTGTTAAAAGTTTTGAAGGAACAAATAAAAGATTAGATATAAGCCCAACTAAAGGGTGTAAGGATTGTATTCGTTGTCGTTCCTCAAATCTTGAGGCGCCGTTGAAGGCCTCCTCAACGTCAATGTGCGTTTCATAGTCGCCTCTTCGAGTTTTAAGAAATCCTCCGCTTGAATAACCATCAAGATAACATACAATTTAATTATAAAAAAGCTTTTTCAACAGGCCAGTTAGAAGAATCTGGCCTGTTTAATTGCCAGTTGTTCAGACTAGCCTGTTATCGTACATTGGGTTTGGACCATAATCCATGAATCAGATTGAATAAAAGTTCTATCTGGGTTCTGCTGTGGTGGATTCAGTAGATAAAACGTGATAGCGCAAAGTGGGCCCAATATAGAAATGATGAGGGGTGGCTTTTGTAATATTTTCCAAATTTAAAGACAAATAATATGGGATAATGCGACTAAAAATATATAAATACCTTTTTCTCTAGAAATGTTGGCAGTATCTGATGTATACATCTTTCTCTTCAAATAATTATTTTCAGAGGATTTTAAAATTCAGTATAAATGTCACAAATGCACAAAAACATCAAGCAATTGTTTATAAAACTAGTGGCATCTATCTATCACATTTTTTTCGGAATGATTGATAGCTGTCAAAATTGACACGTCCTAAAATGATAAAATGGGAAATTTCAACCTTAGTATTCTCTTCAGGACCATCACAAACAGTAGCTGTACACAACAGTCTTCGGGGGGGTACCCAACAATGCCCTTTAGCTGATGCCGCCTGAGACGAGGGCCTTACCGATCAGCACGGCCCTGTTTCTGTTTACTGTGTAATAGCAAGAGATTTTGTGGACAAATACGTGTTGCACTGCAAAATAACTTACATTTTTTGGTTATTGGTTGTTGATTTTCCAACTAAAAATTGAAATTCTGAGAGAGCTTGGTGATACCGGCCGTTGGAATGTCTTGTGTCTGGTTTATACATAATAGAATTTGTTGTTGAATAAAACGAATTTTCATTTGCCAAGATTTTATTTTTTAACAGTATACAAAATGGTAATTATCACAAATGTAATGTGACGGATTTTATTCGAAATTTTCAACTATTATTTTTACACCCCTGTTTAAACCTCATTATTACCTACAGCCGGAAATACATTCATATAGAAACATTGCTTCCTGAAATATATTTATATAATAAATTCTTTTTTTTTATATAAAAATTGAATAACATTTTAATAAAGCTTATTTACAAGAAGAGTTCCATGGATTTCGTTTCTGTTATCAACAACTAGATTAGTGCCAAGCAAAAATTATATATAAAAATCACAAAAAAAAAAATTTCGTTTATACAAATATTGATTTTTTTGCATAGATTTTTATAATTCAAAGCACCGATATCACGTGAATTGAGCTAAAATTTACAAAAATTATATAGAACCGAATGAATTAATCGCAAGTAAACACACTAAATAACAATTGTTTATAGATAGTTCAAATTTAGGCCGGCAAATTTGCCATTTTATTCCCTCGACGTTTGCTTAACTGCTTCCAAAATCTTCGATCCAATTGCTTATCCTAAAAATAAGGGTCTAGTATTTCAATTACTCAATGTAGGACAGTATTACTACCTTTAATCGTCTTGGAGAAAGGGGCTTTTCTGAATAGGATGTGGGAACGTTGTCGGAAACTGTACCTTCTTTACTAAATAATCTAATCAATTGTCTACCTTCAGGGATACTCTGGTGGATTCTACGTTCTCTTCTCATATTAAAAAACTCAAAACTGTAATCAATTAAGATTAGAAAAGCAATAAGAATTCAGTTCGACTTGAACATTTACATTTTAACACTTTTTGATCTAGGTATTCGTTCAATATTTACAAATTTGACTGTCGGTTTGAATCGATCGAAAAAGCTTAGATGATCTTCTTCTAGCGCCTCTTCGGCTGCTTCTACAATACGACGATAACTCTCCGATCTGGGTATTTTCGAAACTACATTCGTCTCCGATGTCACTACCACTGATGGTATTTGGACCTTTCCTGTATTGGAGGTGTTTGTCACGTTTCCGGCAACAGTCGAACATATGTCAGCAACATCTCCAGTGCCGTTGCCCTGCCCACAAGGTAATTCATATTTTATCGATAAAAAATATCAATTTGATGACAAATATTTCAATCTACTACTACCACGACTAAAACCACGAACACCATTTATCATCATTGTATAGTTCATGCCACATTTATGAAGAACTACCAGTTCTATTGTGTAACACTTCAGGTATAGCCTACAGAATTGTGTAATCTACTATAACATGCCACATATACGTTTCAATATTTACCTGTTCTGGTGAAATTGACGGATCTGTTGGTGATGGACTAGATGAACAACTTTCTGAACAATCCTCTTCAATGAGTGGTTCAAGCGTTCTACGTGGCAAAAGACCACGCATAATTGATCCAGTTATTGGAGGAGTCATTAACAATTCATCCATCATCAATTCAGTGTCATCACCATTATCAGATGATATTGATCCATCATAAGGCTGAACGAAATAATTAACAAGTCTTAAATGTAAACTACTATAAAACCTCAAATCATGCACAATTATTAGTAATTAAAGAATCATGCAAAAACTGCTAAAATGTGCTTGAGATCTAACCGATTGTTTCCCTTCATAATTTGGAGAACTAAGCGGATCATCAATTTCTCCACCACTGGTCGGAGTACCCCAGATTTCCTCTCCAGACGTGCCTCCCGAAGTTTCATCTTCTTGTCCATCTTCACCATTAACAACATTATCAGGAGTCCTCAAGTACCTGTAAGAAACACAAGTTTTATCGTATAATAATTAAAAATTTTAATGTTTACCTGTCAAAAAGTCTTCCACTGCTTCTATAGTCTTCACCCAATCGTTCAAAAAAGGCCATCTTTTCAGCAACAAAAGATCCAGCTTTTGCTGTCCAATTTCTGATAGACGAATAATAAAATGCTTCATTATCAATGCCTTGCTGTTCCCTTTCTTCATCACTCTCTGAAGAATTATTGTTGTCATCATAATTGTCTTCATTGTCTTCGACTGCTAGACGTTCTAAACTCGAAACAGTTCCAAATCTTCTTAACGTTAAATTCGAACTACTTAGTGAGTGATAAGGATGTTCTTCAGTTTGTGGCGAATCATCCGGTGAAATATCAATTTCATTGAAGTTAATCATCTAGAGAAAACCTAAATTGAATCTTTTTGTTTTTGATCTAAAATATTATTTACCTCAGGACGGTTGTGATGACAATTACATGAATTTTCTTTTGTTGGTTGGTTCGAAGGAGTTGTTTTCGTTGAACTTTCAGGTGTTGGTGGAGCTACGGAAATCTGAGGCACTGGAAGTGAGAATGGATCCAGTTGAACTAAACTAGAAGCTGGATTTATAGCACTAAAGCCCATAAGAAGTAATGGTCTCCAGTCGTCTTCTTCTCTATCCTTGTGGTTACGATTTTCATCCCCATTCCGTTGTTGGCTTGAATTTGTTGCACCTTTATGTGAGTTATTTCCACTTGAAAGGCAGTTTTTGTGGCACTGACGGCACATTGGTACGTTTTCTGGCGCAACTGGACTTGAACGTACTGTAATCTAAGAAGTACTAGTATTAAAATGTCTGTAACAAATTTAGTGTGGCAACACTTACTTGACTTTCAGTTGTAGTACTTTTGGACGGACTTTGATCGTGATCACTTAAATTGATCTCTTCATGACTTTCATTTCTTTTACTCTCCACACGACAAGTTACATTGCCTTGTCTGTCAATTAGCTGTAATTCTTCAGATCTTTTCCGAAGCATTTCTTCTGTCCATTCTTCAGGTAATGGTTCCAATTCTGCTTCATCAGCAACATCATTATCAAGCTGACCTTTCATCCATTTTTCTAAATGAACAGCATTACCTTTGACGCAATTTGTTTTGCTCAATTGTTTACATTTATGTTCAATAAGGGCGTCTATTTGCTTTTGTATTTCTGTATTTTCATTTATGTTTTGTGGAGTCTGAAAAATGTCTCAAGATTAATGTGAAAATTGCTAATTGTCGTTTTAATATATTTTTTTAAATTAGCAAAAAGTAATTTGAAAAAATTTGCAGTAAAGGTCATTAAAAAGCAAAATATTATAACTAAAGCATTTATTTGCAAATATATATTTGTATAAATTACATTCTGTAACAATATAGATAATCTCAATCTAGGTTTTTAACTACCATAAAGTCATTCTTTTCTCATCTCTTTTGTTTACTAAAAAGTTTTATATTTTTAGATTTAGACATATATATTATTTAAAGGTACTTTATTTGAAAGAGGCAGTCAAATTGGTACAAGTGCTTTGGCAAAAGGAAAACACTGATGGCACATTTATGTTTCGTCGTTTTTTTTCATCAAAATTAGATTGTCTCTAGCTAGAATTTCAATTACTTGATTGACAGCTTTTGGTTGATAAGCCGTCAATATTCAAACTACTTAAATCATAATCAAAATTTGCAATATCCCAAGGATCCTCATCAAATTTTAAAAAATCTACATCTTCTGGATAGTGTGCATCAGTATCAGATGAAATTTCAGTTGACGGAGTCAGGATAGCAGATGGAGATTGTGGTTCGTCAGGTAATCGGTGCTTTGGTAATAAACTACTTTCTGATGTGAAATGCGAGGTAAAAGCCTGAGATTGTTCGGAGGAAGATTGAGGTGATATATTCGCTGATGGTGTGTCAGGTGTTTTTGTTAGCGAGGTTTGTGTAGGCAATATTGGTAGTGGTGGTGGTGGTTGTGATGGTAGTGGTTGTTGGTGATGATGGTGACGATGGTAATTTTGGATTTGTGCAGGTAGGCAGGAATGATCTACTGGTTCGCTGCAGTGACCGCTACACAGACGCACCTGCCGACGAAGGGAGAGCGATTCTGCAGACTGCAAAGTGGCCACGGATGAGGTTATTGGAGCATCAGGAGATTCTAACGGGCTGCTAAATGAGCTGCCATCCATGCCCGCATTAACGTGGAAGCTGCGTGCGCAACAACAATACTATCAATTCTACAGAACATCCATAAAGTCATAAAACTAATAATTTAAAGTTATACTAAACATCGAAATCTATCGATAGGTGTCTTCAATCTAAATCGATAGGTTTGGACGCTAGGGGAAATGGTCGAAAACCTATTATACCTAACCTAAGACTAAAAACGGTAAGGTCTACATGCTCTAAGACTTTATGGATATACTATTTCATCATATAATATATGTAAAAAGATAATTTTTATTATTATTGGTCACCGTGACTGTGCTTGGAACCGATAAATATCAAAAATGACTTACATCTGTCGCTGAAGTAAATTTTGCCAAACAGCTTTGAGTTCAGTTGTAGGTGCTCTAAGTACAACAGTTCTCTTACTGCCACTTTTTTTAGGTGTTCTAGTTAAATCCGGCCCACAGTGTACTGTAGGACTTGCAGCATTCTTACCCCCGGGTGTAACTGTTATCCGAAATTCCGTATCTAAAATTTAACAAAATCCCATTAACGTCTATTCATCACTAACTACATCTACACAATCACCTTTTTTCCTAACATTAAACGACATATCACTAATATTAATAAGAGGTAAAGGATCTTCAAGAACAAATAAAACTCTATCTCTGGACACTTTTGCGAATAGCAATAGATCACTAAACAGGAGAGTCCAGTATTGTCGTACATTGCGTCCCTCAACTCTACCCAAATCACCACCAAATATCCATTGGCGTCCAGGTTTATTCAATACAAAAGGCTAGAAAATCTTAAGTTTTCTTCGCTATTGAAAAATTTCGATAAACTCACCTTGCATTTTGTAAAAACTAAACGATTTTCTACATCTTGTACCGTTAATAATGGTCTACCCTCACCCATTGGTTCCATTAAACCAGCTTCTACAGTAATCTCACGGTAGGTTTGCTGTAATATAGAAGGCAATACTTAATTAAAATTTAATCTATTTATAATTTTTTAGAGATTCTCACTTGTAAATCGTGTACGATTTGATTTATCACAGGAAAATCTTCATGATTTGATTTTGTATTTGTTTGAATTATTGTTAATAATTTTAATATTTCTCTATAGTGCTCCAATGGTTTATGTATAAAAGCTGTTATGTCTGGCCGTCTTCTTGGTATGGATGGTGTGTAAAGGAACCGAACAAATTCTGAATTGGAATTTTTCGTTTTATTAGCCAATACACAATCGGCTTTCTTAATTCCTGAGCAATATTTCTTATAAGCTGTTGTTAGTTCACTTAATTTTGCACGATAAATTCTACAAAGAAGATGAATTTGTGCCTCTCCATCGTCTTGAGCTAGCGTATCTAAAATATCATCAGTGATGCGGAGGATCTAGAATTTTTTGAAATGGGTATAGATAGTTAGCCAGTTCGTAGCGTATTCGGTAAAATGTGCTGCATAATTTGGAGACTTGAACCGTCCAAGCTAAGAAGAACCCTATCGGCGGATATTTTGAATATGGTCGGACACTTTCACTTTTGGCTGCAGTAGCGGCGGGAAAATCTCCGAATAAATGATATCTTCCAATTTTGAGCGCACGAGACCCCACATTCATCATTATACGTCTTTATTAAGTAATATATTCGTAGCTTGGACGGGTAATAGCGACTTACCTCTTCTGAATTTTGAAAAAGAGCCTTATGTTCGGATGGCGTTATCAGGTCTTGACGTTCAGCTAGAGCTGAAACGAATCTTGTAACGGCAAATTGTAACCCTGTTGCGTATTGTTGTTCTTTACTAATTAATTGGTACATGGCTTTTTTTCTATTTTCTTCCGGACTACTAGTCGATTTCTATTCGTAGTGCACCATATTAAGGTTTTCATAGAAAGTGCACCAGTTAGAACAAGAAATCAAGACAATTATAAAAAACACAAAAATTTATTTAATGATACAACGTAAACAATTGAATTCAACAAAAGAAAACACTGAAAATTAAAAACTAAATCTTAAAAAAATAATAATAATAATAATATAACAAAAAAAACATGGAGGTGTTTTCCAGTAACGAATCATGAATAAATTAAAATAAATAAAAATAACTAAAAAGAAATAAATTAAAACTACAATACCTAAATAATAAAACTAAATTAATGTCCAAATTTTTGTTTAGACAAAGGAAAAATGTACATATAATTGAACTAATTTTGAAAAATTTTTGGTTTCTTTTCAAATACTGGCCATGTAGAGAAAACAATATACTTTTTTTATTTAAAAAAAACTGCTCAAAGATAAAACAAAATTAAATAATTTAAGGACAACAATTAAACTATAACTCCGCTACCAACCTCGGCGCTAAATGTAACTTGAGGTAAATGCAATTTTCTCCTGTTATAATCAACGGAAGTTGTATTTGTGGAACAAACAGTGGAAGGACGGCGTTGTACCAAATTTGAATTCGTTGGAAGCCCAGTCGTACTGCAAGTTCCCGTACTATTTAAACGTCTAACACTTGGCACAGAACCATTCCTAGATGTATTCCTTCGAAATATCTCTAAAGTTAATTGACTTCCATACGACCTAATTTTAAGGAAAAAAAACCAAAATGTATATACAATTTATTCATTTTATAACGAGCCATCTAACTAATAACCAACCTAATTAAATTCAAAATATCAATTTCTGGCATCATAACGACATTATGCTTATCCACAAAGATAATATAATCGCCTGGCAATATTCCAGCTTTATCAGCCGGTAAACCCTTTTCAACTCGTTCTATTCGTGGTGGATGTGTCCATACAACAGAAAAACCAAATCCGGATTTTGGTGCACGTATTAATCGTTTGGTTTGTGTAAATGGTGTACGACCATTTTTATTTCCCATTGCTTTCCTTTGCGTTGCTGCTGGAATAGCTTCCGGTCCTTCCATTGGATCCAATTCCAAATAACGTAAAAATAAATTCTCATCGGCATGTTTTTGTTGTTCACTTAGGATTGCTTTATTAGTTGTTTTCTTTAAATCATTATCAAGATCATCTATATTGACGATCTCATCAATACTGGACTGACTTTCACACATTGTTAAATTTGTTGCGAGTGGTGTTGTTGTTATTGTTGTTGTTGTTGCGATTGGTTGATGATAATCGGTAATTGGTTTGTTGTTAACGAATTGATTCAGTGGGGTTATCGAAATATTTTGGATACGGCCTGCTGACTGAGGTAGCAAACGATATGAACCGCTGATCTCCTGAAACGACAGAATTATTGAACACAAATACCACCCCTATTTGAAGAAATAAAGCATCCCTCATAGCAACGCGAATTTTTCGCTGCCGCCATGACAAGTTAAATGTGATTGCTCGCACCGGAGCGAAAACTGCACTGGATTCGGATATCCCGTTGCCGTCACGGCAGCGAGGGTTTCGCGTCGGTGTGAGGGATACTTTAGAATCTTAAACTATTCTTTTTACTATTCGACTCAATTCAAATTGGAACACAAGATCCGGAATGCCAGCAAATATATGCGTTTTTAATAAATGCACCTAGTTAATTAAAACAAGCTCAGTTGTTTCTTCGACCCTCGACTGGGCTACCGCAAGAAAACGTCGTAAGATGAGAGAAGAGAAGTAAAATAATGAACTTTCTGTAGCACGAGTACCTACCTATCAGCTAAACAAAAGTGTTTGTGAGAGAATTGCACGAGAAGAACCCAACAGTGAAGCCTCTTTGTACGAACATGCTTCTCTATTTTCTACAGGAGACCGTTATATGGACAACAAAATATAGAAATTATTTCGATTAAATAAAGTGTTTATTACTTAATTTAAAGCTCAAGAAATACAGGACAAGGGTTTTTAAAGAAAAACAATAAAAAAGCAAGCTTAAAAGTGAACCAAAATTATTTTGATTTAAGAACAGCTCCCATAAAAAGAAAATAAAAAACACAATCAAGCTAACATAAAAATCAAAGGTTGAAAGTAAAAAAAAGGATCTAGATTGAATATTTAAGAGCTTAGAGATGAGGAAGTGAGAAAATTCGTGCATCCACTGCTTCTTCTAATTGACGCCTGCTGCGGAAAAATATACAAAATTTTTTCATTTAACATTTGATGGTGTCTATCAAAATCTAAAATTTAAGATTCATTTAACAGTGGGAATAACGAACATCATGAATACACGTAAATGGCAATCATTGTATGAATTAATTAAGCGAGTAATTTATAGGGATTTGAACAAGAAATGTTAATTTTTTTACGAAAACATTGTTTTTTATAAAGTAATGCCAGGGACGGACTGGGCAGGAAGAATTCTGCTTATTGTTTTCGCACTAAGCATGTACAGTGATCTGACACGGAAGTCTGCAGGACCAAAGTACTCTCGTCCAGCCCTTGCAAAACAACTTATACGTGATTATAAGCATAACGAAATATTGCAATTTTCTCGATAGTACCGAAAATTTCGCATGAATTTCTTATATTAAAATTCCTCTCTTTGACATATGGAATGAAGAAGATGGAATGCTAAAATCGACCATTTCTCAAAAGGCACGTATATCTGTTCAAATTGAATACAGTCAAACAATTCGTGTGTGAATCACGATAAATTATTTAGGCATGAAAAGTTTTCAGTGTAGAGTCAATCGTCTGTTACAAGAAAAAATTAATAATAATACGAATTTAAAGAAACCAAAAATTGACCGTTAATGATTGTGTCGATAATTAACATGATCATTCCCATGTCAGTAGTCCTTAAATTGATGACCTTTTTATCAGATTTTTTTTATCAAAGAAAATTGTCTTCTTTCTCGATACGGTTCATGAACGTCACGGGTCAAAACGCCTTAATAAAACTACCGAAATGATACAACGTCAGCAATTTAAGGACGTATTTGATCCAAGTATATAATCAAGATCCTGTCGATATTGTTTGTTATCACGAAATTATAGTAAAAACCAACCGTTCTTACCTTTTTATATGCATGTCTGGCATCAAAAGACATACATCCTAGAAATTCGCTTGTTCTGGAACAAACAAAAAAAAAGCTTGTAATTAAATCGATAATTCAAGTACGTTCTAAATAAATACAATAGACATATATAAATAACCCTAAAATGGTCAGGATAATTGAAAAGCAATCAGCACCTTTACGAGTACCCCCTTGACAATCACAATACAGACACACTATAGGTATACAATATTCTTTCTATAGTGAATTGACCACCCGCATGCTATTATTGTGGTTTCAGGGCACAATATATAGAAAACACGTGTATAAAAGCGACAGTACAAATGTCTTCTAGTATTTGGTGAAGTTTTCAGATAAACAACTGATCTATCAATCAATGCTGCTATTAATTTGATTGGTGATGGTGCATTGCAGTTGTCAACCAACAGCTGATATTTTTGGCTATTTGCAAATAGGGGTAGAAGTTTCGTAGAACTAGTACAGCTGTAACACTACCTATAAGGCTTTAATTATGACAGTAGATTATTGTGTTTCATGACAAACACTAATAACAAATCGTATAATTACGAATACTGTCACACGTTTAAAATTCTATTACAAATTCTTTTCCAAATATTTCGGAGACTGTTCAAATACCGCACTGGAGATAAGCTAAGCATTGTAATAATCACGCTATTTAGTTGGTTTTATATGAAAATTTTCAGGGATACAGGAAATGTTCCATGTCAGTTGTTTTTTTTGGACAGGACTGTTTAACAGAATTATGTAATAACACTTACTTTTTCCATCTATTTAGTTCAAATGCCGCATTCTGCTATAATGTCCCGAAAACAGCACAACACCTAAAATTGTTTCGAGAAATGTGGAGTTATCTTCAGAAAAGATTATACATTTATTAACCATTTTTTTAAGAAAAAATCCACAAAAAATTTAAAAAATACACAATCACATAGAAATTTTTGTGAATCACAAGAATTGTCAAAATTGCAGTTGACGGCACTTGAATAATTTCTACATTTACTACCTAAAATGACGAAATTACGATTTTTTTTGTTTGTAGATATTGTTATCAATAATTGTGGTACGATAGAAATAAATGTAAATCTAATTCAAAAAGAGGAATGTTTTTTCTCCTGGTTTCAAAGACGAATAGCTAGAAAATTTGGGGTTTAAAACTCGAAATTCACTAATCGAACATTCCACGTTATTATCACAAAAATCACTATCACACACACATTCGACCGTACTATACAATTGTCCCCCCGAAAAAAAAAACGTCATGGGAGTGTTGATTACAGCAGGAGGTCAACGAGTGAGAGTCGGGCTCCGGGTCCTGTTGTCGACGAATTTCCATTAGAAATTTCCACCACGCCCCATATACGTATCTATCTTGGTCGTTCGTATGATTATTCCTAACAGACAAGAACAGTGCACATGCTCCTGGATAGTTGTCTGGCAGAAGGAATAGCCAGACATCGATCCAGAAATGGAGGGTGGATTTTGCGCATAGTACATCCCATACAGGCCACAACAATTGTCGGATATAGTTGCTAAAAGCTTGCGCCGGACACTATCTAAGAAAACTTTACCGGAATCCTTCTATGATTTACTATGGAATCTCTTCGATCTAATAGATTTATTTTCCAGGATATATTGAGACAATAACCGGCCACATAATCGATTTGATAGGAATTTATTGAAATTTGTACAAGTCGAAATTGAAATGATCGTTCAGGGTGATCATATTATACTACTGCAGGATGGAAAAAGGGTCAACCAACCAATAACTTCACCACCTAATCTGCATTGTTTCCTTTAATCTTTAAAGTTATTCTAGTTCTAGAAACCGTTCCAGAACCGATACAAATATAGATACAAAAAATTATACTACAAAGATGAAATCTTTATATAGCACATTATTATATTCAACTTTCCAGGGGCCACAGTTTCCAATTAGTTGCGTCGTGGGCAATTAATTCTGAACGGAAATTTCAAAACCAATGTCACAAGAAAATCCTCATTTACATGTTATCGAGTTCTACAACAATTGTCGTACAAAAAATAGTTCAGCAAAAGATATCTTTATGCAAAAAAATGGGAATAGAAGGGCTGTAAAGATGGTACTAAGGCTAATAGTACTAAGTACCTTTGAATTTCTACCTTTAATTATTAAATATTAAAATATTATTCAAACACTTTCAGTAACCACCACCCTGAAACTGTGCCTGAAACTCCACTGTTTTTCATTGATTTCATCAGAACAACAACAACAACGAAAAAAAAAACTAGGCCTGTCAAAACTTGAATAATGTGCTCTAACATAACAGACACAAACACCGCACTCAAATCTCAATCATTAATATGAAAAAACATCAGTCTTACCTTGTTATACGATCCCGATGCCAAACTTCAATATGAATTCTTTTATCCAAATTTTCAACATCTATCGGAAATTTAAAAGTATGATTAAAGAAGGGTCTTGTAGAATCCGATTGAACTGACGTACGTTGTAATAGACCATTACGTTTACGACGATTATCTCGATCACTATAGGCTACCTAGAAAAATGGTACAAATATCGATTTTAATCATATAATTTATCAACAAAGAACAAACACAAAAAATAAGATATCATGCAGGAAATTTATAACTAGAACCATTTTCATTTGGAACGACAGGAATGTTTAAAAAGTCATTTTATACAAGTTATCACTTTTGGAATCAGTTCAGATTCCTTTTATCCTCTTCGCCAAGTTTCCTATATAAATCTTTTTACTAATATTTGGTTACATATGTAATAGTATTTAACGATTTTGTCTTAAATAAGATCATTAGATTACTGACCAAAATTTCCACTAGGAATTTC
This sequence comes from Iselma pallidipennis, assembly GCA_037464855.1. Lineage (NCBI taxonomy): Eukaryota > Metazoa > Arthropoda > Insecta > Coleoptera > Meloidae > Iselma > Iselma pallidipennis. Next base: position 180,633 of record JAZBHA010000027.1, read on the forward strand.
TATAATGGAAATTGAAATCCAATGGGAATATTGCGTGATAACTGTTGAATTTGTTAAACTTCATTTAAATGTCAGGAAATATCCTTTAACGTTAGGTACTTGGTAAAAGGTAATTATCTACTGAAAGGGTATAATGATATAATAACAAAAGGGCTCCATATTTGTTTTAATTATATGGTTGTTTGATAAATCTAGATGTTTATTTATAATACTGGTTAAAATAACCGTCATCCGCATCTTATAAGGACCTCTGCATCAGGATATTCGTCATGATGACGTAGAAAAGACCAGTGACGCAACTAATGATATCGACCGATGCCGTTCCCTTATGCCCTACTGGCCTTACAACGATAACATAAATGAAACAAACAGTTTCCCTCCAAACTTTTCATCGACTACTTATAGAAAAACCACTACAAATCTTTTCATGGAATCTACAATTTTGTTTGTAAATCTATTTTTTTACCACAAAATGCTTACAATTAGACTGTTACATAAGCAGTAAATCATTTCTAATTCAAGGAGTAATGCATTCATAAAATTGCATGTGTACATTTGGTAATGTAATACGAAAGAGAACGAGTTTCCAAGACAGATAAAGGGACGACAGGATTAAGGGTGCAACATGTGCAATTGCAACAATAAAAAACGTTAAGATTTACGCGGCAAATCGTTTTACACAACAGGAACAATCTAATAGAAACTTCCTGTTATAAATTTCTTAAATAAATAGACCAACCCCCCCCCCCCTCGACCCCAATAAAATCGATGATTTTGTCGTTAACGAGCAAACAATTTTATTATAAATTTAGCCGTAATACAGGGGTAAGTTGTGTATAATTTCATGAATTATTATTATCACGTTCCATCTATTATTTAATGGTTTTTAAGAATCCGGAACCCTTACGGTTCTTTTTTTTTGTAGTGTCGAAGCTATTGACCGAACTGGAAATGGAACAAATGTAAAACAACACGAATGTGTTAAATATTTCACCAAGTTGCGAGTTACTGCCGAACTGAACTGAAAAAATGGAATAAATACATATTTTGTCAAGACAAATTTTCAGATTTTTTAGCTTTTAGAATCTAAAAAATTTAGCAGCATAACACGGATACTGGTGAATATTTCAAAGGGTAATGTAGAGAAAAATATATCGTTTTCCGTTATATATACATTTTATTTCACTTTCCGGTACAGGGTTGTTAAAATAAATTTTGGCGTATTCTAACTTAGGGGAGTTTCAGGCAGTGATCACGCTGAATATAATGTAAACTAATTAAGAATTTTTTTATTCCAAAGCATATAAATCTTGTTATATTTAATAGAAATTGTTGTAGACAATTTCTGTCAAATGTACTGAAATCACAGTCAACAGTTAACAAAAATACCGCCATAAAGTAATTTAAGACTTTGAGATTTTTCTCACCGAAAACAGACATTCGGGTGACAAATTCCTTGAAAGTTTCGCTATCAAACAGTTATGAAGCCTTTTCTTTTAATAAGTGCAACCCGGATTCGCTTTTATAATCATCTCATAATAAGTATGCACCACAAGTACTCGAAAATGCAATTTTTAAACTGTGCCACTGATTATTATTAAGCAAAATTTGCATCCTGTTTGAGTTATAAACCGGAAAGATCCAAACATCAAATCTCGTATGCATTCATCCGTATTTTCAAGTCTTACATCCTGATGCATCTGTCTGTCTGTGTAATTGATAGTCTGTCAACACCAATAACATTTATATCATTTAAACGAAAATATTTAACCAGTTGTTGGTTTATCTCAAGTTTTCTTTAATAGTTGAATCATTAATTAATTCTAAAAATTCAGCAAAAATTGGAATTTATTCAATTTTCGTGTTCAAATATATAGAAAAATTGATGATTTACTTATAGGCGTTTCCGGAAACACTCAATTTTAACGGTTCTGGTGAGAAAATATAATAAAGACCTTTCAATATCTACCAGCTGTTCAACAATTTGAGAAAATATAGTTATTACTTTCTAATCTGAAATTATGTGGGTGTGTGAGTGTTATGTAGAAAGATATAAATTATGCTTACCTTCACATAAGCATTGATTTGCTTGCCATTGGGCCGATAAAGGTCTCTACATCGAATCACTGGAAAAGATGAAAATTACATTTTCAGTTAAAGAATTTCTCAATTCTTGTAGGCGGTGTACTCTATTCAAGATTCAATCACGTCAACTTACCATTGACATACAGCTCATCTTCGTCACAACGTATATTCAAATCCATTGATCCTCGAACCTCCCCTATACTACAATTGGTGGCAGATGCACTCTCTGAAAATGAAGTCGGTGATTCGAATAGCAAACATCTTCGGAAACGACGACTGGTCGTATCAACTGGTGTTAAAGTGAATGTACGATCTGATGTCTCTTTACTGTACGGACTGATTTTATTTGGTGTACTTTTATTGTAATCGGATATTTTTCCTGATATCGTTGTAGCATCAAACGATTCATCTACAAAAAGATTCTCTTTATCTTTTTCAACATCTTTCTCTGGTGATTTTTTCTGATTTGATAAGATTTTCCGATCATCTTCAGTTTTACGTCGTCGTATACAACGTTGACGTTTTAAAGTAAAATTGATGTTGTCCTCGACTGATTTGTCTAGGAGTGCCTTTTTCGATTTACTCGAGATTGGTGATATTGATAGTGATCGTTTTTTCGGTTTTGTTTCTACATCAACACAACGTTCATTAAATGTTTCATTAATATTAATAATTGTTTTATTGCAATTTAGATCATTTGTTGATATAACAGGTTTATTGTTGTTGCATTGTTGACAAGTAAAATTACCTTCTAATCGATGGGAATATTCGGTTGTGGTACTTTTGAAACCTGAATCTGAGCTTCCATCATTTTCTGTATTTATAAACTTGTCTTCTTGTGTCATATTTAATTCATTCACTTCGTGTGAATCTAAATTAACGGCAGTACTTAAATTACAATCGTTTCCATCATTTTTCCCGCTTCGTCCTGTAGAATCTAATATCGCATCAACAATTTGCTCTAAAGATAAATCATTAATTAACGATGAATCATTCGGTTTAATCTGACTGAATCTTAAATCTACAAATTTCTTGACTAGAGGTGAAACTTTAATATCATCAATATTCTTATCGTTGCAGCTTTTTCTCTTTCGATTTGATTTCACTTCGAATCTCATTCGATCATCTTCCGGTGATGGTATTACCGAGATTTGATGTAAGAAATCGTTGACGTGATCAATCTTGGGCCGTTTCATAGGATTATCGTCATGTGAATTTAATAATTTACTTAAAGGGGTCTCTTTTAAAGGACTAGAATTTAATGGCAACAAACCGGGTACCATACACGGTGAATATTCCATTCCAAATGTGGGTAATGTTGGAGCATAGATATCTTGAATTGGCCGTTTGACACCATGATCACGACTTAACGGTACGTTTTCTGGTGACAATCCCTTTATATGAGAATCTACTGTTTCGAATGGTCGAAAATAATTACTTTGATCGTTCATGTGAAACTCTTGTCCGTGTCCTGGATCCAAACAGCGTTTCTTTCTCTTTTGTTTCACCGCCGGAGACGTTTGATTCTTTTTACATTTTTTTGCTGACAGAACACGTCTTACATTTGGATCATTCGGTGTTAAATTACTAACATCCCTTAAAACATCACACTGATGATGTTCATCATACGATTTAATTGGTGTTGATGTAAATTGATTCTCTTTATCCATTTCCAGACCGTCGCTGTTTCGATTGAAAAGACTGGAACGCCGCGACGTGCTTGAACGTCGATTTGTACTCGAACGACGACGTTTCGCCTTCGTCCTTGGCGTGAATTCATCCTCGATCCTGGCTGTTGTAGGTCCTGTTGTTGTAGTTCCTGTTATAACCGACCGACGGCGTGACGGGTCGGATTTTTCAGCATCCCGTCGCGCCATTACAGTCCACTTCAGCATGGCGCCACAATCTGAAAAAATACCAATCAACCAACTGTTTAAAATAATTCGAAATTGGTGAATTAGAATTTAATTGAGAATAGAAAATATAGAACAGGTGTGTTATGATAATAGAACTGGATCGAATCACCTGTCTTATTTGAAAAAATGAAATCCATCGACATTGTCCATTTGGTTTAAATAATTACTGTGTAAAATTGGTATTAAGACGGATATAATGGGAGTTTTGTTAAACCTGTCAACTTGATTTAATGAGAACCATTTGGAAATTTCACCCCTTTTGTAAAATTCGTAAATGGTAAATAATATAACTATAATTTTATTTAAATTTGATATAAATTCGAATAGCAGGTGTTTCAAAGTAGACTACTAGTCAGCTGCACTATTAGGAGATCTGAATTCCATTTTACACCCACTTTTTCAGTGTGTATTATAATAATTATTTCAATTTGCAGCCAAAAAAAAGTACAATAAATACATATAATTGAGACAAAGTTTTAAAATTGTTGCAAAAATTTATTAGAGTAGGTACTCACAAAAATAGCCGAAAACTTCTTAACGAATTAAACCACGTGTCTCTTAACGTCTCCCACATGTTACGTAAAGAAATTTACATATTCTAATTCAAGACGGTCCTAAAAGTGTCTTCAGCTTGTCATTTTATATTGTGAAACAATAACAATACACAACTACAACCAAGTACTGTGAAGAGATATAACAGCTAAATAGCACAGTTGTTCTTTAGTGTCATTTGCATAATTTTCCAGTAGGTATATGTATCTCAAAACTTTCTGCTATTGCCTAACATTTGTATTTCTTAGGTGATTACCTAAAGGCCCGCTCTGACGATCAATATTATTATTGTCGGTGACACTGTCAATATTTTGGTTCAGTTCGTTTACGGTCAGTATTCGATACCAGTACCAGTATTATTGACAATAATATTGATCATCTGACTGTATACATTGGCCGTGTTCAATGGCACTGAGCGGCTGAGGGCGGTAGTGGTATACGCTAGCATACCGTTCAATGTAGTGAGCTAAAACCGCCCTCAGCCGCTCAGTGCCATTGAACACGGCCATTGTCGACCGCTTTCTTAAAATAATCGCCAGTATCTATCGTTGTCCAATTGTGGCCAAAATTATGTAGCACGTGTCAAAGAACAAGAGCACAGTGCCATATGGCATGTTCACTTCACCATTACATGTAAATTTCGCCGATTTGTGTTGCTTTATGTAAATTTTATATAAAACGTTAAGTGCCATATGTCAATATGAATATTTATTACACATGAATATTAGTTAAATTCATATTGTGAAAGTGATTTCAACCACCCCACGCCCTCAAAATTTATTCATTGTTTCACCCAGAATGATTCGTTATCTAAATTTTTTCAACAATCTAAAATCATATATGGTTGGTTGAAGTTTTCACCCCCGAAATGTCAAAGTAAAGAAAAAACAGTTCAATGTTCCCTTATCGCTGATTAAATTAACATTAGAATAAATTTTATGCAACGGTATATATGGAAATACTAGATCGTAATAAATTTGAGTCAAATTAAACAGGAAGTTTTCGTCCACACGAGTATCGATAACAGGACCCAACGTCATAACGGAAATCTTATATAGTTCCGCAACAACAACAACAAAATATAAAAGAGTGCAATTTTGCAACTGTTCTCCAGTTAGGTATCCGTTTTTTCTTCTTCTCTCCATCGTGTCTTTTCTAGTATGGAACAAGAAACAGCCTCCAATCTTTGGCACAAGCGTGCAATAAAAGACCTTAGGGCGACTTCCGTAAGAAAAGGGATGGAAGCGGCTGCATACCAGGTGATAGGACTCGTCTAGCCTAACCTGACCTAACCTTCTTACCCTCGTTTGTTAACAATACGTGATCTAATTTTAAATAACACAATACTACCGTATGAATATTTTCTGAAACCAATCAGTTTCTCACGAAACCTAACGATTTCTATTGGTAAATATATTGACTAGAGCTAGGGGAGTTTTTAGAAAATTAATAAACTAAAACGGACAAATGTCCAGCATCGATTCAAATTTAAATCGGCAATTGATACGCCCAGAAATCACGACTTACGATTAGCGGATCTATAAAAATAAACCTTTCGTAGCTTGAAAACGGGAAAGTGGATAAGGTCAGAATCGCCATCAAATAGGTAAGAAATTGAATAATGAAACCAACCCCTTCTTGCCTTATCATTTACAAAACTGGCTATACTTATTATGATCGTTAAACTTAAATTGGGGGCCATCGCTCATCCAACCAGGGTATATATCAAACTGTTTTTTTTCTGTCTCTATAAAAATCGAATGACTGTGCAATATCAGGGACTCATCAAAACTAGATCTTGTCGTCGACGAACTTTCCCATTCTCAAACGGGCCTCTATTCTATTGTTGTTGTTATTTGAAGGGTCCTGTAAAGGAAACCTGCCGGCCAGAAAACGTTATGGGAAAAATATGGCACTATAGTGAAATATAGGGGAGGTTGACCTTTTTTTTGTGTTAATTTCTAACTACCTATACGCATTCTAGAAATATGTGCCGTCATGAAATGATTTAATATATAGAAATATAGTCTATAATTCCAACTGTGGGAAAAATTAATTAATTAATGTTGTTTTTCTATCTAATTAAATTAGTTCAAAGAATAAATTTTTATTTAAGGTGAAATTCTTCACGGTTACTGAATCAACAAGTAAGGGTAGTTTATGTGAATGATATGTTGGCTAAATACAATTGTTACACATGGCGGATTAACGAAAGTTCTTATTATAAATGCGGTTGATCGTATTTCACGGTTGCAGTGTGTTTGATCGTTCGCCAAACATAAGACGTCTTTGAACCATTTTTTATTTAACTAAATCTAAAGCAACCGCGCATTATACACGTATTATAGATGTCGGAGACTCTGGACAAGATATACTTCAAAGGCTCCCCTAACATTGTGGCAAATACCTCAGAAAGAAAAATTCTAATATATTTTCAGCTTCTTTGGAACCCCTTTCAGGTTGAGGTCCTGGGCAATTGCCCTTTTTGCCTACGGTATAACGCGCCGCTCAATGCAAGGGTATTTGCTCAAAGTTTTAAAATACCTCAACCTTCTACCTTTTTACTCTTTTTTTAATCCTTATGTGAAAAAATTATGGATTGTTTTGTGCAAAAGTTAGCCTTTTAAAAACTGTGTTGCAACTTATTTAAAAAATAAATTCAATGATGGTAGACAGATATGGTAAATACATTCCAAATGTTGCCAGTTCTAGAAGGCGTAAATCCTGGAAGTAGCGAATCACTATATTTTTTTTTTACAAAAATCGTAAAATATGAAAATTAAGGAATAATAATGAACACTTTGAAGGCTCAAGTTATTGAAGAGAATGCAAAAAACTTAAAAGATGGTTCAAAAACAAATAATTTTCGACAATTATGTAATTTTTTTTGGATCTATTTAAATGATGTTAGGTATATTTCTAAATCTATTACAAACAGGCATCATTAATCATTGCAGTTCTAAAATTAAGTTCCCACAACCGCTCAAAATATATACCAACATTA